>OZ023264.1:54612919-55030419 GCA_964006375.1 Tillus elongatus | reverse complement strand
GGTAGTGAATTTTTAATAAATGCTTCAAATTTAAATAACTCAATTTTCTATAAACTTAGAGAGTTTAATTTCAATACGTAGTAAGGTTTTTCCTAAGGCAAGATATCCACAAAATTTCATTAAAATAACTTTGTAATTTTCGGAGAAAAAAAATTTTTTCGAAAGAAAATTTAAAATTTGAGTAACTCAATTTTCTCTAAACTTAGAAAGTTAAATTTTGGTACGTAGTAAGGTTGAGGCAACATATATAGTAAATTTCATTGAAATAGCTTTGTTACTTTCGGAGAAAAAAAATTTTTCGAAAGAAAACTCAAAATTTTTCCGGAAAACCCCGTCTGATTTTTCTGGATAACGAATTCATCCAAGCCATTAATAAAAGACAGGCACTTGCCAAGTTTCATCGAAATCGGTTAATTATTTTTTGAGTTATCATATATATATATATATATATATATATATATATATATATATATATATATATATATATATATATATATATATATATATATATATATATATATATAAACATATAAAAATTAAACCTATTTACAAATGAACTTTAATAAGATATTATGCTGACAATACCTCTCTCAAGCACCCTAAAATATAATCAAAATGTGCACAGTTATATATGTTTTATTTCTTTTTCCCTTGTCTTAATACACTACATATTTTATGACAATCGATTTAATTTACTTATTTGATTTCATAAATAGTCGGTTAATAGTGACTTGGAATGAAGTAGACACCACATCTTCAAACATATTAAGAGAATATTAAATCAACAGCAACTGGGAATGAATTCGGTCAGTCGCCCAGCCACGTGGTTAAAAAACACTGTTTGCATGAGTGCTTACAACTCTAGATCTAAATAAAAGGACTGTAACAGCGGCAGAAGCAGAAGTCAATGGAAGGTTGATGAATGAATCTCATGAGTCAATAAGAAAAGCATTGACTAACCAACAGCAACCACATACTTACGATTTAAACATGTTTCAAATTTGAATAGCTCAATTTTCTGTAACCCTAGAAAGCTGAATTTTGGCACATAGTTAGGTATTTCCCAAAGCAATATGTAGACCAAATTTTATCGAAATTTTCGGAAAAAAAATTTTTTTTTGAAAGAAAACTCAAAATTTTCCCGGAAAACCCCGTCCGATTTTCCTGGCCAACGAACTCATCCAAGCCATTAATAAAAGAAAGGCACTTGCCAAGTTTCATCTAAATCGGTTAATTATTTTTTGAGTTATCAGACGGATACATATATATATATATATATATATATATATATATATATATATATATAATATATATATATATATATATATATATATATATATATATATATATATATATATATATATATATATATATATATATATATATATATATATATATATATATATATAAGCATATAAAAATTCAAACTGACCCCGGATATGGGTTCTAGGGGTCCTAATTCGCGCTCATTTGAAAGAATTTTTGCAGTCTCACCATCGATACCTCTCTATTAGTGAATTTTTTTTAATAAAAATTCACTAAAAACCGGGAAAGCTTTCCAGTTGGTTTATGGTGAGTAGAAAAGCAGATTTTGCAAACGTAAAAAGCTTTTTGCTAAAAGTTCAACTCTACGTTACTTAGCAAGAGATTTTACGATTGCCTAAGCCAACTAAGCCATTAACGTTAGCATACTATATACATTAGGCAAAATCTATATGATGTATGCTTTCGTCTACCTATCTTCAACTGTTTAAGAATTATTGACAATTGAAGATTAGACTTTCTCAATGAAAATAAAAATAAAATTCGTGCGTATTTTTAAAGAAACAACCTTTAAATTGTTACTCCTTTTTTGGGACACCGTGACAAATGAAAATAAAGTCTGGAGTAATAGGAATATTTATGAAGAGGTTAACTTCCCAACAGCAAAAAAAACGCACGGAAAATTCGATTATCATTTTTGTTTTCATTGAAAATATCTAATTTTCAATTGTCAATAATTCGTTGAAGATACATATAAGAGAGACTTTATACATGAAACATTCCTATAATTTTCCAAGGAATCCAAAAATGCAATAATATACAGGGTGTTCTATTTAAAAAAGACGACTTGACGTGATATTTCATTTATGCAATGCCGTGTATGTACTAGTATTGCCTAAGAAAAATGCCGAATTAAAGAAAAGTGACGTGTCCGAGCGTGTTTCTTTTAAGTTCACCTGTATACTGATATTCCTGTTATTACAAACTTCATCACCACCCTATATATATATATATATATATATATATATATATATATATATATATATATATATATATATATATATATATATATATAATATTTGATTAGAAATGTAACCTTTGAATAAATTAGAAAATGAAATATTAAATGTAGCGTAGGTACCTACATAACAAATCAGTATTTTTACTTCCAAATGAGGGTAAATAGAAATGAGGTTATCCCTCAAATTAAGCTGATTATCCGTCTTTTGAACCCAAAAAGCGCTTGCTTTTATTTGAAGTCTAATTCCTGAATATACACGTTAGTCCGACAATCTATTGATTTTGAATATTCTGTCGTTTCAGAGATAGACGAACATTAAAACCATCTGCGGCTTGCATAGGGGGTTAAATTGGTTGTATTTTGTACATATGTCTCGTCGAATTTGGCTTAATTTCCCTTCAGAATTGAACAGTGAACAGAGATCGACCCCTCTAGGTCCTTTGTATACACTCTATGCTTTCCGCCGTGCTAATCCAGCCATTTAATTTAGTGCAGTCATTACAGTTACGCAAGAGGTTGTACACAAGTTGGCAGTTGCTTCTACTCACTATTTACCGTCATCAACCTAAATAGCTGCTTCTCACGAATTTAGATAGTTGCATTTTCCGGGAAATGTAATTTATTGTACGATATAGAGAGATAATAGAAAACGTTTTTGCTGGCCTGTTTGGTATTTCTTCATTAATTTAAGTAGACCTGCAGCACATGAGACTAGCAGAAGGTACTGAACGAAATACGGGGGAAGATTACGATGAAAACTACCTACCCATGAAACAAACCCGCAGTTATGTCAATTGTTTACTATTGAGTTGCAACTTTTTAACTATATCTGTCAAGTTGTACATAAATAGCTTTCTTTCTGTGATTTTTGTGAGCTACAAACGCGCAAAAAACGAACGTTTAAAAGTGGTGCAGAAAAGCATGATTAAGTTTTTAAAGGCATTCAGACAAAAATTATACACGGTGGTCACTTTTAACTGGTTCACGAGATCTCCCAAACCATGAAAGATGCGAAGTTCGTTAAACTACAAAAACGTTTGTCACTTTGCTTATTCATAACCCAACGACGAATTTTGGATAGCTTCTGTCAATCCCGAAAAAAACTGAAAAGATGCATATCCTTATTTATGGATATCTTTTTTTATCCGTAAATTAAATGTCGTTAGAATTGGAGACTTCCTATAAGTGGCTGCGAGCTATCAAGCGGGCATACTAGATTTTTAGTTTGCAATTGCCAATTTTTGTGTATCTTGTGGAAGATATATTGGATTTTAATATCGTTAGATCAAAAATTACAAATTAAACAATGTATTACACTTTTTTTTCAACAACACACCACGAGGGATTACAGGCTAAATACTATCGTACCGTGGGTGTCGAGAAGGAGGAAAGAAGCAACTTGTTAATTCTGGACTTGAAGGTTTGGAGATTGGGAGGAGACAATTCACTACCATAACGCACTTGCTGCGTTTAGACTTTTAGTGAATTTTCTTAAAAAAAATTCACTAATGAGGAGATCCCGACTTTTGAATTTTGAAAAAATTTCTTCAAATGAGCGCTAATTAGGCCCCCCAGTAAACATATCCGGGGTCAGTTTCAATTTTTATATGTTTATATATATATATATATATATATATATATATATATATATATATATATATATATATATATATATATATATATATATATATATGTATCACACCGATAACTCAAAAAATAATGGGCCGATTTTGATCAAGTTTGGTGAAAAAATTCCTTTTGCAAATGGCTTGGATGAGTTCGTTAGCCAGGAAAATCTGCCCAGGTTTTCCCGGAAAATTTTGTGTTTTCTTTTGAAAACAATTTATATCTCCGGAATTAACAAAGTAAGGGCAACCAAGTTTGGTACGCAGGTTTACGTCCTTATAGCTAAGTTACTTACCAAAAAATCATGCTATGTAGGTCAAAAGACAAAAAAGTTATAGGCATTTAAATAAAAATAAATTGAGGTTTTCCTCAAAACGTCAAAGTGGCGATTTAAAATGTCAAAATTGGCTACATTTAGGCAAATAACTTAAATCTAATACGGGCTATAGAAATAAGATGTCTCAAGAAGGATGTTTTACAAACCCTAAAGTCTTAGTTTCAACCGTCATTGTCCTTCATTTTATTAAAATATTTGCAGAAAATTCATTTCAAATAGACCCTTTCTCTGATGCTTGGCAGTAGCCTTAGCTATTAGAGTTTATCATTTGATGGTATATAATTTTTGTCGAATTTTCGTAAAAAATCAATAAAGCTCAATAGATCCGTTATTATATAAGATATAAAGAAAATTTGTATATATTAATTATAGGGTGTCTTGAGCTACATCTTAAAATAATATTTCTACAATCACAGGATGGCCCATAAGTCGTTGGTGATACAAATTTCCTTTTTTTTTAATCAAACACGCCTTATGTTATTGCATTTTTGCATTTTCCATCGAAATATAATGCATGTTTGTACGAAAAGAAATTCTGGACGCAGCAAGTGCGTTATGGTAGCGAATTTTGATCAAATATTTCATATTTGAACAGCTCAATTTGCTATTAACCTATAAGGTTGACCAAGAAATGTGTTTTTTCGGGAACATTTGTTAACTTTTGGAAATGTTTGTACATTTTCACACAATAAAGTTATTTTAATGGAACATGGCACATTGTTTTTACTATATAGGTTATATTGGTAATCAAATTTGATGCCTGCTTTCTTAAAAAAAAACACATATTTGTTATTAAAAAGATTTTTATGAAAATTCACTACCATAACGCACTTGCTTCGTCCAGAATTTTTTATTTGTAGATCAGACAGTTAATTTAAAAAAAAATCAGGTAACTTCATTGTTGGTCCATTCTTTTTTGAAAATAATTTAACTGGGGAAAGGTATGTTAATCTATTGAGAAATGATATCTTATCAACAATTAGAAGAGTTCATGATAATTTAGACGAGATTTGGTACCAACAAGACGGTTGTCCAGCTCACAATGCTAGGATCGTCAAAGAATTTTTGTACCAAAATTTTAATAATCGTGTCGTTTGTAATAATGGGCCGGTTCATTGGTATGCTCTAAGTCCTAATATAACACCCATGGTTTTTTTATTTTTGGGGTACTCTAAAGAATGATGTGTATAAATTCGATTCACCACAAAATCTCAATGAATTACGAAACAGAATCACGGAAGCTATAAATCATATTAACCAAAACACCCTCACCAGAGTT
This sequence comes from Tillus elongatus, assembly GCA_964006375.1. NCBI lineage: Eukaryota > Metazoa > Arthropoda > Insecta > Coleoptera > Cleridae > Tillus > Tillus elongatus. The sequence continues at coordinate 55,024,893 of OZ023264.1, read as the reverse complement.
TGCAGGCATGTTTCAAAAAGGTGTATAAAGTGCATTGAACAAAACGGTGGCCATATTGAACAATTTTCCATTTACTTATTTTTAAGTTTCTATTTTATTATTTGTTGAGTTCCGTTTCTAACTGTGTTGTTTTGTGGTGTTTAGGTTTCTATTTGTTATTGCCGTGTTTCGTTATTAAACTGTTTCACATAATATTACCTAGCATTATTACCTAATTAAGTATCGTAAATTAAATCACAATATTTTTTTATCGTGAATCATTACGGAAAATTATGTTAAAAGTAGAAGTCTATTATTAGACTCCATGGCCTACTGCTTTTTGAACACTTTTTTTTTGTCATTTGTTTTCTGGTATTGGATTTCATAGCCTACTATCCTCAAAACGGTTTTTCTCAAAATTGTCCGTGCAATTACAAGATTTCTCAAGCATGTTGTGCATCATTGGAAAGCTCTTTTCACAGGCTATCACACGAGCTAAAATCCAATATGGCTGCCATAATAAAAACAAACGTTGATACATGTAGCTCAAAAACAAGTGACAATCCAAAGTCGAGAATAGCACAAAAAGATTACTCTGTAAAAAGAGTCCCGATAATGTGCAAGTTTTTGACATGTCAGATCAACGCCTACTTAGATATTGAAGAAAAAAGAAATCGACAAATTTTGGTTTTTTCAAAATAACTCGAAAACGAAAAGATCTATGCAAGTCATATTTGGAACGAGCATGAAATTCTACAAAGCATTGCTAATTTAACCGTCTCCCTATCTCTAATAATAACGCAGATAGCAATATATTCCCATCCAGTTTGGGAAACAGTGTATATTAATGAAAAAAATAATTTTGGCTTTGAGAATTAGCTTATTTAGTTACTTTTAGAATATAAATAAAAATGACCTTGCTATTCACGATCTCAAAACCTGTCATAAAGATATTAATGTAACAACCTCATTTCTTTCGTTTCTTTTATCTACCTATTAAATTCCTGTCTACAAAAATCTGTCTCAAGATTAATAAGTAGATGTGTAGGCTTCTAATTTTAATATGTATATTTTCTCTTGTGTCTCATTGTTTTTGTTTAAATTTAAATTTCCAATACTTTTCTAACCTACTTTGTGTAGTTACGTAAATCAATGCCAGTTCTCATAAAACACTGCTATTTCCATGCTCAAGATATGACACGCGCTTGCATCAACAGTTTGACCCCATCACAGGACTCTCAATCTGAAAATGCCTGTTGATATCACAAAAACAGCTGCCGTTCACTAAGATAAATCATCATTCCACTCAAATCGGTTCACCGACTTGATTTTAGAACCAATTAAATGAAGAGACTTACAACGTCATGCAAGATCTATTAGAATTTGATTTATTTTCTTGCTCCAGTTCTCTCAAGATTTAGCTCTAATGCACGACTACTTTTTCAGACACATTTCCAATACACTTGTATCACTGTCCGTCAAATTATTGAAACTAAGCCCATTTTCTCTAGTTTTCGTCTTACCCAATTGCTGTCATACGTCTTCATTTTGATGTGTGTGTGATACGTTTATAAGACTTATTGATTAACTTAGCAGAGGTAAATTTTCTTGTCTTCAGTTTCTGGTTACATGAATTTGGTATAATTGTTAAATCAACACAAAAACTACAATTCGTTTAGTTTGTTCTTAAGGAGGCGTGCTATCACTTCTGCTGTGGTCGCTCGTTGTTGATGAATTATGACTACATTTGTAGCGTCGTTCACGTTTTGAAACTCGCCCATTTTTATATTAATAATTATTTTAGTGAATTTTCATTAAGAAAATTTATTCAATTGAGCACGAATTAGGGCCCGTAGAACCCAAATCCAAGGTCAGTTAAAAAGTTTATATATATATATATATATATATATATATATATATATATATATATATATATATATATATATATATCTTCTTCTTTGACGATACGACGGATACTCCATCATATGAAGCCAGGAGATGAATAAACCTATAATTTTTGTCACAGATCAGAAACGTCAGGCATTGTTTGGGCATAAGATGACTTTGTCTCTTAGTGGTTGGTGGTAGCCATTTTTTGGCTTTAAGGTAACCTGCTTGCACCTGTTCCGTGAGTTTCGCCACTAGGGTTTTTGCCACAAAAATTGTTGTTTACTGCTCCTTTTCCGGTACCTAACCTTTATCTGGAACTAGGGATGTGTCGGGTATATAAGTTTGTCGACGTGTGTGCGTGCGCATATAGATGTGAGGGCGTGCATCAATATGACAGTTAAGTCAGATATTGTATCAACAGAAATTTTGTAAAGGTCCAAACACCTGATGCCTATCTCTAATGTACAGCCCTATGTTTTCCGTGGTCTTTTCTTGTGTGTCTTGTGGCAACATGCTCTGATAAACCCCTGAGCAAGTATTGCAAACCCTGTCCATATTATACATACATACATATACATACATATATATATATATATATATATATATATATATATATATATATATATATATATATATATATATATATATATATATATATATATAGCATACCCCGACAGACGTAGCTCTGCCCAAATTTCATTTCAATGTCAACCGTTATTGGCCCACGTAACGAGATAAATCGAAGAAAATAAGCACTTTTAGTTTTTTCCGAATTTGCCAATTTTCCGGAAAACTTTTCCAATTTTTCTTTCCTTGAAACCTTATTCGGATTATTACGAACATTTTAAAAATAAAATTAGCCAAATCAGTCAAGCCGTTCTCAAGTGATGCGCTTACCAACCAACAGCATTTAATTTTTATTTATATAGATTATGGAAGAAAAGGAGCTACATAGAACTGTAAAGTCACTGCAAAAAAATGTTTAATGTAAAGTTGGTCAAGTTTACTGTTAAAAATGACCATGTATCGCTGGTATCAATACAGAAATAACTCAAGACAAAAATGATAACCTAATTCAAATTTTCTGTGATTGATGGACTTAAGTTCCGAAACTAGCTTACTTAACTGAACTGACCGATCTTTATTGAGCCAGGGTTTTTTGTTGTGGAATTGACATGTTTCGATGAGTGACGAATATACGTTTTCATGTCTAATTAAATAATTTCAGTAATGGAGGTGGCGCATTCTGTGGAATCATTATTGCGAAAACAGGCATCAACTCAGGGATGCGAAGAGTACAAATTTCTTAATTAGTTTCATTCAGGAGGTTCATGGTGCGCGTGGTGTAGAGCATGTCGTCATGCGAAGTTGTCTGTTGGTAGGGAATGTGTTGCAGATATGAGACTATCCTCAAGACTTGTCTAGGGGTGCTAAGATTAGTAGTTTGTTGTTTTCGGTGTTAGTCGCTAGAAAAATATCAAGAGTATAGACTTTATAGTCACTTGTATCTGCAAGGTGAGTTGAAACATCTACTAGCTTCGTAAGATCTTAGCTGATAGCAATTAGTTCAGCAGCTCGTCGTATTCAATTTCGAGCTTCTGAAAATTTAAGCCAGTTAGGGTTATGGACATTATGATCGCTAAGTAGAACAACTTCAAAATTCATGTGCCATGTTTCATCAAAATAACTTTATTGTTTGAAAATGTACAAAGATTTCCGAAAGTTAACATAAATTGTTCCCGAAAAACCTGGTTTTCTGGTCGACCTTATAGGTTAATATCAAATTGATTCAAATTTGAATCATTTAATGAAAATTCGCTACCATAACGCACTTGCTGCGTTCCGAATTTTTTTTCTTACAAAGATGTATTATATTTCGATGGAAAATGCAGAAATTCAATAACATAGGGCGTGTTCGATTAAAAAAAAAGAAAGTCTGAATCACCAACGACTTATGAGCCACCTGTAATTGTGGAAATATTTTTTAAGATGTAGCTCAAGACACCCTACAATTAATGTATACAACTTTTTTTTCGTAACTTGTATAATAACGGATATATTGCGCTTTAATGATTTTTTACGAAAATTCGACAAAAATGATATACCATTAAACGATAAACTCTATAGCCAACACTACTGCTAAAGCATCAGAGAAAGGGTCTATTTGAAATGAATTTTCTGGGAATATTTTAGTAAAATGAACGACAATAACGATTGAAAATAAGAGTTCAGGTATTGTAAAACATTATTCTTGAAACATTTTCCTTCCATAGATCATATTAGTTTCAGGTTAATTGCCTAAATATTACCAATTTTGACGTTATAAATCGCAACTTTGACGTTTTGAGGAAAACCCAGATTTATTTTTCTTTAAATGCCTGTAACTTTTTGTCCTTTAACCTACAGAGCTAAATTTTGGTAGGTAGCTTACCTATAATGACATAAACCCGTGTATCAAATTTATTTGCCCTTACTTTGTTATTTCCGGAGATATAAATTTGTTTCGAATGAAAATTCAAAATTTTCCAGGAAAACCCGGTCCAATTTTCCTGACTAACGAACTTATCCAAGCCCTTTACAAAAGGAAGGTACATGCCAAATTTTATCAAAATCGGCCCATTATTTTTTGAGTTATCGGTGTGATATATATATATATATATATATATATATATATATATATATATATATATATATATATATATATATACATATAAAAACTGAAACTGACCCCAGATATGGGTTCTAAGGGTCCTAGTTCGCGCTCATTTGCAAAAAAAAATTCAAAATGCAAAAGTCGGGATCTCCCCATTAGTATATTTTTTCTACGAAAATTCACTAAAAGTAACGCAATAAAGTAGACAATATTTTTTTGGTTTAACAGCATAACTAATAACAACCGATAATGATTTCCTATTCATTTATTTTTGTTCTGTTTTCAGGATCTAATCGTCCTATATCTGGTAAGTTTACGTTTCTAAATATAAACACATTTTTAGCGAATTTGTGCAGACAAAAATTTCAATTATGTTAAAATTGTATGTTTATATATATATATATATATATATATATATATATATATATATATATATATATATATATATTGCTTTAGACGTCTCTGTTGATACGTTTATGAACCGGTTTGTCTGCCTTAAACCTGGCGTTTTCCTCAAGCATGACAGCATTTGATTTCTATCCCAAGTATGAAGTATATTCATTACACGTATTTTTGTTAAGACACAATTGGGCTCTGGACCATGGATTAGTGTTATTAAGGCCATTTTTGCAAGGTTATCTGCCTATTCATTTCCTTCAATGCCTTGATGCACTGGTATCCACACTAAAGTTACTTTGTTGTTTGTAGTTAGTTGCTTCAACCAGTTTTTGCAGTGTCAGGTCAGTTTAGATTCGGTTTAAAATGACTGTAGAGGCTTTAGTACTGCCTGGTTGTCTAAAACGATGTAACTCTCTGTACTTTTTAGTCTTCTTTGCGTGAACTTGTGTATATAAAGATTTATAACAAACATCTCTGCTTGAAAAGTGGTGGAGGTTTTTCCTAAGGAGTAAGCGAGTCTGAAGTTAAGTCCTCTTATTCCCAGTCCGGCTCCCTTCATCTAAATACCATAGGGATGAGTTTTTTGTCAGTCTTTCAATATATCTGTCCCATGCTTGGCGGTCACTCATGACCACGTCAAATGGAACTATAAAGTTCATCTTAACCTGTTGGTTTGACAAGTGACTCCAATTGCACAATTTCCAGGATCTTCAAGTGGCCAACCAAGTCTCCTGGTTTGAATTTGTCTGCTTGATATAGTCTTGAGGCACTTAGTGCTGCTTGCGCATATCTGCAGTGGAGTCAGATCCAGTATTGCCTCTACTGCAGCTGTAGGGCATGATGCCATAGCTCCTGTGATTCGAAGACAGATCAGCGTTTGGAATTGTTGCAATTTGCTTTGTACTGCGGCTTGTTTCGTTTTTGTCCATCATACTATAGATACATATGTGACCATAGGTTTAACCACAGTTTGGTATATCCAATATACCATCCTGGGATTTAACCCCCATGTTTTTCCCACGAGTGCGCGTTTCAATTAAGTTTTTGGTGTAAGAAGGTCCGTAAATATTTAACTGTATTGGACAATTGTATCTGTGTTCCATTTAGAGTAAGAGCATCTAAATTTAGTTTCCTTACGTTCGTGAATGGGACAAGGACTGTCTTATGAGGATTGACCTTAAGACCCTCTGGCGCACGCCAGTTCCTTACAATACTTAAGGTTGCTTGCATTAGGCAGGATGTTACAGCCTGTGCTGTTATGACAATATGATCTGCGCATCCTTGGCCTGTGAATCCTGCTCTGCTCAATGTAGTCATAAGTTTATCAACAACCAACAATCACGGCAGAGGTGATAGCACTCCTCTCTATGGTCAACCCTTTGCCGTCATCACTGTTGCATTGGTTTCCTGTACGTACGCACGTACGCACACACACTATATACATATATATATATATATATATATATATATATATATATATATATATATATATATATATCTGTGTAAATTAGGTCCGTTTTTTGTTACAAAAAAATTTTGATATTCTTTCAGAAATTTTGTTTGCCTTCGCGAATAACAAATTTTTTAAATAAAATGTATTACATAAAGTGCCTTTTCAGAAACTATCGCACGTACCAAATTCTAAGTTTGTAGCTTTAGACAAAATCAACTTATACGTATTTGAGGAAAATTTGTACCATCGAAACTGAGAAAGTCATTTTACTGAAATTTGGTACACTCTTTACCTTTGCAGAGGTTATAATATGTACCAGATGTCATGTCTCTAGCTTATGGGAAGTTATAATAATGAGTTATAATTATTTCAAAAATATATGAGATCTCCATATTTAACCAGGATTTAACAAGCTTATAATACATACATCTGTAAAGCTAGAATCATTCTGACCATCATTATAAATACATGCCAGTTTCGCTTTTATTAGAGCTCGTGAGTGTGATATACTAATGACAATCAAAACACATACAAAATAACTCTACTCAGATAACATTTTGAGATACATGACAGAGTCGCCATCAAGGTGCGTAATTAAGTACCATGTTGTCTCAACAGAGTGCAATGTTCCTACGGATATTACAAGTCTATCCGACGATGCCAAGACATTCCTAAACGTGGCACCAGACGCTGTGAAGCTGAAAGCCCTTTTCCCACTCAAGGCTCGTCGGCGTCTTTGCCGCCCCGATAGACCTTGGCAAAGACACATTTCAGGGGGCACAGGCTTTACACTAATGAACTTAAGCACAACTTGGAAAAAAACACAAATTCCTATTTAGTACAAACAGGAGGAATCGGGGCTCACTCTAGCTTCTTGGGGTGACTTTTGAGGGTTCTATTGCCTTGTGGACTCATTCGATGAATATGATGAAGAAGCTTTCTACCACCGTTTTTACCATGCGAAGAATAAGAACCGTGGCCAATAGGGAAGCGTACAGAATGGCATATTATGCCAATTTTCATTATGTCGCAACGTATTGTTGGTGTGGGGTCACTCTACAGTGATTTTGGACGTCCTGTTTAAATAGTAAGCTATCTGGGTGCTGTCTGGAGTGTCTCCGAGGACTAGCTGTCAAATTCTCTTCAGAGAGATGAAGATACTAACAGTGGTCTCCGTATTTATTCTTAGCTGTTTAATGTACTTCTGTGGACACTCGGGGGAACCTGCAACCCCTAGAGGGCACGTCCCCAGGTGTCGGATAGGGGAATGCCTCTCAGATATGAGTGGTAGGAGGGAAATCAAATACCTCACGCGGACCAACAGGTACGCAGCGTCTGATCCAGGGTGGGCGGCTGCAAATAGCGTCTGTTCTCATGCTAGAGGCGGCTGAACTAAAAAACAGTGAAGGCAACGAGAAACCACACTGTTAAAATTTCCCAGGATATTGCTATGGCGAGAAAACAAAAGCGACGACCCCTAGTCCCGGGCAGCCCTTTGATGGGCAAGGGGTGCTAAGAATCCCCCGGCTCAAAATAGCAAAATCCACTGTAAAGATAGGCACATGGAATGTTCGAAGCCTTTATGCTGCTGGAAAATTTGAAAATCTAGTTCAGGAGACTAAACGCTTAAAACTGTCGATTATGGGAGTGAGTGAATTGCGATGGACTGGTTCGGGGACATGCAGACACAAAGACGGTATACTATATTACTCCGGGAGCGACAACGACGACCCACAACATAGAAACGGAGTAGTAATTTTTGTAACATCGGAAATAGAGAAATATGTCATTAACTTTGTTCCAATTGGCGACAGAATAGTACTGTTACAGCTACACGCATCACCATTTAATATCAACCTAATACAAATATACGCCCCTACTACAGAGAAAATGTATAACAGCGAAGTAGAAGTTCTGTATAATCAACTTAGTGCAACTTTAAAGAGTAGAGGAGGCCGATACAAGGTGCTCCAGCTTATAATGAAAGGTAAAATCGAAGACAGCCGAGGAATTGAAAGGAAACAGATGTCATGGCTAAAGAACATTCGCGATTGGACTGGAATACGCAGTGCCGAACAACTATTCAGATTAGCCGAAAACCGCGAACAACTCGCCAATGTAATTGCCAACGTTAGGGGGACCTGATATGGCACCGAAAGAAGAAGGACACAAAGATTGAGTCCACTACCAACAGTCGGCTTCACTCCTACGGGGCAAGAAACAACGGAGACTTTGCCATACGGTACCGCAGGATAAATATGAGTCAACTAGCTATGAACAGTGTATGTGTTAAGCTGTATAATAAGCTACTAGGGTGTGTGAGGCTACTGCCGGATCGGTTGTTGAAGAGGTCGGTGAAAAATATACTTTTAAGACATACCTTTTATAGCACGGACGAATACCTAAACTGCAACTCTGCGGCTCTGGAAGTATAGTTTCCCCTGTGTGTGGCCGGTTGCCTGTGCTTTGAACTGTGTGCTTCTTGTTTGTAGGCATGGAGGTTTTGAGTGTGTTAACTTTACTGTGTGTGTTTCACCTGCCTACGTTCCCGTGGATGTACTGGGTGTTTTTTTTGTTTGTATGTCTGTCTATATTAAGTATGATTTGACATGAGATAATTTTTGGTAGCATGAAATATATCAATATCAATCAATCAATCGATCAATCTATCAGCCAATCAATGAAAATCCTAAACATAAAGGCTCTATACAACCAACCAATGATTTTTAGTGAATTTTTATTTAAAAAAATTCACTAATAGCGAGGCATCGATGGTGAGACTTTGCAAAAAAAATTTCAAAGAGCGCGAACTAGAACCCATATCCGGGGTCAGTTTCAATTTTTATATGTTTATATATATATATATATATATATATATATATATATATATATATATATATATATATATATATATATATATGTATGTATGTATCCATCCGATAACTCAAAAAATAATTAACTGATTTTGATGAAACTCGGCAAGTACCTTTCTTTTATTAATGGCTTGGATGAGTTCGTTAGCCAGGAAAATCGGACAGAGTTTTCCGGGAAAATTTTGAGTTTTCATTCGAAAAAAAAATTTTCCTACGAAAATTACAAAGCTGTTTTAATGAAATTTAATGGATATATTGCCTTAGGAGAGACCTTACTACGTACAATTAAGTTATTCAAATTTTAAGCATTTAATAAACATTCACTACCATAACGCACTTGCGGCGTCCCGAACTTGTTAGATCTTCAGCCATCCCACTTTATTCTCTAATACGGAGAACAATGTTTGTAAGGCTACATACGTCCTTGGATACATATGGATGGTATGGTTAGTTTAAGCTGGAACATTGTATACCATATGTCATCATCCTTTGATGTACGTTCTATATATTAATGTGGTTAATAAATTTGGTTGAATTTGAGTTTTCTCCGCTTTCAATCGAGATTACATTGAAATTGGATTTCTAGGCGCATGTTTGAATTTATGTGAAAGCCTATTTTTTTATTTTTTATTTTATGTAATGTTCTTTGCAACAAATATATAATCTAATGTTTGCATAAAAACATTTTTGGTGAATTTTCGTGAAAAAATAGTCATTTTTTAATAACAAAGAATATTTCTAAGTCAGTTTTTCTGTACCAATTTTGTATTAGCGAATTCACGTTAAAAAACTTTTTGAGCCAATTCGCGTTAAAAAAGTTATTTTTTGTAAAATATCGTACATAAATTTTAGTTAACATTCGTGAGAAAAAATTGTTGAGCGAAATTGCAGCGAACCGGTTTTTTTCGATTTTGTGTGAAAAAAATGTACTTGCGAGTTATTACATCTTGGCAAGTGTATTCTTTGTGTGAATTTCTTGAATAAGTTCGTTGGTCAAGTAAAGCGGTACAGGTTCTCCAGGAGTTTTCTTCTGGAAAATTTTGTATATCTGCATATTATTATTATTATTATTATTATTATTATTATTATTATTATTATTATTATTATTATTATTATTATTATTATTATTATAAGAGATTCCACTTAGTTTATTCTAAGGATTATTCTACATGAGTTGAACAACACCGAGTGCACTCCGTGCACCTAGGGTGTTGCTTCTGCGTCTGGATGTCAGGAAGTATCATAGTATCTTCCGTACTATATGCGCCGTGCTCAGGACCACCGCCTTTTGCATTAGCAGGAGATTGTGTTTTCCTGGAACTTCCTTCATAAAATTGATGGTGGCATTGGAAATGAGTCCTGTGGCTCCGATGATAACGGGGATTATTTTGGCCTTCACGTTCCACATGCGCTGTATCTCAATTTGCAGATCTTTATATTTAAGCATCTTTTCTGCTTCCTTCCGTGTGATGTTGTAGTCAGAAGGTATGGCCACGTCTATGATTAGGCAATGTTTTTTCTTATTATCCTTAACTATGAGGTCTGGTTTGTTTGCAGATGTTCCAGTGGAGCTGTCTGGCTACTGTGTTGTGTCGCTCCAGATATGAAATTTTTGCTAGTATGGGACAGCCCGCAACAATATGGTGGATGGTTTCATTGAAAGACCGACAGAGTCTGCATTTTGGGTCTGTGTCAGTCCTCATTATTTTCGCTTTCACATAATTTGTTGCGATGGCTTGATCTTGGCAGGCAGTTATCACAACTTCCGTCTCGGTCTTGAGATTTGCATGGGTGAGCCACGCCCATGAGTTGTTTTGATGGATGGTTTCCTTGACGGCCTCATTTGCTATTTGTCCATGATGTGGCTTCGTTTTCCATTTTGTAATTCGTTCTTCTTTTATCTGTTGTTTCATTCTCTGTTTCATTTCCTTCACCTTCTTTGTCTCAGGTATACTATGGCTGCTGTGCTCTGGTTCTCTTTTTTCTTCGTTATCTTCGCCTTCCTCTGTGCTGTCATATTCTCTAGGGGCGCCTTGTTGTTGTCTCTACACCATTCCCAGGTATTTATCTTCTTGTTTTAGTTGCAGGTAGCTGCTGATTCCTTCCTTGGCGATGTTTTCTAGGGATGTACAATCGGTCAATGTCGGCAGGTGGATGGAGAGCACCGTACATTATGAGGAGCTTGCGTGCCTGTGTGTCCAGTTTCTGAATCTCTGCCTGGGTCCACTTGATGATCCCTAGACTGTATTGGATGACAGGAACAGCTAGGGAGGTTATGACCATCATCTTGTTTTTGGCATTAAGCTCGGTTTTAAGAATCGCTCTCATTCGCCGGTAATATTCTTTCTTCAATTTGGTTTTCATTTTCTTGTGTTGGATACTGTCGTACACATCAATTTGGTCTAAAGATTGGATGGTTGTTGAGTTGTCAATTTTGATGTTCTCCTTTGCTTGCAGTCGTCCCCTCAGGAATGTTGCCTTTGCGCATTTATCTAATCCAAACTCCATGCTGATGTCATCACTGAACTCCTTGACGGCTACAAATTGTTCTGCAAGTTCCTCATCAGATTTTGCTACTAGTTTCAGATTATAGACCAGGTGGCTGACTTTTTCGCTTTCATTTTTACAACGACATCATGTCCCTGATTTGTTGAGGATGGAGCTTAGGGGGAACAGAGCGACACAAAACAGCAGTGGTGATAATGAGTCCCCTTGATATATCCCACTTCTTATCTTTATATTCTCGATGGTGATGTTGTTTGAATTGCTGTTGTCGCTCTTTGCTTCTGAGGTCAGGTACAGGTTGGTATTCCAGGTCTTCATTGTCTTGCTGATAAAGGATATGAGGGTTGAGGATGTTCTGTAGATGTTCAGAGCTTCGATTATCCAGGTGTGTGGGACCTTATCGAACGCCTTTCTGTAGTCTATCCAGGCTATTGACATGTTTTTCTTCCTTTCTTTGCAATCTTTCTGTAGCATTTTGCTTGTGGGTAGATGTTCTTTGCAGCCATGCGTGTTTTTGGCGCATCCTCTTTGTTCTGCAGGGAATAGGTTGTTTTCTGTGAGGTGGTGATACAGTCGCTCGGCTATCAGTTTTGTCAGCATCTTGTACATGTTGTTCAAACAGGTAACTGGTCTAAAGTTCTTCGCTTGGTGTGTTCTCATTCTTCGGTATTAGGAACGTTCTTCCCTTCGTCAGCCACGCTGGTGTATCTTGCTTGCTGTGTACCATGTCATTAAATGCGGTTGTTAGTTTTCCATGGGTTGATGTTAGTTTCTTCAGCCAGAAGTTGGTAATGCCATCTACTCCTGGGGGCTTTCAGTTAGCTGCTGTGCTTATTGTTGCTATGAGTTCAGCCTCTGTGATGTTGTCCCATTTCATTCTGTCAATGTTAACAGTCCTGTCATATTCCTGTTAAATCCATAGGGCTGTAGCATTATGAGTGGTGTCTTGTTCCCACATTTCCCTCCAGAAAGTTTAAACTTCTTGCTTGGGTGGTGTGGTCTTGGCGGTGTAGTTTTTCCCCATGATGGTATTGTAGAATCGACTGGTGTTTTCAGCAAACATTTTATTTTGTTGGTACTGTGAACTTCTTTCTGTGTATCTTTTTGCTCTGCATGTTTTGGCTGCCACTTTCTGTTTCAGTTGTTCGACCGTTTTTGTGTGATCTTTTTGATTCTTTATCTTGTATTTTACGTAGAGGTCTTCATTTCTTTGCATCATCCTGTCGCTGAGTTTTGATTGTTGAAACTCTTTGAGATGTGAGAGGTCTCGTCGCAGCTCTGCTATTTGTGTTTGTATTCTCTTTTTCCAGGGTGGATCTTCAGACCAGGGCTTTTTATTGTTGCTGTTTTTCACTGGTGGTGTTATCTTGTCTTGTATTATTTCTGCAGTAGCGTAGATAAGTTTGTTCAGTTTTGTTATGCTCTGATATGCTTCAGATTGCTTGGAGATAAGTTATTCAATAGCTTTGTTGCCTAGTCTTATTTGCTCTCTTAGTTTAGGGCTGTCGTTTAGCTTCCTGAGTGGTTGTCTTTGCATATGTTCAGGCGTGTTCTCATCATCTTGTACTTTTTTGTCGATCTCCTCAATCATTATTTTCAGGTCTTCTTCTTCTAGGTGTCGGTGGAATAGTGGTGAATTTGCTTCCTTTATGATGTTGGTGTCGATTGTGTCAACATTGTTATTCACTTTACTTGTATACAGGACTTCCTCGACTTCGTTTTCTTCACTTGATTGTTCCTGTTTCTCCGTTTCGTTTCTCAGGAGTGTCTTCGCTCTGCGCATGATTTCATCCAATTCGGTTTGAGACAACTTTTGATTGTTCAGAATGAATCGCCTCTGTGTTGCCATGGTGTTGGTTGTTAGGGCATGTGTGAGGTAGGGGTTTCTCTCCAGGGGTTAAATGTGTCTTTCAGGTTCGCCGTTCCTGTTTTCTCTATCATGTAGTAGTGACATAATACTATCTCCTTGTTATCTTTCCTGGTCCATTTCACTCTCGTTTTGTTTCATTATTTCGTGCCAGTGGTTGTTTTCTTTATGCCTTTCTGTCGAGGTTCTTTATCTTCAGTCTGTCTCTGGGGCTTTTGACACTTTGTCTTCTCTCTGAGGCTCTTGGTTTTGCTCTGCTCCTTGCTGGAACTGCTGCTACTGGTGCTGTCCATGCTGTGGTCTTCCTCACCTGATTGGCTTCTTTCACTTTTGTCCGCAGTTGGTGCCACAGTTTCTTTTTGAGGTGGCGTTTTCTCTCTTCTTGGATTTTTTGAGTTCTGCTTGTTTTTTTCCTTCTGTAAGTGGTGCTATTACTGCTGTTATTTGTGTTATCTTGTTATATCCTGGTTGCGTCTTCTAAAAGCTCATAATGTCCGCTTTCCAGGTTTCCTGTGATGAGTAGTTAAATGCTTGATTGGTGGGTTGTTTTACTGATGACTGTGGGCGCCTTGCTAGGAATATACTTATCGCCTTTGTTTCTTGTATCTTCAGCGTATATGACAAAGTTGAGCTTGAGTATTTCAGACATTGCCAATATTTCAACGCTGGTGCCGTATGTCCCACTCTGCCTCATCCTATAACAGTAGCTTCTCTGCTCATTTGATTCTGTGGAGCTCAGTACCTTCAGGTCGTTCCAGTGTTGTCTTGCGTAGAGGACTGTGTCAGATTTTACTTGCATCTGTTTCTCCTGTGCCTTGTGTAGGTACAGGCTCACAGCCCTAAACAAGCAGTTTCCATCTCCTACAATGCGTTGTATGTTAAATGTTGTGGCTGAGTTGTGGTCTCGAGTATTAGTATTACGTTGAGAATTTCGCATGATGGCGATCGGAGACACCTCCAGTCTACTACCGGCCGCGGGGGCAGATGCTGTACTGGACCCGTTTACGTCGTTTGGTTCCGAGGCTTTATAACTTTTTATTTTCGCAGCACATGAAGGAGTCGGCTTTGTTCCACGGCGGGTATTTTAATTCCCTACTACCTTCTCCCTTAAACAAGGAGGGACATCCTCCATTCACAGGAGGCCGCGCCCGATGGGAGATCCGTAACTCCTCACTGGTTATTATTATTATTATTTGTTCATTTATTTATTTATTTGCTATTTAAGTTATACAATGTGAAATACAAAAAGCTAATGCTTGTGGTTGTATTAAAACACAATTTTAATTGACTTCCTTCTCTGAACGTCCAACTGCCGAAATATTTTATTTACTGTCACCCAAAAAATTTATGGCCAAATTATAGCTTCTTAGTAGTCTTGTCTGCCACCAATAGTTCCACAAGAGCCTTGGTACTAATTTATAATAATGTTATTTCAATGAAATTTGCTACATAGCTTTCTACCATAATTTTATATATCTTCCATCTTAAAGAAGGATATTGACATAAAAAGATAAAAATTCGCGCTGTCATAACTCACTTACTGCGTCTAGGCTTTTAATGTTTATCCATTTTGTGTGATTATAAAGTCGATTTGTTCTTATTTGGTATCCCGCGCACTTGAAAGTGCACTTTTACCTGTAAATTTATAATGAGAAAACCGGAGTAGCATTACTACCCTTTCAACGTTTTGTAAACTGTTTACCCCTGGAGTCCTAAAAAGGCTTGAAACTTAGTTATAGCGTTTGCCTGGCTGTTAAAAAGCTCGACTAAATGTAAATTGTTACTTGATACAACATACAACTTATGTGGAGGTACTTTGATGAGTTAATTTATCACTCAGATATCAATTTGTTTTTTAGTTCAAATCCACGTCAAAGCAGTGTTCGCATATTTGCTGATCTCTCTCTCTGTTTATCATATCGTTGGTTTCTGATGGTTTATGGTGGGCTCATTTGGTCGGTATGCGAACAAATACGAAAGATATCGGATGTTGACATTCAAGTGGATGGCTTATTGTTGATTGTTATCATTATTTGCGTATTGTGTTATGATTTAATTTTAAAAAAATTAACATCGGTATATTTACCCAACTATAGGCAATCAGCGACGCCAGGGCTCTTTAACGTGCCCAACATCAAATGGCACACAGAACCATAGGCTTTACGCTGCCTCTCCGCGTGAGGGGGCGTGCAGACCTTCAACTTAGTCAAACACAATGTCATAACTTTGGTTGGTGTTGAATTTACAGTATGTACTGAAAATGTTAAAGGTTCTACTACGGACATTCGAACCCAGTACTTTTGAGTTCAGAAACACACGTTTTAAAGTTTGTTTATTAAAAAACTTTTTATTTTATCAAACATCTGGTATTCTGTGCTAAAATTAAATTAGGGTTGAATGTGTGGGGCTGAAATATCGGCGACAGAATTTTCTAATTTGTTTTGCTGGACCGGTGTGAAAACATATAGAAAACTTGATTCTGGAACGAAAATTTTTCGTCTGTCGGTCGGTCTGTTGGCCTGTACGTCGTCTGTCTGTCTGTTAGTAGGCCCAATAACTTTCGAGCAAATTGAGATATCTTTAAATTTGGTAGCCAGTTAGCACGCGACAAATTAACGCTGCGAATTATTTTTGGGTAAGACTGCTGCAGGGGTAGGGGATAAATGAGGGGTGATTTGGTGAAAATTGAATTTTTTTCGTTAAAACTCTAGTAATAAAACATTTCAAAAGTTTATGGGCACAGGAGTACGAATATTTTCCTGGTGGTCAAGTCATGGACCTTATTTTCTGAGGAGAGTAGGTTATCATAGCTGTTGTGATTCAATTTGCAGCAATATTCGTAATTGGATCACAAGATAAGTCATTTAATGTTTTTTGTGTTTTTTTTTTTTTTCCTCAAGGCTCGTCCGCGACTTTGCCGCCCCGATAGTACTACAGCCTTTGGCTTATTGTGCATGCCCTTTGTCTCTACTCCACCCATTCCAAAATTCATTTAATTTTTTTTCCTCAGGGCTCGTCCGCGGCTTGCCGCCCCGACAGCACAACCTTTGGTTAATTGTGCATACCCTTAGTCTTACTCCACCCATTCCAAAATCACTGTGCCTTGAACTAGTCTGCACAGCGATTGGTAGGGTGAAGTTTTATGTTGCTCTGTCTCCGGTCTAGACTGACCGTAGATCAGTTGTCTTTTGCAGTCCAGAGCTTTTCACTCGCACAAGATGTGCTGGGCTGATTCCTCCCCCTCGCCGCAGAGTCTGCATGCGAGGTCCCCTTCGAACTGTCCCATTTTATGCAGGTGTTTCTTGACGGCCATGTGTCCCGTCAAGAGACCTGTTGTGTTTCTGAGCTGTCCTCTGCTAAGATTTAGCAGCTCCACAGCTCTCTTTGAACTGGGTCCGTCAATTATTGACTTCCCATGTCTGAGCCCTGGACAGTCCGCCCAGTACACCTTGTGTTGGTTTCTGACCCACGACTTAATAGCTCCCCTGGCAGTGCTCTTTACTTTTACCTGGTTTTAAAACAAAAATTGGGTGTCATTGACGTTTTAAGGATAGTTATCAACAGGTAGCAATAGGTGGCAAAACGCTCATTGAAAAGGTTTGCAATTTTAGCCTGGTCGGTTATCAAAGGTTCAGTATGGCACTGATTCTAATTTTAACCTCATTTGGCACTGGATTCTTGTAGTTCCCAAAAAGACTATTTATAGTGTTCCACAACTTTTTAGGCTTACTTCTACTATCGGTAATTTTGTTTTTATAATGGGTCGGTTTTTTTTGCGTAAGACGTTACATTCAAAGTTTCACAATTGGTTTTATCATTTTAAACACAATCAAATAAATCAGAGTTGGGTAAAAGTTTTTTTTTACATTTAGAGCATCGTAAATAGACTAAATCCACTAAATCTGAAAATGCATGTTTTTATTTAATGGCAGATACTGAAGATTAAGAGATTAAATAAATTGTTATTTCACTAATCTTAATGTCACAAATACCAGACACTTCTACAGAGTATCACATTTCCTGAAAGAGGATTAGGAACGTTGCAGGGGTTTTCAAGACACATGTCAGTTTGAAATTACATACTTTACTTGATATCATTAGCTAGTGGCTAGAAGAATGATGGCTAATCAGATTTTGTTACCGTCTTCGGACCAGCAGACTAGTTGTCTACAAATAATAATTATAATTGCACTGGAAAGCCGTTGAAAAGATACAGATAATTTATAAACCAGTCCCTAAGAATTGGTTGATACATTACATTCGCTTTCTATCTACAGGGTGTTTACGGTCTTGTTATTTTCTCTTTAGGGGTTATTAAACACCTCAAAAAAAGGTTATTAATGTTAAAAAGCCTTAACAAAATGTTATGGTTTTATCACACTGCATATAGATATCTAAAACTAGGCATAAAAAACATATCGGATATAAATTCATCAAACTCTCCCCGAAGCATTGAATACGTAAACAAAACACCTAAACAAAATCACTTGCACTTGACATCGTTTGTTTACTGTTTGGAAGAGTAGTATTTTCAATAGCTGAAACCCATTGTTTGTTTACTGTTTGATCTCTTGATAAGAAACCGATGTCACTATATGGTGTTGTCCCCTAAAGCCTCCTTTTAATTTGTCTTATTTCATTTCCTCGTATTTTCATCTGCCGGTCTTATCAAGAGATAAAGGAAACTTGGAATATTTATTGTGGTCGAATCCAGCCTCGTCTTCTATTTGAATAAGGGAAGAGCCTGTGCCTGAGTAAGTCATTGCTGCCGCTAACGGAACTTTTCGACGACAAGAACGGAGGAGAGAACCAAGATGAATACACGGAAGACCAGGACCTGAAATAGTGATACAAGAAATATAATATGCGCTCAAACAGACCATAGATGGGAAGGCTAGTGAACAGGATGAGATTCCTGTGGAGCTGCTCAAATTGATGAACAGAGAATCTTTTTTTATTTATTTCAACAACACACCACGACGTGGGTGTCGACAAGGAGGAAAGAGGCAACTTGTTAATTCTGGACTTGAAGGTTTGGAGCTTCGATGAGAAGGAAAACATGTGTCGGCAAGGAATTCCACAACTTGGAAATCCTCGGGACAAAAGAGCGGGCATAACAAGATGTTCTATGTCTGGTGACCTGGACAGTAAAAGGGTGCATTCGCTCTGTTCCCCTGGTAGATTTGTTGGGGCAGCAGGTGGAGGAACTATGGAAGAAAGCTCCTTTGAGCAGTACCAGTGCAGATATCCATAAAAGTGGGAGAGATCACCAACGGCACTTCGGTGGGCAAGGGATGGCAGCCTTTGCGTGAGGGTAGGGTCACCGATGAGACGTATAGCTCTCTTCTGATTGGAGTCCAGGATAGAGAGTGTAGAAGCGGCCGCAGCAACCCAGATGTGGGAGCAGTATTTGAGATTTGGTCTAATTTGTGAAGTATATAAGGTATAGAGATAAGCTGGTGAAAAGTATTTGCGAGCCCGGAAGAGGAAACCTAATTTCTTCTGCAATTGATGTGACATGTTGGTGCCAATTGAGATTTCAGAAATGCCAACAAGTGAAAAGGATGCATTAATTTGAATAACTTGGTTGTTCATTGTGATGGGTCTAGGGCTGGTGTATCTCTTATAAGAAAGAAAGCAAGACTGTGATTTGGTGGGGTTGAATTAAACAAGATTTCTACTTCCCCAGTCTAATATTTTTTGGAGATCCACGGAGATAGAACCCTCCATGAGTCTGCGATCCTCGTCTAATTGGGCTTAAGAGACAGGCTTAGAATATTGTATATTTGAGTGGAGGGTGCTGTCGTTCGCGTAACTGTGAACTGGGTTGGATGTGCTAGAAAGAAGGTCATTGATGTGGAGAAGAAACAAAGTAAGGGTTAAAGCTTAACCTTGAGGAACTCCTGCATTAATTGGTTACAGTTTAGAGGAATGGCCATCCACAACAACAGCAATGCTCTGGTTGGAGAGGAAATTTGCTGTACAGGTACAGAGTTTTGGTGGTAGGCCATAGACCGGAAGTTTATTAAGCAGCGCTGCAGGCCAGACCTGGTCGAATGCTTTAGATATGTCTAGAGCGACAATCTGGGATTCACCGTGTAGTTCCATAGACTTGTTCCAAGAATGGGTGACAAAGGAAAGGAGGTCGGTAGTTGATGTGCGCTGACGGAATCCATACTGCCTGTCGTGGATTAGACTGTGTTTTTCAATAAATCTACCATAATCCTGCTACAGCTGTTAGCAACATGTGTAAAACTGGAATATTACCAGAAGATTGGCTCCATTTCACGTTAGTTATGATTCCAAAGAAAGCCAACGCAAAAGAATGCGCAGCGAACATCGTACTATAGCCCTGATATGTCACACGCTAAGGCTTTTTTTTTGAAGATAATATACGACAGGGTTTTCAAGAAATTAGATGAGGACATTGTTAATACTCAAATGGGATATAGAAATGGGACGGGTACTCGAGTAAATTTGTTTGGAGTGAGAGTCTTGTCCCAGAGATGTATTGATATGAGTCGGGAAGTGTATGCTTGCCTTGTTGATTTTGAGAAGGCATTCCACAGGGTAGGTACAGCATGACCGCTTAAGACAAAGTCTACTGAGTAAGAATATAGATAGTAGGGATATCAGAATAATCTCTAATTTGTACTGGAATCAACTAGAGAAAGTGAAAGTTGAAAACAACTTGAGACCAGAAATTAAAATATGACGAGGAGTGCGTCAGGGTTGTGTGCTCCCGCCTCTTCTGTTCAATCTGTTTAGCGAAAACATTTGTCAAAAATAACTATCAGACATGCCCGAAGGCCTGGTGATAAATTGAGAAACGCTCAATAATATTATATATGCAGTTGACCGTCGTATTAGCAGGCCTAATAGAAGAACTATAATATCTAGTACAAACACTTAAGATTGAATGCAATAATTTCAGCTTAAAAATTAATCTCAGGAAAACCAAATTTATGGTAATAACAAATGACCAGAACACAAGAGCTAACCTTGTTATCGACGATGCGCGAGAAATAATTGTAATTACGTCAAAATTGAAAGTGTCAATGGTCAAAATATTGGACCGTCAATCATTGCTTAACAATATTACAAATTCTGACTAATTAAGCAAACAGTGGCTTTAGCTTTTTTTGCAGAGTATGTTGTATAGTTAGTGTAACGCTAGGTAAATAAATAGATAATTAAACCATTAAAATGCGGGGGTACTTTACTTTAAAAAAAACCATTTGTCTACGTACATTCGAAGGCACTTCTTCTAGGTGTTCTTCCAAACAATGTTGCAGAAAAAGTAGATGATCGCTTCCAGTCAAGCGATTTGGCAGCACAAAGAGGCCAATAACCTGTCCGTTGACTAGATCAGCCTAGACGTTTTTTTGAAAATCTGTGCTGGAAAGCATTACGACGAAAAGGCCGTGAGTTCAGACCGCCCCGTTATGAGTATTATGACAGTTGTTTTTGCCGTTGCTACTATAATGGAGGAAAAGTTTCGAATATCAGTCTGTTGTAGAAATCATCGTTTAAATAGCAAACGGAAAGGGTTATCCTCAAATTGCAAAGCTTGTACTTTTGAAAATACCTAGGTTGGAAACTGTAACATATTTTCTCCACTCATAGTTCCATCTTCGGGAACGGTCGACTTCATATTAACAAAACAGAATATGGCCTAAAATTAGTTGTACAGACCTTCATAAAGTGTGGTAGATTTCATTTATAATAAGTTTACAATAATAACAGCACTTAAAGCGTTTCGATTTACAACAAAAAGGTGAGGCCTGAGTTTATGACTTTTGTTTCGATGACATATCTGTTGCAAGTGGGAGGTGTTGTCAGATTCGAAGTTATGTTGTTATTTCTGGAGAGAACTCTATTACAACGGAACTCTATGGCAGGATTGGTTTTTCCTTCGTTTAGCTTTTAATTAGGCAAACTGGTGTCAGAGCAGGTCAAGAAGTTCAGTTGACAGGATTGTGGGTAAACAGAACTTAACTTGTATTTCGTCAAAACGACAAAAAAACTCTTGGGTACGATCCCCTTGCAAGTTTTTCTTCGTATAATTGCTCTACGTCACATACGCTTTCTTGTGGTGTGCGTCTTTTTTGTGATATCTGATTGATTTTAAGTCGACCGTCCCCCCATTTTCAATTCGTTACTCAATAACTTATTATTTAATAATGAACAATACCAATCTGGTGCAACTTTATATTAGTTATCGGCATATTGCAACATTAAATCAATTTTATGCAAATACAGAGCTGACGATGGGCTGTGGCCATTACGAAATAGCACACAGAGTTTTTCCTTCACTTGTGGCACAAGTGCTTCGTTACCATAGAACTGCGGCAGTAGTAATTCATGGTTATGGTCATTTTCCAATGTCACAATTGTAGGGTGTTCTTCTAATGCATCTTGAATCTTAGATCTTGACTTTTGATTATACCTGTGAATAAGTTTGTGTTAGTGTGGGTAGCTATCATTTGTATTTACTTACATTAGCTTTGACCACAATAGTAAGCTCAGCAGAGGAAAGTTTGTGTTTTTGGGTGGTCTTTCGCCCTTACTTCTTTTATCAGTTGAATGTTCACCACTCAAAGTTTGTGTATTACTTGCTCTCACAGAGATAGTCAGAAACGTTCTTAAAACTCTTAAAGTAACTTTAGTATATGAGGAGAGCTTTTCTAACCGTGCATGTGCCAGAATATTTATTCAATTAGCATTTTATACAATGTTATACAAAGCAACATGGTCCTACCTACCCTCGCCCAAGTTTCATCACTAACTTCTTTATCTGGAATATAACATTTTAATTTTTTCTGGATTGGTGTAATTTTCTGGCAGATATTTATTGTGCAGAACACGTCACGGTTTGTCATAATGGAAAGTAGTTCAGCCGTATAGCAATTAATACGAATAAATCAAGTTGCCATAACAACGAGGTTATTTGTGTGCACATTAACACTTATTCTAACAGATCTTTGTTATTTTAAACAACAATCATCCACCTACCCAAATGTCAACATTAGATACCCATTGTATTTAGTCGCATGCTGACGAAATTAGCCAACCATAAACCCTCAAAATTCAGGTATATTCAGTACTGAGTGGTATCGGAAAATATGCCTCTAGTTACTCCTATCAAATACTATATAATGACAATACAGGACACTCCGGCTGGTTTTATGTTACAAACATATCAGCGCCCCTAGCGGATAGTACTGATGTTACGTCGTTCGAGAACGTGTAACACTAGCAATTGCTGGTGTTTAAATGTGTATGATTAAGTTTGATCTTTGGGTGATGAATAAAAGGCCTTTTCTTTCCAAACAAATACTTTATTCCTTGTCCCGACGCGTTTCGACCTTACCTAACAGGTCATCCTCAGGGGAATCTATATTTTATAAAAGGCTTGTCAGAAAAACTGAGTTTTCCGGTAGGCTACTTCTGCGAGGGTACAACGCAGGAATATAAGATAAAATGAGGTAACAACGGCTAACCCCAACACTAAGTCAAAAAGGTTATTGGTATCAGAAGTGCTAACAACTTGGAAAATAACAACTCTGTTGAAATCAAGAGAAAAAAATTGTTTTAAATTTAAAAGGTGAGATTTAACGTGCACAACACGTGATGGAGAACACAAGCTGGCAGAACATCTCAGCGCAAGGTCGGTTCTTAAACTGAAAAGGGAAAAATGACAAGTGACAGTTGACAGAAGTGACGTGCCGACCACGGAAAGCAAAGACGATTAGAGCAGACGATTGGAGCAGCTTACTCAAAGAAAGGGGCGATCGATTTGCGGCTGAAGATAGTGCATGATGCGCTTACAGGTAGGCTATGCATGCTTGAGTATGATGCTTTCATGAGAGATAATTTTGAATATTTGTCAATTTTTCAATCCCAAAAGAAACAAATTCTATTTAACAAAATATCACATTTACAACGTCTCAAAGACAGGAATCCCCATCAATGTAATCTTAAGTTCAGTGACCATGTTTTCCACGACAGAGTCCAGAACTTGTCTTCATTCAATGATTTCGATGAACCCCAGTCTTATCTATTGAGGCAGGGTATAAAGTTCGCAATCCCACCAAGGCTATTACCACAGATTTTTAACACAGTTAAGGATACCGAAGTGTTTCTTAGAAGGTTTAGAGTTGAGAATGCAGAGTTTCTGCGAGGACTAGTCTCGAATTCAATTTCAAAACTGAAAGCCTCCTTTTCCCCATTTGACCCATTCAAGAGAGCGGTCTCGTCGTTGAAGGAAACGATTCACAACAACAGTCTCTTTATGCCAATATGTACAGTTCGCAGAAGATAATTTATTGTGTAATATTTACCATCATGTACCTATTTATCCGCAAACGGATGATTAAAATGCTTCAGTCATAACTTGTCTTTCAGTGTATAAAAAAATATGAAGGCATAAAAAGTTTTGCATTAATAATAAATGGTATAAGAAAACTGTTTTTCTATTTTCTTCTGTGTCCTTTTTTATTTCAGTATGGCATAAATTGTCACATTTTTTCACATTTATAATTATTTTACTTGGTAAAGGCTTTTAATTATCTTCCCAAGACAAGTTTTCAAAGTGAAGTAGAAATAGCAGATTCAGCCCTATAATCGATTTATTCACGGAACTAAGAGTTAGTCTCACCTTTCATCTACACAATTTCTTAATTATGTACTAAGTATATCAGTTACATATTTTAAAATATTAGATTAATCAGACAGTTTTCATGTAAAGATATAGCAAATTGAGTACTGTGCTACCATTTATACCTAGAACAATTATTTATAGGTAAGTACAGATTGTAACTTAATATCCTCAGAAACAGCTTTCAGTATATTCCAATATCTACCCTTGAAATAGTAGTTTAACGACGGTTTTAATGTAGTACTTTAAATTATGATTATGGGTAAGAGAAATTTGCAGAATTATTCATGCTGAATTCATTTAGGTTTCAAGCTGATTGTTGATACAAATTATATTTATAACTATATAATCAGAAAATGTTCACTGTTTTGTCATGTACAGGTTATTATATTCATCTATAATAAACCAATTGTCTAAATTAAGAATATGCAGGTAAATATACAATTCAAATTACTCGCACAGTTGTCAGTACTCCACGCGAGGTAGCGCTAGTGTACTTGTCACAAATTTCACCAATACTAAAGCATAGAAGTGTCCCGTATTGTCATTATATAGTATTCGCTCCTACCTAATAAACCTGACTGTGATCACTGAAATGCAGCAAATTATGGAAGTTCAGTAAAGACATATTACAGTAACCGTTCGTCAATTTTTAACCTACTTAATGGTCTGTTTAATATTCTGCTGTTGTAAGCACATTCTGACGTTAACTTTTAGTAACGACAATATGGAAGCGCAGCATCCTGCGGAATTTATTGCCATAAAATGAAATTCCTGCAAGACTGGAGCATCACGACCTTTGTGTGTAATTAATTTCTGCCGATGTGCGCAACGCCGCGTATGCCTTGAGCGCCAACATGGGCAACCCTCACTGAATGAAAGTGACACCTCATTTTGGGCAATAAAATAAATTTACCCAAAATACACGGATGTTCCAGTAATTAAACAAAAATATGTGACATTAAAATTATGAGGATTGTTCAAATCAAAGTGGTTTTAAATAAAATGTTGAGGATGCTGACAAAATGACTCAAACGATATGCACGACACTATTTACTCTATCAGTGTAACCCTCTATCTGCTTTTATTTTTTCAACTTTTCACACACACACACACACACACACACACACACACACACACACACACACACACACACACACACACACACACACACACACACACACACACACACACACACACACACACACACACACACACACACACACACACACACACACACACACACACACACACACACACACACACACACACACACACACACACACATATATATATATATATATATATATATATATATATATATATATATATATATATATATATATATATATATATATATATATATATATAGGCTCTTTCATAAGTACGTTAAAAAATGTGGGAGCATAATACTTAATACATGTATCCTTAGTTGCGTAATTTACGAGATACAGGGTAGTGAAAGTTAAAGAAATATATATTCTCTTCGTCATCACTCTTTTTCAGCTGCAGCTATTTTCACGAAACTTGGTACACGGGTTACCTGTAATAAGCATTTTTAAAAGTATTATTACGCTGTTCAGACAACCAGTGGCGTAGATGTAGGTAAATGATGATAGATAGATAGATATGAACAAAAAAACAATAGTATGTACCTGTTACAAAAAATAAAGTTACAGTTTTAAATAAAGAATTTAATGGTAAACAAAACGCGTGGAATTTTTTTGTATCTATCATTTCATCGCCAATTTTATTTTTAAAATTTGAATCACTAGCACGGTCACAACATAATAACCAATTGTTTATTATGCCGAATGCTGTGGCAGTGGCATGGTGTTGTGTTGACAACGGTGTTCGAGTGTTCGAGATTTTAGTGGCCGAAATTTGCCGATTGCTAGTTTACAATTTGGTCCTGTGGAATGTATCAATTTACGCATGGCAGATGGCAGCTAACTAGTCCGTCTTTTTCAGACATTGGACTTTATTCACTTAAGTGGTTTCAGTTCATGCCTTTCAGATATTTTTTTTAATTTGGAAAAGCTCAAATTTACAACAGAGGTTTATTTATACCATTTATAGCTGCATGTAAAGTCTCATTTAAGTTACTCTAATACTTTCAAACACATAGCGTTTTTTTAAATATTTTTATATATTTTTGGGGGAAAAAGTGGGCGTTATAGCTGATTTACGAACTCGTCCGCGGTCTTAACAAAGTGAAGATATGTGCCAAGTTTCGTTCAAATCAGTTGAGTATTTCTTGAGTTATCGCTCGGATACATACATACATACATACATACATATATATATATATATATATATATATATATATATATATATATATATATATATATATATATATATATATATACAGGCTGGCCCATTGAAAACGAGCTGGCAGCCATAACTGACAAGAAAAGTTTTGTCGAAAACCTGAAACACGTAAAGTTTGCTTGTGAGTGCGACAAATTTTGACGCAAAAAGTATAGACCAAACTTTGCCCTCCCTCCTAAACAGGGGCGTCATCTCTCAATCTTTTTCAAATGGGAATAGGGGTCATGTGATAGCTTGTTGAAAATAGCTTTTGATTCCCTATACATTCCTTTTCTCTTTTTTAAATTTGGTCTATTAGTTTAGAAGATATGGAGTTTCGAAATATCGCTAATGAATTTCCCGAGAAACTAGAAAACTAAATCGTTTCACTTAAAAACTTAGCCTAGTATTGAAGTAAATGTTAAAAATAATTAGGATCAATCATACTATTAAACCAACAAACCAAGATACCAACGAATTAAACTTTAATCCATTGAATGTTCAAATTGATCACCACCAACTCTTTTTAACGAACTATCACATGTAGTAGTAGCAGTTGGGGGGAGGCCAACGCCAAGCAAGTAGGCCACAATGGGCCCTTTTTGCCAACCCGAGCAACCTAGCAACCATGCTCCACTCTTCCTCGGTTCCGTCGCCAAATCGCCTTGACCTCGAGATGAAGGCTGTGACGGTCTTCAATTGGACGGTACTTACATTATTCCTCTGCAGAGTCCTCGATCCGAACAATTCTGCTCGAAGACTCTCAAAAGCCTCGCATTAACACAGGTAGTGGTAGGACGTTTCTTCATCCTCGCCGCATTCCTGACAAATGGGATCCCTCTCTACGCCTATTAATGTGAGGTGTATTCTAAGGGCGCAGTGGCCTGTCAGAACCCCAAGGATCCGGCGAAGCGTAGGTCGACTCCTTCCGAGACAGCTTTATCTCTATACGGCCCCTCCACGAGGTCGCTCGCCTGCCTGCAGCCACCAACCGACCCCCAGTGCCTCTCCATTGCTTCCTCGGTCAACCTGTTTAAGGCGACAGAGACTGTCTTCCTACTGCCTATCGCAGGCTCCGGGCCACAGAACGGCCGCCGGGAACCGAGTCTTGCGAGATTATTCGCCACCTCATTCCCCGCTACGCCACAGTGTCCCGGAACCCACACCAGTTGCACCTCCTTCGTCCTGGCTAGTCCTCTGAGGGCGTCAGCGCACTCCTGAACCAGTGTTGAAATTTAGGTGATGTGACAGGGCTTCATTTCCAGAATTAAATGACCACTTAGAGCTGGTAACACTTCTTAAGACGATGGACATGGTTACTGTTTCGAGATTTTTATTAAAAAATGAGCCAGACAAAGGTTCCATGGCTTTATAAGGAGTTCGTTATCTCAGCAAATGAAAATTAAGTTGAGGCCTACCAACTCTCGCTATTAGGTCGAATTTGTGGAGCTGGACTAGAGAATATGCGTGCTTCTATAGGCATAATTTGAAGATGTTATATTGCTCATCGACTAAGGAAGTACTAATATCCATGAGAAAGAACGTAATAAATTTCATTGACTAAAAGAATCATAGTTTTCACAGACTGAAAGCGACAAATTTCTTCGGCCAAAAGAAAAAATAACAATAGGCTTCATTGACTATTAACACAATATTATCGAATAGGGAGATACCAAACTTCATTGGTTAAAAGAATAACATAATCATGTAGTAATGAGCGTTATAATGAGAACGCAAAGGTTGTAAAACGTGTAAGACGTTACAAGGAGAAAATACATTTTAGGTTAAGAGTGATTTTATATCGTCGAATTAAAGTACTTCATAGCTGCATGGAACTATAATATTAATCCTACGGCAGCATTCTGCTCGTTGTGCAGAAGAATTAAATGCCATAAAAGAGGAGCATTGTGAATTTTTCGTCATATATATATATATATATATATATATATATATATATATATATATATATATATATATATATATATATATATATATATATATATATATATATATAAGGTAATATGCTTACTGGCAATTGGGCCATTGCTGACCCTTTTTGCTCATATAAACTAACCTACCCTCCACCTTGAGCTCGATCTCAACGACGACAGTGACTTGAAAAATCATCCGCCGCCGGTGAGTCTCGAATGGTCGTCCCCTGAGTCCGTATTGGAAAATCTGAATCGACTTTTCCGCACGGCCACTGAGGCGCTTATATATATATATATATATATATATATATATATATATATATATATATATATATATATATATATATATATATATATATATATATATATATATATATATATATATATATATATATATATATAGCTGTAACTGTCGGTTGTCAGAGATACGTGAAGTCAGTTATTTTTAGAATAGTTGATGGTAGAATGATGTTAATTTTTAGATTTTAGAATTGCTGTATTAAACCACAGAGTATTCAGTTATTCGACGGATAGAAGTGGTGACGTCACAAGTGACAATTCTGTTGATGTTTGGCAATATAACAGTAAAAAAATAAAGAGAAACGTGTAAATCGTTCCAATACTATCGATGAAAAACTGTCTAACTAAACAATTAGAAAACTGTTTTTCAATTATTTGGTATTTATATGGAAAAAATATTACGAACGCCTATGAGCACAACATAAGAATTATGCATTCACTGTGTGTGCTTAAAAGCACCAACTTCATATTCATAATGGCGGTGAGACTATGGCTGGATGTTTTGTTTTTTTATTTCTGCGGTTGCATTAAGTGATGAAAAATTGGAAGCATATTTCCGGAATTAAAAGGCTTCATCCATGCAAATGAAAACAGAATGCGATATGTGAGATGTGTATTAATAAAATTTATGTTTAGCGCTAAACTAAAGCGAGAAATTTTCATTCTTAATTTTCTTTTAATTGGATTAACGCAACGTACTTGGCATTAGGTGCTGAAAGTTATTACCGTGGTAACTTTTTTAATATGCAGAAAGCATGTCTAAACGACCAGCGTGGATTTGTCCCAAGTTTTTACAGTTTCAGTTTTTGTTTTTGTACGTTTTATACGTTGCCAAGTATGAAAATGTTTGCAAGATTTGGTGTCCATTGTAATATTTGTATATATAGATTAAATAAAGCTTTTATTTCTTTTTATGTTGAGAATGAGAAAACGTATTACTTCTTTACAAATATACATTTTCTCCCCAGATAAAGTTTGCTGTAGGGACAACTCCTTTATTAAAATCGTTATTGAGGATATCGCTACTGTTGAATTTTGATTTTCTTTTAGTGAATTTTTATTTAAAAAAATTCACTAATAGAGAGGTATCGATGGTGAGACTTTGCAAAAAAAATTTCAAATGAGCGCGAACTAGGACCCCTAGAACCCATATCGGGGGTCAGTTTCAATTTATATATATATATATATATATATATATATATATAAATATATATATATATATATATATATATATATATATATATATATATATATATATATATATATATATATATATATATATTGAGGCTAAGTTTAGGATGAAGAAAGGTTGTAAACATGTTAGTGGTGGAAAAAAATATAATTAGAGCAAGATCTGAGCAAAATTTGTAAAGTGACAATCAACATTAATGATTTTTGATAGTTTTATTTAGAATGCATCCTTTATAGAAATTGTGTCTTTTACAAAAACAAGCCAAGCTTATTTGTATGACGCATTGTATAATTGTGATAAATATATTATTATTATTATTATATATATATGTATATATGTATCCGTCTGATAACTCAAAAAATAATTAACCGATTTAAATGACACTCGGCAAGTGCCTTTCTTTTATTAATGGCTTACTATATGTGTTGCCTTGGGAGAGAACTTACTAAGTACCAAAATTCAACTTTCTAAGTTTATAGAAAATTGAGTTATTCAAATTTTAAATTTTATTTGAAAAAAAAAATTTTCTCCAAAAATTACAAAGTTATTTTAATGAAATTTGGTGGATATCTAGGTAAGAGCTTACTACATACCAAAATCCGAAAATCACAAAGCTATCTTGGTGAAATTTTGTGAATATGTTGCATTGTGAAAGACCTTACTACGTACCAAAATTCAACTTTCTAAGTTTATTGAAAACTGAGTTATTCAAAGTTGAAGCATTTAATAAAAATTCATGACCATAACGCACTTGCTGCGTCCAGAGTTTTTTTAAATGAGCACAAACCAGACCTCTGAAATCCGCAGTCATTATTGTACCAAACCGATAGCCCTGGTCTACAATTTCAAAACCAGAATTATCCGCGAAGCGATCGAGATCGAAAAACGTCCCGATTGTTTAAACAAGAAAGATGATGGTCTTTAACTTGCGATTACTTGGAAACCTATCGTATCGTCATTACAAACACACAAAATGACTATTTACTTAAAATACCATTTAACTGTCCTCTTACATGACCCAGTAAATGACCTCTAACTCACTTAATCCCCCAAGTACCGGTAGGAAACTACCTGACTTAATAAAGCTTACCGACCCAACTAATTACCCCGATAACGTATCAGGTAGAGGAAACCCTATAAATAATACAAGGCTTAATACGAACGGTCGGATCACTCTCAGGTCTAGGGTTGGACACACCGTGACCTTACAGACGATGTCCACTGAGCTTTGGGGGTAGGCAGACTGAGGCAACGTAATTGAACTACAACAACCTTACCTACCCTTATCCGCCGCTCTTAGGAGCAGGCAGAGTAAGGCCTTTAAGTTCGTTTTCTAACACACACACAATATATATATATATATATATATATATATATATATATATATATATATATATATATATATATATATATATATATATGGTATTTAGTGTTGTTTCTTTTAATTTATAGCACTTTTAATTGTAGAGCATTAGAATTCAATTGCGTCTTTATTGTAAAAAAACACGCTAATATTGATGATCCTGAAATTATGCCAAAAATTGCTTACTTACTGCTGTGATTTAAAAAATTTCTCTCATCTCATGGGTAGGGTTCTGTGCTTGGACTAGCATTTTTGTTTACTATATTGTTTTTATGAATTACAGTACTCCTGAGTGTTTGGAAATTTCGAAAAAAATTATATATGATGGGGTTCTTTTGATTTTACTTTTAATTAACGGTGAAAAAAAGCCTTACTTTATCATATAACTAATATTTGTTTGATTTTAGGTCAAAATTAAACAGATTATGTAAGTACAATCTAGTATGTTTTATTTTTGATTGATTAAATTAACAAATTTCCATTAAAAAGGTTATATCAAATTTATCATCACAGATTGTCGATAAATCAATACAAATCAACTTTATTTAAAACAATGAATTACCTAACTATGATCTAGTGGTTCGGCCTTTACCTAATATCCCCCTTAGTGAACTAAATATACATTAAAACCATTAATACAAAAATATTCTTAAAAACTATTCATACTATCGAAAAAGAGTCTGCACATGTATTTCGATGAAGTTCATAAAACGACTTACTGAATGTTGTCTTGATTGCTTCTTCCATTTAATGTGTACTTATTACTTTCCATTTGATCTACTGTTTGCATTTAGTAGCTTGCTGTGATTATTTATTAATTTCCATTTTATTTAAAACGGTCTTAACAAACCGTGTACCAGGTATTTATTTTTATTTTCTTTACACAAAATTGAATATGATTTTATTATCGGGCACTTGCCTTTCACGTTTTAGTTATCAACTTTCATATTTACAGTGACGCCGTACGTCAACGAATTTCAAGTTTCACTTGCCGCAGATCAATAACGAATCTCCTCTCCGCCCTGTCGTCGTCTCCTTAAATAAACTACACCTGTCTTACAAAAAACCTTTTCTCCTGTACCTCGGTAAAACAAAGTTCATAGGCCTCGCGTTTTCCCATTGTCCAACTTTTTGTTCCTTGCACTCTTTTGAAACAACGACACACAAAAATTATCCTTATCAACTAAGACTGCGTCTTTTCTTATTATTGGTATTCACAAAAAAACTTATTTTTAACTTAATACTATAAATGTATAATATAGTAAATGTACTTACAGCCTAAGGATAAAAATAAAATGGTTGTATTCTATGAAAACTCTATAAATAAAAACAAGGATATTGTTCTGAATTCTATTGTATTTTAACGACTTTTGCTTCGTGAATTTAAAATGTACTACATGTAAAAAGTAAATCATTGTTCTGTATTCTTTTAGCTGTCTTGCTATCCCTCTCCCACTCCCATTCTCAATTATACAGGGCATTTAAATATTAGGACGTATTAATTTTATGTACAATGGCCCGTTTTACTCCACAATAATGTTTCTAATTTTCTGGCATATTTGCTATCTATAACTATATATATATATATATATATATATATATATATATATATATATATATATATATATATATATATGGTGATTCTATAAAATAAGGGGTGTCTTTTCTATAAAGTTTTTCTTGAAACCCCTTCTGCTCCAAGTTACAGCCCTTTGAAATTTTGGAAAAAAAAGTTTTCATTAAATTTATCCGTTATGGAATAAGTTAAAAAAACAAAATTTTGCAGATGCATAAGGCTAACAAAATGACAGTTTCAAAAGGATTTTATAACCCTATAATGTTATCACAAGAGGGTAAAAAAACCTACCCTTACATTATTTTTTATCAGTTTTTTTTATTGTGTGTACCGTTTTCTATTTTAAAAAATGATTCAAAAAGAAGAATTCATTTAGATTTTTTTTATATCTTGACATTTTCTCATAAAATTGTTAGTTTCATCACAAAAAAATAAAATAACTCTGTAAATTCATGTGACATCGATCTGAGTAATTTTTTTTTTTTGTGATGAAACTAACAATTTTATGAGAAAATGTCAAGACGTCAATCTCACTTCTCGCGGCTACAAGAGAAAGGTTGGAAATATCCGACTCTTCTATCGTTATTACTAACGACATTGCTCCTTAGAAATTGTTTTTTTTTAGTATCGCCGCTTGTGACATTTAATCGTTTAATTGTTTTAGTCAGCAAGCACACCGTCTTAGTGTCAAACTACCTACTTATCGGACGGTTCGTTACGGAGTCTTGTTACTTACTAGAATAGCTAAGCTTTGGAATGCCCCCCGGTAGACATTTAATCTCCAACTACTCCAAAGTAACGAGTAAACACACATCTTGTGGTACAACAATCAAGTTCATGATATCTCAGAGACACATAGGCTTCGCCTTTCATGAACTATTTTTTTAACATGTATGAAGGTCAAAATATTTCTAAAGTGTTGGCCATGTCTAATGAGTTATCTGTTTTGTACAGGTAGTTGATCACTGCACGATGTTCAGCTTCCTAATTTTTGGAAAACTGGATACTCACATTTACCTACCAGAATTTCACAAAAAATCATAAATTAACGGATAATTTAAACATTTGTGGAGACGGTTCACACGACCTCAATTTTGCGAATGGTGGTAGTATCAGCGGCGCCTTATCCATAAGCTTTGTAGTGCTGCAGAACAACAAAAAATTCGTACAATATTATTCCCAATTGGATGAAACCATCAAAATACTAATTTATTGCTAGGAAATAGATACGTTGTTATTTGAAAGCTCGCGGTTCTCTGGCGTTGAAAATTTGAGCATGCGATCAAGCGCCAGACGTCAGTCCTAGTTAGACAATTGTATATTGAAATAATGCAAGTCTCCTAGACCGGTCAAAGAAATCGCTGTCTACACAGTGGCGGCTCGTCAGATGACGCAGGTGAAGCGCTGCTTCCCTATATTTTTCAGTTAAACTAAAGTTTTTTTATTCAACGTCCACCATAATTTTATAAATATAAAAATGCTGCGTCTGTTTCGGGACGCTTGCATGAGACGGTTGCCATGGCAACGGCACGCGCACTGGTAGGTTGGGCCACAAAAGTTATGCAGCCTCCTGAGCCTGCTTCAAATCTTAGTTTCTGTCGTTTGTTTAGATTGAGTCGGATCGTCAGGGGCGTATTTTTATTTTTACTATGGTGCCGTTAAATAATCTGGTATGTGCCACATTTACAGACTTTGAAAAGCTGGATTTTTCTTTTTTTTTTTTTGGTAAGTGGAATTGATTTGTTTATTATCACTTCTAAAAGAACCATTTCAAAATAATAAACTTTTAGATATAAAATTTCCAGTTGTAAAAAAAATTAGAAGGGCCTTGAATTTGAAAAAAATATGCTTGTAGCTCTCTATAAACAGATTTTCATAGGTAATACGCGCTGTATTATATTACCGTATGCGTGGGTGTACAGTATGTGTACAGTGTCCTCTCACCGAATATTGCTGGTCATTATTGAGAAAATTATTCCTTGTGATAGTCTATATTTTTGTACAAATGGATTTTTCATTTCAACACTGAAGTGCCAGGAGAACGCGTGACCTTGAAAATTAAAGAAACGTCTGCGGCGCAGGGGGGGTCTTCGTCTCCCTGGACCCCCCCTTGGGGCCGCGCCGATTCTGCTTCACCCACTCCCAAAGTCACGAGCCGCTACTGGTCTAACATCGTTGTTCTGGCAGCCTTAATCGAGGCGTTTGGCGAGCACCGCTTCGGAACCGCAGAATATACGCTAGAAAAGAGCTGCATATTTCGCAGCCGTTTGCGTTTCATTTAGCAAGAATGCATCTGTATCTGTATGTGTGTGGGGGGGGGGGGGGTGCACCTTGTAAGTGCACGGCTATGGCCTTAGAGATATGTCTCTTGGCCACAGGTTGTCTGTTTCTAAGTTAGTGCATCATCTGTATCTGTATAGTATATATTATGTGCATATTATCATATTATTCCTGTTTGTGATTCGTGTTAAAATGGAAGTAATGTTTGAGTTAGGTAAGGCTAAGTTTTGTAAACTTAGTTACCAGGAACAATTAGCAAGACAATTTAACGTAGCCAGCTATACATGATGCTCCTTTATGATAATGCGAAAATTTTGAAGGTGTGAATATACATAAAAAATTAATTTTAGTTTGATACTTTGCTTTATATAGAATGTTCCGTTACGAAATACGGCGTCACTAAGTGAGTGGTGGCTGTGCCGTCACCTAGTTGCGGAACCAGGTAGTGTGTTGTCACGCCAGCTCCAAATAACACAAAGTGTTAAAAAATAGAGACTGTATACAACCAACTAACAATTGAAGTAAATTGTCAGCCCTGGCCCATTTCTACAATAATATAGGGACAAAGTATGTAAGGCTAGATGCATTCTCACAACAATTAGAACCGTAGACCGGTTTCGCTCTCATTAGAGCTCTTAAGTACGGCATACTAATTGCAGCGAAAATGCACCAAAAGTAATACGGCTATAATATAGCCAACCTTAAATCACTAAGTGAGTGGTGGCCGTGCCCCCACCTAGTTAGTTGTATACCGTCTCTATTTTTTCACACTTTGTGTTATTTGGAGCTGGCGTGACAACATACTACTTGGTTCCGCAACTAGGTGGCGGCACGGCCACCACGCACTTAGTGATTTAAGGCTGGCTATATTATAGCCGTATTACTTTTGGTGCATTTTTGCTGCAATTAGTATGCCGTACTGAAGAGCTCTAATGAGAGCGAAACCGGTCTACGGTTCTAATTGTGGCGAAAATGCATCTAGCCTTGAAATACGGGGTGCTAAACTTTTGGGGATAGATATTAATTAATATTTTCGAAACCGCTTTAGGTAGTTCAGTGATATTATTTAGTACGGAGAGACAGCTAACAAATATGCATTTTTTCAATAGAATCATACTTTTCAGCTTTAACAGTGGCGTGCGTACGGGCACTGACTTTGATAATTTTGAATAAAAAAATGGTACGCCAATCGCCAATGATTTTTTTCGAACTCAAAATTATTTTTGAATTCTCCGTTCAATTTGAAACATACGAGCTCTCTTGAGTTGTTTTACTGCGATGCGCTGTTTTTCAGTAACAAAAAAATAAAAACTGTTATTTTGTCCCCGAAAATCAATGTAGGTAATTATTGTGCCATAAAATTATCAGTTTTTAGCGATTTTTTTTTAATTCGCTAATGAGGAGATCTGTGTTTATATATATATATATATATATATATATATATATATATATATATATATATATATATATATATATATATATATATATATATATATATATATATATATATATATATATATATATATATATATCCGACTGATAATTCAAAAAATAATGAACCGATCTTAATTAAATTTGGTGAGTACCTTTCTTTTGCAATTGGCTTGGATAAGTTAGTTAGCCAGGAAAATTGGACCAGGTTTTCCCGGAAAATTTTGTGTTTTCTTTCTAAAAAAATTCATATCTCCGTAAATAACAAAGTAAGGGCAATCAAATTTGGTACGCGTGTTTGTATAAAGAGTGAACTCTGTACTAAAATTTTGGTCCCTAGACACGGAAGTTATGGGCAGTTAAAGAAACAAATTTTGGAGTTTTCCTCAAAACATCAAACTCGCAATTTTAAACGTCAAAATTGGCAATGTTTAGGCAAAGAATGTGAAACAAATACCGATTGTGAAAAGAAAATGTTGCAAGAAGAGTGTTCTGCAAACCCTTCGGTTTCAGATTCAATCGTCATTGCCCTTCATTTTACTAAAATGTTTACAGAATGTTTATTTCAAATAGACCCTTTCTCTGATGCTTTGGCTGTCAGTTTAGTTAAGTTGATGCTTTTTTGGATATTTATTTGTAGGTGTAGTGAAGTTTATGGTTTAACGGTCTATAATTTTTTTAGCTAATTTTCGTAGAACAAATTTTTTAATGCATTTTTGCATTTTTTATCGAAATATGACGCGTTTGTAAGAAAAAAACTGGACGCAGTAAGTACGTTTTGGTAGCGAATTTTCGGTAAATTTGCAGTTTAGCTCCCGGACGCTTTTCAAAAAACTGTTTTCAGAAACCTGACTGCCACCCCCTCCCCTCTGGATCCACAAACCCCAAGAAACATTTATTGTTCACACACCCCAAGGAAGGTGCTGGGCGGGGTAGGTAGTAAAAAGGAAATATGAGCAGAAAATTCGAATAAAGCCATATCCTTGAAGCCATATCCCCCTTAAACCCTGCTTACCCCGCACAGCACCCCTATTCACTCCCAGTCCCATAAATTCCATGGGGGGGGGGGTGTTGTGAACAAGAAATTTTTCTTGTGGTTTGTGCATCCAGGTGGAGTCCTAGTAATGTTTCTGAAAACAAGTTGTTGAAAAGCGTTCGGGAGCTAATCTGCAAATTTACCGAATTTTCAATAAATCCTTCAAATTTCAATAACTCATTTTGCTATTAACGTAAGCTTTGTTGGTTAGAAAACCAACATTTAAGTTTATTTTCGAAAAATTTTTGTATATTTTCAAACCATAAGTAATTTTGATAAAATATAGTACATTGTTTCTACTATATAAGCTATACCTGTAATCAGATTGATCCCTGCTGCATGTAGACTTTCGAAAAATGTTTATATATTTTCAAACAATAAATTTATTTCGATGAAATATAGTACATTGTTTCTACTATATAGGCAACCAAGTTTGATGCCTGCTTTCATCAAAGAAAGACATTTGCTATTAAAAACATTTTAAAGAAAATTCGCTACCATAACGCACTTGCTGCGTCCAGAGATTTTTCAAATCAGCGTATTATTTGTCCTTGTATTTTTGAGACAGCACACCCAAAAATCTTAGGCAGTGCCGCCACTTGGTAGGATTAACACTAAAGCACTGACTGAAAAATAAAAACATAATACTAATATTATATTGACAAACAAAGGGTACATTAATTTATTCCCTCTTGATATTACAAAAGATCAAACTTGATGTATACTCATTTATAAATAAACACGCTTTCAACTAAAATATAATTTAGTTATTATGATGATATGTAATGAAAAACGCTACGAAAACAATCTGATCCACTACGGAGACCTATTCATAAAACGCCTGAGGCTCCAGGAAAAGCAAATACACCCCTGGTTGTATTCTTGTGTTCTGGTAATCAAAACATACCCTCAGGCGCCACCTAACAATATCAGAATAGAACATCATTTGCCATACACTGCCAGTTATAATCTAAAACAAACAGTCTGTGTGTTCTCGTTTTAACACTGAAGATGTTTTTATTTCGTCTTAGGGAGCATAAATGTTTACTTATTTACTCCTTCAGATTGAATTCATGAATACCAAATCATCGTACGTGAGCGATGGGGTTTACATTTCCTGCATGATTGTGTGCAGAAAGGCATTATACGAAATGCGATTTCGAACACCTGACATATGGGAAAATATGAATATTCAATAGGAAGCTTTGAATGCCTGAAGGTTCAAATTTTGTGAATAAAAATGGGGTAGCTTGAAAAGAATGGGATTACGGAAGAATGCTGACTCACGTCTGGGTGGTGCTTGTGTAGGGAAAATGAGCAATAAACTCAGATCCAAGAGTGGCATCGAAATTACAGAAAGAATGTATCTTTTATAGTAACGTTAGAATGAACACGCTCTGTTGACCGAAATCAACACCCACACTTGGTAGTTTTAAGCAGATTTAATTTATTTAAAAGGAAGGTTTTCATTCTTGTAAAAAATGCTTATGACAAGATCAGACTATATATATATATATATATATATATATATATATATATATATATATATATATATATATATATATATATATATATATATATATATATATATATATACAGGTGGCGCATTGAAAACGAAACACACCGATTTGCGTCCGGAGAATATTTTTTTAAGAAACGCTGAAAGTCAATTTTAATATTGAGGGGGACATGTTTTGACATAAAACTCAACTTTGTCACATCAACCCCTTAAGGGTGGTGATAACAAACCTTATATTTTAAATAGGTAACATGGGTCGAGTGTTACATCGTTTTTTCTGAATTCAGCACACTAATTTTTTTTTGGAAGTTTTATCAACTCGTTTAAAAATTATTTACAGTTAAAAATGCAAAAACGCATTTCACTCCTTCCGATAAGAAATGTGCTGATAGTCAATGTCTTGTTAGTTTGTAAACAAAAAATTGACTATCAGAACATTTCTTATCGGAATGAGAGAATTGCGGTTTGTTATTTCAGTTTATCGGTCGGTTTGATACTTGACAGTACTACCAAAAATTAATTTCACAATGGTGTATTCTGTAGAAGAAAGAGTTGAAATAATTGCTCTTTTTTTCAAAAACGATGACTGTACCGCAAATTTGTTTAATGAGCGAGATCCGAACAGACATGTTAACAGAAAATACATTTTGGAGTTAGCTGCAAAGTTTCGACAAAGTGGTTGTTCAGTAGCCAACAAAAAACGGGATCCTGAACGTGAATTTCCGGTTAGAAATGAGACTACTGAGATTGAAGTTTTAGGACAAATTGCTGCAGATCCAACTTTGAGCACGACAAATTGGCCACTGTTTCAAACATCAAAAGAAGAACTATTCAGCGAATATTGAAGCATTATAAATTTCACCCGTATAAAATTCATCTTGTACAACAACTGAATGAAGATGATTTTGATCGGCGGCTGGAGTTTTGTGAAGTTATGACTGCACGAATAGCTGATAACGGGAACTTTCTGTTCAATATCTGTTTTTCAGGCGAGTGTACGTTTTTATTAAACTCTAGAGTCAATCGTCATAATTGTCGTTATTGGGCAGATAATAATCCAAGAAATTTTCACAAAGTCCACACTCAAACTCCACAGAAATTGAATGGCATTTTTGGAGACCGTTTAATCGGACCAATTTTTCTTGATGGCAATTTCAGTGGCGAAACGTATTTGGAGTTACTAGAAGATATCGTTTACCCTCTACTAATTGACATTGTTGAAAATGATGATCGCTATCAAGAAAATCAATTAGTGTTTCAACAAGATGGAGCTCCTCCGCATTTTTCACAACGTGTTAGGGAGTTTTTGAACAGAGGGTTTCCAGAGCAATGGATTGGACGTAAAGGTGCTATTGAGTGCCCCCCTAGATCACTGGATTGAGACTTCTTTCTATGGGGCCATTTAAAGAGTAGAATTTTCGCAACAGAACCGGTGTCTCTGGAAGAATTGCGACGACGCATTGTTGAAGAATGCCGTCTAATAACTCCACAAATGCTCCAGTATGTCAGAGCTCGTTTTGTACAAAATTTGTACTTTTGTATGGAAGCTGGTGGTCAACAATTTGAACACTTACTTAACTGAATAAACATTTTTGAACGTTTGGTTTTGTTTTTTAATTTTTTTAACGAAAAATTGACTAATTAGTGCATTTCTTATCACAATGAATGAAATACATTCTTGCAAATCCAACTCTGAATAATTTTTAAACGAGTTAATAAAACTTCCAAAAAAATTAGTGTGCTGAATTCAGAAAAGAAAGAGTTTTCAAATGATGTAACACTCGACCCATGTTCCCTATTTAAAATATAAGGGTTGTTATCACCACCCTTAAGGGGCTGATGTGACAGAGTTGAGTTTTATGTCAAAACATGTCCCCCTCAATATTAAAATTGACGTGTTTCAGCGTTTCTTAAAAAAAATTCTCTGAACGCAAATCGGTCTGTTTCGTTTTCAATGCGCCAGCCTGTATATATATATATATATATATATATATATATATATATATATATATATATATATATATATATATATATATATATATATATATATATATAAAGTCCGATCTTGTCATAAGCATTTTTTACAAGAATGAAAAACCTTCCTTTTAAATAAATTAAATCTGCTTCTTCCAAAAATTAGGAAGCTGAACATCGTGCAGTGATCAACTACCTGTACAAAACAAATAATTTATTAAAGATATGGCCAACACTTTAGAAATATTTTGACCTTTATACATGTTAAAAAACAGTTCATGAAAGTCAAAGCTTATGTGTCTCTGAGACATCAATTATTGTGCCACAAGATGGGTGTTTACTCGTTACTTGAATAGTTGGAGGTTAAATGTCTACCGGGAGGGCATTCCAAAGCTTAGCAACTCTAGTAAATAACAAGACTTCGTAACGAACCGTCCGATAAGTAGGTAGTTTGACACTAAGACGGTGTGCTTTTTGACTAAAACGGGTTGGCCGATTAAAGGTCACAAGGGGTGATACTAAAGAAGCAATTTATAAGGAGCAATGTCGTTAGTAATATCGATAGAAGAGTCGGATATTTTAAATAGATTTTTTCAAATGAGCACGAACTAGGTCCCCTAGGCCCCATATCCGCGGTTAGTTTCAGTTTTTATCTGTTTACATATATACAAGGTGCCGCTACGATTAAGCTCAATATTACTGTTATTCTACAAGATACGAGAAACAATGGTATACGTTAATTATAGGGTGTCTTGAGCTACATCTAAAAAAATTATTTCTACAATCACAAGGTGGCCCATTAGTCGTTAGTGGTACAAATTTTTCTTTTTTTTTGTAATCAAACACGCCTTATATTTCAGTATTTTTGCATTTTCCATCGAAATATAATGCATTTTTGTAAGAAAAGAAATTCGGGACACAGCAAGTACTTTATAGTAGCGAATTTTCATTAAATGCTTCAAATGTGAATTGCTGCAATTTGAGCGACATCTTATAAAAATTATTTCGACAATCACAGGTGGCCCATAAGTCGTTGGCGATACAAATTTTCTTTATTAAATCGAGCACCCTTTATGTTGTTGCATTTTCTATCGAATTGTAATACATGTTTGGTTCCGAGTTATTTCAATTGTTTTGCAACTTTTCGCATTTTTGGCTCATATAAAAAATTGTGATACGGCGTTTTTACCAACAAAGATCGGAGTCTAATTCAAATGACGCATACAGAGAGGTTTTTGTTTATATTATTTCATGAAAAAATCGAGTTGCCATGCACCGGGCGCTCTCAAATAGTCACTGAATTTTAAAGAAAATCAAACTCTCGTAATTTAATTGTTTCAAATAGAAGAGTCTGTATTTTATGTTTTAGAAGTCACGGGCATAATAATAAATGTTTAATAAATAATTTAAAAAAAAAATCGGATTTTCGTGAAAAAATTGTATATTTTTATGCAAAAAGCTTTTTTGGGAGTTTTATCGAAAAGCTTATTTGATGAAATATGATACATTGTTTCTACTATACAGGTTATACTGATAACCCAATTTGATGCCTGCTTTCATCAAAAAAGACATATTTGCTATTAAAAACATGTTTATGAAAATTCACTACCATAAGGCACTTGCTGCGTCCAGAATTTTTTCATCATAGCCTCCGTCAGAAACTGTTTCTTTTGAAATCTCACAGCTTTTCCTCCTCCCTTCAAAAGGCGTCTGCTGATTGTAGAGTTGTGAATTTTCACTCCAGCCTTTTCCTAGCCTTGCTGGAGGTCATAGCTTGCCTTTATGGGGTTCAGTGTGCTATTTCTCAAAAGAAACGATCCATCTCCGGAAGTTGTTTTCTTTTTTCTACCACATTTCCCCGTCCGCTGAAGTTCAACTGATCCAGTCTCCCTTTTCGTTCAATTATTTTATTTACAGCTCCCAAGCTCACGTAACACTCACTAGCAATGTCTCTTTGCGTCATGAATGTGTGCCCACCAAGTGTAATTCTCCTTTCTCTTTTCCTTGGCGTAATGTGCGTGATGCCACAAACATGCAAAAACTAACTAAAAGGTGCTATTTCTCCCAAAATCACAAAAACAACTGTAAAACGACTGACAGGCAATAACTTAGTGCAGAATGACAAGTTATCATATATGTCGAGAAACACCTGTTAAAACAGCAGTGTTGCCATATTGAGGTAATACAGAAATTCGTAGTGTTCATATTAATTCGCACAATAATGTATAATCATCAGAGGCAGTGACGCCTTGTTGTCGCAAACAT
Source organism: Tillus elongatus (assembly GCA_964006375.1). Taxonomy (NCBI): domain Eukaryota; kingdom Metazoa; phylum Arthropoda; class Insecta; order Coleoptera; family Cleridae; genus Tillus; species Tillus elongatus. Next base: position 54,981,437 of record OZ023264.1, on the reverse strand, counting down.
GAATGTGTCCCATCATGGCTGCAGTTTTTGAAGAAGGCTGAATGCGGTGGTTTCTCGTTGCCTTCCGAAAAGTTATAATTGCACCACAGAAGATTTTTAATATATCCAGTGGTGGGATTAGAACACGCGAGATAAATGGAGCCCCAACAATGGGCCTTTATACTACAAAGTTGCCTTCCCACAGTCAGGTCCGTCGAGTCAGCAGTAGAGTTGGAAGAGCCCGCAAGTATGCAGGCTCAAACTAGCAAGTGGACGGAATATCACTCGTGAGAATCTGCATCAGCAGATCCATTGTTACCTCCAGAGACAATGGCGCCACGCCTGGAGTGTAGTGTATAAATAGGCTGCTCACAAGGATACGACCGTTCATTCTTGTTCCGAGTAGTTAGACTCTGCACATCGCGTGCTAGACTTTAGATCACATGTATGTTGATCGTTGCTTTTATTATTAATTTATATTATTCATTTATGTATTAAGTATTGATTGTTTAAAGTAGTAAATAAATTGTTTTAAAAATTCAAACGTCTTAACCGTAAAGTTTAGTCGCGCATATTCCTGTCGAAATTAGGAAGTGTGAGGGCTTTACGAAGTAAGCCAACGATAGTTATATGTTAAGCTGGAGCACTGTATATCAAAATATTTATATGTACTTATTATATATACTCCTTGTAACACTAATAAAGTTTTGGTTGATTTTTGATTGATTAAGGTATGGTTCTAGGTAAATAGAGAATAAAAAATGTTCATATTAACATAATATCTCAAATGCTGCAGGCCCTTGAAGATGGTGTGATAAAAGTGGTTTTTATTTTATTTATTAGAATCTAATTACAAGAGAGAAATGAACTTTAAGGTATAAGTTATTGTTATTGAAAGTCAGGTAACCCATATTACAACAAGTGTCGTGAGAACAGCATGGTGGTTGGTTATTTAAGATCATTTTTTTTTCGCCGGGTGATTTTTCAATATTTTTTAATTCATTATAGTTTCTTTAATATTTTGACATACAAAAGTTCATCTAGGTATAAGAATGTATAGTTGACTGTATTTGAGCTAAACGGACTTTAATGGTTAGATTTTGGTTTTAATAACAATTACTTAGTTATAATGATAAACATTATTGTCCCTAAAATGTTTTTTATTATAAGTGTTAAAATTGAACTCTGTTCATTTCAGTGGAGCTGCAAGCTCGTTTTCTCATAGATCTTCTGGCTTAAATTTACAACCAGTAAACACCCGCTGCTCTAATTCTTGATCACTGCAGACGGTTACCTTGTAGACTAACGATTTTAAGTAACCCTATAAAAATAATGTAATTGATTTACACATGAAGAATGCGATGAGCACCCTTGTTTTCGCAATACTCGCTATTTGCCTCACCAAGTTTGTTAAATTTGATTGATGACTAATAAGTCGAACGAAATGTTGCGAAAAATACTGATAAGGTATCCTACCGACTGCGTCACTTACGTATCGATTTACTGTAACGCCCTTTTAAAAAATAATCGGCTAGTATAAAAGTTAATAAGTTGAAGTCAGCAGTACAGAGTGTAAATTCTATATGTTATAACATATCACAGTCATTTGATCAAATTTTCAAAACATTTTGTAATTTTCATCTCCCTAAGATACATTTTCTGCAATTCGCTAAAATAAGTAAGTACGGACAAAGTTCTTTTTATCATTTTCTTATTATTTGTAATGAATAGGCAATGTCTCAATAATTATCGCTAGATTTATTTTATGATCTGCATTGTAGCTCATTTAGTCCTGAAGATATTTAAAGGGATGAACCCTTTTCAGGAGCAAGCTTAAGTTAAAGAAAACTTGCATCATATTTCTTCGGATTTAAGAACCTCCTAAATTTACTTCCTCTATTAAAATACGTCGCCGGGGGCCTGGGATAAGATAGAGCCAGGGAAAACTGACATTCGCACGCTGGTAAATATCGATCTTCCGACCTTTTATAAGTACGACGGTTCGGCGCACTATTGAAGACCACTTTTTCCGCGAGTAATGACAGGCTAGAGATAATCCAACGAGATGGAACAAATTTAATTAAATCAGAGAAAAATTAAAGCAAAGGAAAATGTATTCGACAGGCTGTTGGGATGGAGAGTCACTCTAAGCTTATCACGCGAATCACAAAGCGGAAGGCTGAAAAACTCCTCTGTAACACTTTTACTTCCTTCCCGAAAATAAGGGGATGGGAAATTATGTGGAAAACTTCGCAGTGAATAAAGCTGGCGTCTTCTGGAGTGATTTTAACGGAATCAGGTTAGAAAAACACACGTTTACCCTTGATTTATGGCCTCTATCTATCGATTTAGTTAAATTGGGCACTAAACTTTAGAAGTGTGTATATAATATCCTTCTAAAAAGTTATAGACTGTAACTTTGATCCTGGAATTTTAAAATACCTCGGTTTTGTATTGTATTTAAATATGTAATTTAATGCTTTTAATGGGAAAGCTTAGAAAATTGTATTATAAACTTCACTAAACAGTAAGTAATTTTATGACGTAATTCGAACATGACCAACCAAAAAATACGCGATCGCAAAACTCACTTCAAAACAGCAGTATTTGTACTACCTACTCTGTTTTGCAAGGGTGGCTTACAGGATGCACGATGGTAGGGCTTTCGGAAACTTTCTTCAAATCAGCACGAATTAAGGCTCCCAGAAACCATAATTAGGGTCAGTTGAAATGTTATATATATATATATATATATATATATATATATATATATATATATATATATATATATATATATATATATATATATATATACGGAAAGATTTCCGCGGTCTTTAATGTGAGACATACTTGGTTCTCGGGTTGAACTGCGTCCAGAATTTATTGAAACTCGACGTGTCGGCTCCTGTTTTGTAACCATTTTCAAGAGGTAAATGAAATATGTAAGGACATGAACTCTAAGGCCTCAATCTGCCTACTCGCCAAACCTCGCCGAAGATCGTCTCTAAGGTCAACACAAGGCCTAGGGAAATGGCAACCAATTTACATAATGACATTACTTGTGCCTCACCTTATATATATATATATATATATATATATATATATATATATATATATATATATATATATATATATATATATATATATATATATATATATATATATATATATATATATATATATATATATATATATATATATATATATATATATATATAAATGGAAATGTTTCTACTGTCATTAGTGTGGGAACTATTTGACTTTCGGGTCCAGAATTTGTTTAAACTCGGCGTTTCGGACCTATTTAGGATTAGGGTAATCATGAACTGATAAATTGTAAATGTTGGTGATATTTGGCACTACATGGAAGTGGAATTCAGATAAAATTTTGAAAGTGACAGAATAAAGCCCTCTTGACACTTTTTGAGATATGTTTAAAATTATGTTATTTACAAATACAAGCTAAGCTTGTTTGTGAGACATGCTGTATAATTGAATTAACAATTGGATAGGGGTAGATTGTGTTTTTGCAGTTCGATCTCGGGACCCTAATCTGCCCCTCTCCAACATTTAACTGGAAATCGTCACTACGGTCTCAGTGATCGTCGGCCGCCTTGTATTATGTCTAGTGTGGCTTCTACCAGAGTCGTTATTAGTGTCATTAGTCGAGTCGGGAAGATTTATTATGTCAGTTATTTTTAGTCACAGCAGTTAAATTGTCTATTGATTGGTTAGTCATCATATGTGTTTGTAATGAATATATAATAGGTTCCTAGGCAGTGGGATGTCAAAGACCATCATCGTTTAAACAGACTGGGCGTTTTTCGATCGCGATCGCTTCGCGTATAATGTTAGTTGTGAAGTTGTGGGCTAGAGCGATTGTTTTGGCATTGGTGAAGTCTATTGTGTGCCATGTATGAGTATGCATATATATGTTGCATGGCCAGTACACACGAGGGGTCAGATTATCTAACTCCGAGAATATGTTCATATATATTTGTATACGTCTATTCATTTGTCCTACATAAGTTGGGGAACAGTAGAAGAAATGAATTTCGTAAGCTCATGGGATTCGTTTGGAATCGTACTCTTGGGATGTTTTATTAAATATGGCTGATTTTATCGGTGAGGCCTTTAATGTATGGTAAAAAGACTTTGTGCTGTCAAGAGGACCCTGTCTGTGCTTATTGTGGTATAGTGGCTGGTTTTTGGGCGTTTCTAATGCTTCTTAGTGTGTGGCCTTTGCCGTATATGTTTTCCGGTAATGTCTGTTTGGAAAGGTTTGATTCTGTATGTTTATTCTCATGGTCCATGAGCCTAAAATGATTGTGTTGCTAGGGCTATGGATGATGGTGAAACTGGGCGCTAAGATGTCGATTAGTTTTCGCTTAACAGTGTAAGAAAATCCCAAAAGTAACAACTTTGCTGATTCCTACATCTTAGAAAAGTAAAGGGTTGAACACACCGACATAATAGAGAATATATCCACTGATATTGTGGAGTATGCAGATTGGGGCCTCAGAACTAATGTCATTTCTTTTATATTCCCTAACCTCTTGAATATGGTTCCAACGCAGTACGTACTGTACCAATAACACCTCTGTAGGTGGTATTGATTGAACCTTTCGGGGAAACTTGCGTTACAGATTTAATTAAAATTACAACATTTTTCCAGAATACAATTAAATTTGTTTCCAAATCTGTCGAACCAACTTATCCAAGCTATTTAAAAAAGAAAGGTACCTGTCAAATTATAAACGTGGCAGGTATTTTCGCTTGTTAATCGCTTCGATGGTTTCTTTTGAGCCAACCCACTCGAAACGTTTTTTTCCAATAAACAAGTATTTAAAAAGTTAATTTGTATCTCTGAAGCTTGTTACGTTATTTTTATAAAGTTTACTTCCAATGCTACTTTTGTAAAGCTCTATTATGTATCAATATTTTGAAGATTCTAGCTAAAAGATTCACTACATTGACGCACTTTCTCCCTCTAGACTTCATCTTCAACGCTTATTTACTTTTTAAGCAATAATTGGGGGAGGCAGAGCTTGTTTTCTATCACCGGTGATTTGCAGGTGGATTGATCCCACCTTTAAAATATTAAGAACTATTTATTGACGTAGCAATGAAATCCAATAGGTTCATTCTTGAAAGATTTTTAAAAAATATGTTAAATACAACTAAACTACTTAGCTTAAAGAAAATAACCTAACAGTTCCCAAGGAACTACGAAGATGGGATCTTTTTAGAACTGATTAATGTGTTGGCGTGAAGTCTGATATTATGGAGCTTCCAGGTGGCACATGGTGACATAACGTCAGTAGTGGCCAAGAGGTTAAAATATTAAGAACTATTTATTGACGTAGCAATGAAATCAAATAGGTTCATTCTTGGAAGATATTAAAAAGAATGCTAAATACAACTAAAGATATTTAACTTCAATAAAAGAACCTAACAGTAAATATTTAATCCTTATATGGCAATAATCAGGCTGAAAATAAATGCAAGTATTCTAATGTGAATTTTTATTATCGATATAGAGGCGATTAGAGAATAAAGGTTTCTGACAATTTACCAGAATTAAAGGCTGAAAAGAAACCGGCAATTTAAAGAGTTGGGAAATCCAGAAGAAGTTACATCAGGTAGTGCAATAAGTGCAATAGCAGGTAAAAGAAGGCAGGGGCGTACCGGTTGTGTTTCTCCAACAATAATTATTTAAAGAAAAAGCAATTATTTTTAATATAAGTTCAATACCATAACGCACTTGTTGCATCTAGACTGGAACTATTTTAGCTTTTTATGTGAGACTATAATGAGGAGCAGATATACAAAACGCATTTTGTCCAATATTGTAAATTTACAAGAGACAATAAAAACTGTGTTAGCAAAACTATAGATTATATATATATATATATATATATATATATATATATATATATATATATATACATATACATATATATATATATATATATATATATATATATATATATATATATATATATATGTATATGGTGCGAATGCCATTCGCACAATAGCATATGGATGATACTAAAACCTAATTAGTTGCTAAAAATAAGTCTGGCCGCAGCAAGGGCGTTATAGTAGTGAATTTTCATTAAAATGTTTTTAATAGCAAGTATTCTTTTTTTTTTAGTGAAGGCAGGCCACAAATTTGGTTATCGGTATAACCTATATAGTAAAAATAATGTACCACATTTCCTCAAAATAACTTTATTGTTTGAAAAAGTACAACAATTTTCCGAAAATAAACTTAAAATGTTCCCCAAAATTATTTTTTTACAATAACTTATTAAACATTTATTCCCAAAATGTCCCAAAAATCTTACAAACAATGACATCTTCGGAAACACAAAAAAAGTTCTGCGAAAATTGACTAACAATTTTTTTTTACAAAAAATTTGCCTAAAGAATACATAATATTCAAATTATATACCTAATCTATAACTAAGTTTAAAAAATGCAAAATATATTACGAAGACTAGAGTCTGTAGATATAGGGAGTTGCCAGTATGATTTCGTTTTAGCCAAACTAATTAAACCGTTTTTTTTTTCAATATCAACAATAATACAATTATAATTTCAGACTCAAAGGTGACAAACTTATTCAAGCGTTTTAAACAAAAATGAGATCTTGTTCAACACGTATGAAATCTGTGCACTGTTGTTTCTCCAAATAAAACATAAAAACATACATTCATCAAGTTGGATTCGATCGCGTAACCTTCTGCTTAGGAGACAAGGGCGATGTCTTCGGGGCCATCTAAGTATACTTCATCTAACGTTTTATTTGCATGATACTTTAGATCGGCTTCATGTCCGGCATATGATATTCAAAGTATACATAATTAATTACAGAGTTAGTAGAATTACCTTTGAATCACATCCCACGACTGTTTCGCTCTTATGTGACGTCTTATGTTTAAGTTTAAAGATAAAGTAGACTATTTTAGAATCATTTTTATAGAGACTTGGCTTGATTTTGTTTACATTTCTAGTATATTGTACGACAGCATAATATATCTATGCTGCGCTAAAACTATATTTGAGGCTTTTCGTAAAGCTGCAAATATAGTGTCTTTTAATAATTGATTGAATCCCCCAGTTAAATAAGAATTACATTTCATGTTGTCTGTCGTTTTCCATAATTTCGGCCGAGATTTCATGATTGTAGGTTCGGGTAATATGTTTTATGCCCGATATATATTTAGTTTGCTTACCGTTGATGTATGGTTGATACCTGTTGTATGAATCAATCTACGCATGGAAGTTAACTACTTTGTCTGTCAGGCATTGGACTTTAACCACTATGTCGTCTCAACGCATGTCTTTGGGATTTTATTTTTTATTTGTAAAAAACTCTAAATATTGTGTAGCAAATTACTTAACATTCACAACATCGGTTTATTTGCACTATTTCTAGCCACATGTAAAGTTTCATTCCAGTTACTCTGATACTTACAAAAATATAGCGTTTTCAAAAAGTTTTCTCCGGTTTTTCACCGGAAAAACTTGAGCATAAAGGCTGATTAACGAACTCAACCTTGGTTTTCACTCAAACAAGTTTTTTGTCAAGTTTGATTGAAATCAGTTTAGTATTTTTTGAGATCGCTCGGATACATACATAGATACATATACATACATATATATATATATATATATATATATATATATATATATATATATATGTATATATATATATATATATATATATATATATATATGTATATGTATATGTATATGTATATATATATATATATATATATATATATATATATATATATATATATATATATATATATATATATATATATATATATATATATATAAATTTTAACGGATCTTGGTTTTGGGTTCCAGTGAGCGAAATTCGCGCTAAAAGAGAAAACTTGTATCACCAACGACTTATGGGCCTTTGATTGTCAACATCATTTTATAAGATGCAGCTCAAAATATATAAATTATTTTTACAATATTTTCCTGTATATTATATCATAACCGATATATTGAGCTTTACAGTAACAATGCACCACCCTGTAGAAATCTAAACATGTAAAAATTGAAATTGACCCCGGAGGCGCCTATTTTGCACTCCTTTGAAGAAATATTTTTAAAATTTTAAAGTCGCGGTCTTCTTAATAACGATTTTGTTCTACGAAAATTCGCGAAAAAGTATAGACTATTAAACCACAAACTCTATAACTGAAACGACTGCCAAATCATCAGAGAAGGGGTCTATTTGAAATCAATTTTCTGCAAATATTTTAGTAAAATGAAGGACAATGATGGTTGAAGCTGTAACTTAAGGCTTTGTAAAACACATTTACTATGACATTTGCTCGACATAGTCCGTATTTGTTTCAGGTTCTCCGTCTTAAAATTGCAAATGTTGACGTTTCAAATCGCGACTTTGACATTTTAAGAAGAAAAACTATAAAGTTTTCAAAGTAATTTTTCTATTATTTCTTGACCTTTTTGCGTCAAGAAAACCTCTTTGTCTGTAATATACAATACATCTTGTTATCCACACAAAATATTTTGGTTTTGTGAATTTATCTGGTCATGAGTGGCCCCCTTTTTTTAATGTCTATCCTTTTTTCCTTTTAAGTTAGAGATCTGATTTTTGGCATGTGGGGTAAGTTTAATAGTGTAAACCTAAGTAACAAATTTGGTTGCCTTAGCTGATAGCTTTATTATTTTCGTAGATACAAAAATTTTCCAGGTCTGATTTTCCTGGCTAACGAACTTATCCAAGCCACTTGCAAAAGGAAGGCACCTACCAAATTTTATCAAAATGGGTCCGTTATTTTTTTAGTAATCGGTGATAGATATATATATATATATATATATATATATATATATATATATATATATATATAGTTTATTAGTAGTAGTGTTAGTGAAGTTTTTTAAGAAACTTCACTAATGGAAAGTAAATCAAAGATATTTTGTGCAAAACCTAACACAAGAAAGTTTACCGATGAATTACTAAAAACCCAAAATTTTTCCGGCAAACCGAGTCGATCTTCTTGGCTTACGAACTTATCTAACATCGAACCATTATTTTTGAGCTGTCGGTGTGACACATACATATGTGCATATATATATATATATATATATATATATATATATATATATATATATATATATATATATATATATATATATATATATATATATATATATATATAACATATTAAAATTGAAACTTACCCCGTGTATGTGTTCTAGAGGTCCTAGTTCGCGCTCATTTCAAGAATTTTTGTGTGTGTTTTCTAAGAAAAGTCACTAAAAACAAAATTGTTAAATTTATCAGCATTTTTAATCTCATGCAAAAACCAATGATTGCCAAGTTGACGTGTTTCGCGATGTATTTCACCTACTTGAGAACAGAGTTTTATAATATTTCTCAGATGTCGTAATATTACTGTGGCGTCTGAAATTGCCTTCGATTCTGACGAAAAGTCTTGCAACAGGTAAGTATGAAGCCCCACGAATGAGGAATGCCAATACTAACTGTTTAGGGGGCAAATCTATAAAGCCAGATCATTAGCATGTGTATGACAAGCTTATAATATAAAGCAAAGAGAATGAGCATTATAAAACATTGTTGCAACCGAAAATGAAGTTGCAACTGTCATAATATGACAGTTGCAATGACGTGTTCGTTGTCGAAAATGAAACCAACAAGACCAATCACAATAATAGCACTATTTCACACTAATTTCCCAGTAAACGCAAATGTAAGATATTCACTGACCGGCACAAACTTCCAAAAATGAATCATTAAATAGGAGGTTCAATATGGCTAACACGTCGCACCTCCTTCTATAGTATATGATAGATATGGCAATTCTCCTTCCTATTGTTTTATATTCATTTATATTTAAGATGACAAGCCATTCTTATTTTGCCCCCACACAGCCTATCCAGCCATCCGTTTTCTTTTTCTACATCCACGATCAGTGTCTCCAACAACATGTTTTCCTTCGATTTCTTGCATTGTTTTTGAAACAAATAAACAACAACACTGACAATAAACAGGAATAACACACTAGTTCAAGCTGAGAACAGATCACACTGCTGTAATTCCCATTCAAACTGAAGTTTGTGTACAATTTATGGACATATCGCAGTTTGTTTTTAAACTGTTTTGGATAACATGCGTTTTATTTGTTCAAGCGAATTTCTAGTTAGGCTTTAAATAAAACATAATTCAATTGGAATGTCTAAAATTATGAAATTTTGTACAAAATGCGTTTTGCATGTCTGCTCATATATATATATATATATATATATATATATATATATATATATATATATATATATATATATATGTATATATATATATATATATATATATATATATATATATATATATATATATATATATATATCAGTGGCGATTTCTCCTAGTGAGCTAGGTGTGCGCCGCACACCCTAAAATATAATCAAAATGTGCACAGTTAAATATGTTTTATTTCTTTTTCCCTTAATCTTAATACACTACATATTTTATGACAATCGATTAAATTTACTTATTTGATTTTATAAATAGTCGGTTAATAGTGACTTGGAATGAAGTAGGTACCGCGTCTTTAACATAAACATATTCAGTGAATATGAGTAGGTCAATAGCAACGGGGAATGAATTCGGGTTAGGTGTGCGTTATTATTTCCGAACAACTTCAGTCGATGGAGTGGTATTGATATACAATGTAGTCCCCCACCCACGTGTTTAAAATAATGAGGAAAATACCATTGATTTTAACACTGGAGTGAGCTGTAAAAAAATAGCTCAGACAAATGAAAGGAACCCCGGTCTAACCAACGTTGTGATAGCATTATTTACAAACATTACGACTGCGCTTGCAGATACCACAGTATTCTAGAATCAAAGACTATAATACATTTTAGTGAATGTTCGTAGAAAAAATTCACTAATGGGGATATCTCGACTTTTGAATTTTGAAAATTTGTTTGCAAATGAGCGCGAACTAGGACCCCTAGAACCCATATCCGGGGTCAGTTTCAATTTTTATATGTTTATATATATATTTGTATATATATATATATATATATATATATATATATATATATATATATATATATATATATATATATATATATCTTTAGGGCATATTGCACTACACTGTAATCACTTTTAAATATACACTTTATTTGTTTGCTGTACGTTTGTGATTTCTTATTGGTTAGCGCGGTATCACACCGATAACTCAAAATATAATCGGCTGATTTTGATAAAATTTGGCATGTACCTTTCTTTTGTAAATGGCTTGGATAAGTTCGTTATTCAGGAAAATAGGACGAGGTTTTCCGAGAAAATTTTGAGTTTTCATTCGAAAAAAATTTGTATCTCAAAAAATAAAAAAGATATGATAACCAAATTTGGTAGGTAGGTTTACGATATAAAAAGTAAACTATACACCAAAATTTAGTTACAAGAAAAAAAGTTATAATAAAATATTTTGTGCCAGATCATTTTTATTAAAATTCACTACCATAGCGCACTTGCGGCATCCAGGCATTTTACACATTTTATTATTTAGTACCATATTAACATTGAACTACTTTTAATGTTTTCAGTTTTCACCCCGTTCCGGACAGTGCTAACGCTAACACAAATTTGTGTGAAGAGAAGAGGTTGTATAATAATTCCATGTTCTTTTCGTGTTTTAAGGTTTTAAGTGACTTTATTTTGTTAGTGTTGCGGTGGGAGATTAATTTATTTATCTACCTATTATTCCCATATAGGTACATTTTATATATATATATATATATATATATATATATATATATATATATATATATATATATATATATATATATATACAGTCATCTAACTGATTCGTTAGAGGTTTATAGGGAAGAAGAGACATCAATCTGAAATTTTGGTTGCAGCTATAATACGATGCGGTCTATTGTATACATTATTTTGAATGCCCTGTAACTTCGGGTTGAACCGGAAATGACAATTACTTTTTTCAAGCAGAACCCTATAAATATTGTTGCATTTCTAAATTCTACATAATATTCTGAAGCTGCTGCAGTTTGTAACGCTTTCCCATTTTGAATGTTTTTGAGGTATTTAAATTTTTCAAAAAATTTTGATGGAGTGATGAACTAAAATGTCATTACTACCAATAATTTTAACGTTGAAAAGTTGGTTCTCGGTAAATACATTAACAAAGGACTGTCCTATTAGAAGCTATTAATAGTGTTCTAAGATGTTATACAGGGTGTCTGGTATTCCCGTTTACTTTTCTGTTACTATAAACGCTAATAATTTTCTTATTTCAAATCGAATGACCACAATATTTTCAGGCCATTTGACATGGAATTTTATTCTCTATTGATATGTTGTAGCATACCATATAGCTAAAATGAATATTTACATTCAATTTCTGGCCATTTTTACGCAATACATCTAAATCACAAAAATAAACAATATGAAATTTAAAAAATTGTTTGAAAAATAAAACTATAGTGACTGTTCAAAATATCGCCCATGTTGTTCACGATACATAATAATTGTTCTTCTGACACCTTCAGTCACGGACCTTTGAATTTCTTCTTGGGACAATTGTGAAAAGCCTAGTCGTACTTTCTGCTCAAGAGATTCCCTTGAGTAACATGGTGTTTAGTAGTTTTCACTTTTTATAACAACCTAAAGATAGAAGTCGAAAGTTGTTAGGTCAGGTGATCTTGAAGGCCATTCCCATGGTCCACCTCTCAAGAGTTCATCTGTCATCAAACAACAGGCTCGATTTTTTTGATCATAATTCTAGCACAATGTGCCGGAGCACCAGCCAATTGGTACCAGCAAGAAAATCTCTTGTCCAGGAACAGTTCATCCAAAAAATAGCTTACTTTTGAATTCAGTATGTCTAGATATTTTTCTCAAGACAAGTTCTCGTTGTATATCCAGAATGATAATTTGTTGTTCATTGTTAAAGAAAACATTAAAACAAATTTTCTGTTGATTGTTTTTTTTTTCCGAACTAGATGGGGACTTTGGTTTGACCAAAAGTGATTGTTTCTGGAATTGACTATACCAACCTTTGAAAATTTGGCTTCGCCTGTGCAAATAATTCTTTCAAGAAAAGAGTTATTATCATCAAGGCTGTCCATTAACTTCGTACAAAGTAGTTCTCATCTTTAGCAATCCTCATCTACGAGGGCCTGCACATTTTGAAATTTATAATTATGCATACCGGCTTGAGTATCAGCTGGACTGAGTTATATGAAATTCCACTTGCGGCTTCTACTCTCCTGATAGACCATTAAGAATCTGCATTGAAATGCCCCAAAACGATAATTTTATTTTCTTCAGTGCCTATCATCGGTTACTGCCTGTTTCTCTTAACTTTAACCTTGCCGTGATTAATAAATGTAAACATAGAGGCTACGCAAATCGTAGTCAACACTTCCTCTGCAGGCCCAATTAAGCTCATTTCTGCATATAATCCGCCACAAAAGAGAATTCTAGACGCCGACCTAGACCTCTTATTCGATACCAACCAGCCGATAATAATTGCTGGCGATTTAAATTCCAAACATCCCAATTGGCATTCTCGCAATGCCAACACAAATGGGAGATTCCTCCAAGCCTACGTCGACAGCCGTGCAAATTGCACGGTTGACGCTCCCCAAATACCTACACACTCCGGCAGTGCAGGTCGACCCGACGTGCTTGACATAGTAATCATGTCGAACACCACCCTTCTCCATAAAATAACAACCCAAAACGACCTCTCGTCGGACCATAACCCAGTCATATTGCAGCTCGGCGACGTCATCGACGAACCCGCCCTCCCAAGAAAAAAGGTACTGTGGCCAGTCTTCACAGATCACCTTAAAAACACCCTTGGCAATATTCCGGTTATCCGCAGCATCCCCGAACTCGAGGGTGCAGTGGATAATCTACAGTCCAAAATTTAATGTTCTATCGAACATGCATCAAGGACGTACCCCGCCCAGAGCAATCTGCCACCTTTTCAAACTAATTAAACCGTTTTTTTTTTCAATATCAACAATAATACAATTATAATTTCAGACTCAAAGGTGACAAACTTATTCAAGCGTTTTAAACAAAAATGAGATCTTGTTCAACACGTATGAAATCTGTGCACTGTTGTTTCTCCAAATAAAACATAAAAACATACATTCATCAAGTTGGATTCGATCGCGTAACCTTCTGCTTAGGAGACAAGGGCGATGTCTTCGGGGCCATCTAAGTATACTTCATCTAACGTTTTATTTGCATGATACTTTAGATCGGCTTCATGTCCGGCATATGATATTCAAAGTATACATAATTAATTACAGAGTTAGTAGAATTACCTTTGAATCACATCCCACGACTGTTTCGCTCTTATGTGACGTCTTATGTTTAAGTTTAAAGATAAAGTAGACTATTTTAGAATCATTTTTATAGAGACTTGGCTTGATTTTGTTTACATTTCTAGTATATTGTACGACAGCATAATATATCTATGCTGCGCTAAAACTATATTTGAGGCTTTTCGTAAAGCTGCAAATATAGTGTCTTTTAATAATTGATTGAATCCCCCAGTTAAATAAGAATTACATTTCATGTTGTCTGTCGTTTTCCATAATTTCGGCCGAGATTTCATGATTGTAGGTTCGGGTAATATGTTTTATGCCCGATATATATTTAGTTTGCTTACCGTTGATGTATGGTTGATACCTGTTGTATGAATCAATCTACGCATGGAAGTTAACTACTTTGTCTGTCAGGCATTGGACTTTAACCACTATGTCGTCTCAACGCATGTCTTTGGGATTTTATTTTTTATTTGTAAAAAACTCTAAATATTGTGTAGCAAATTACTTAACATTCACAACATCGGTTTATTTGCACTATTTCTAGCCACATGTAAAGTTTCATTCCAGTTACTCTGATACTTACAAAAATATAGCGTTTTCAAAAAGTTTTCTCCGGTTTTTCACCGGAAAAACTTGAGCATAAAGGCTGATTAACGAACTCAACCTTGGTTTTCACTCAAACAAGTTTTTTGTCAAGTTTGATTGAAATCAGTTTAGTATTTTTTGAGATCGCTCGGATACATACATAGATACATATACATACATATATATATATATATATATATATATATATATATATATAATATATATATATATATATGTATATATATATATATATATATATATATATATATATATATATATGTATATGTATATGTATATATATATATATATATATATATATATATATATATATATATATATATATATATATATATATATATATATATAAATTTTAACGGATCTTGGTTTTGGGTTCCAGTGAGCGAAATTCGCGCTAAAAGAGAAAACTTGTATCACCAACGACTTATGGGCCTTTGATTGTCAACATCATTTTATAAGATGCAGCTCAAAATATATAAATTATTTTTACAATATTTTCCTGTATATTATATCATAACCGATATATTGAGCTTTACAGTAACAATGCACCACCCTGTAGAAATCTAAACATGTAAAAATTGAAATTGACCCCGGAGGCGCCTATTTTGCACTCCTTTGAAGAAATATTTTTAAAATTTTAAAGTCGCGGTCTTCTTAATAACGATTTTGTTCTACGAAAATTCGCGAAAAAGTATAGACTATTAAACCACAAACTCTATAACTGAAACGACTGCCAAATCATCAGAGAAGGGGTCTATTTGAAATCAATTTTCTGCAAATATTTTAGTAAAATGAAGGACAATGATGGTTGAAGCTGTAACTTAAGGCTTTGTAAAACACATTTACTATGACATTTGCTCGACATAGTCCGTATTTGTTTCAGGTTCTCCGTCTTAAAATTGCAAATGTTGACGTTTCAAATCGCGACTCGACTTTGACATTTTAAGAAGAAAAACTATAAAGTTTTCAAAGTAATTTTTCTATTATTTCTTGACCTTTTTGCGTCAAGAAAACCTCTTTGTCTGTAATATACAATACATCTTGTTATCCACACAAAATATTTTGGTTTTGTGAATTTATCTGGTCATGAGTGGCCCCCTTTTTTTAATGTCTATCCTTTTTTCCTTTTAAGTTAGAGATCTGATTTTTGGCATGTGGGGTAAGTTTAATAGTGTAAACCTAAGTAACAAATTTGGTTGCCTTAGCTGATAGCTTTATTATTTTCGTAGATACAAAAATTTTCCAGGTCTGATTTTCCTGGCTAACGAACTTATCCAAGCCACTTGCAAAAGGAAGGCACCTACCAAATTTTATCAAAATGGGTCCGTTATTTTTTTAGTAATCGGTGATAGATATATATATATATATATATATATATATATATATATATATATATATATATATATATATATATATATAGTTTATTAGTAGTAGTGTTAGTGAAGTTTTTTAAGAAACTTCACTAATGGAAAGTAAATCAAAGATATTTTGTGCAAAACCTAACACAAGAAAGTTTACCGATGAATTACTAAAAACCCAAAATTTTTCCGGCAAACCGAGTCGATCTTCTTGGCTTACGAACTTATCTAACATCGAACCATTATTTTTGAGCTGTCGGTGTGACACATACATATGTGCATATATATATATATATATACATATGTGCATATATATATATATATATATATATATATATATATATATATATAAACATATTAAAATTGAAACTTACCCCGTGTATGTGTTCTAGAGGTCCTAGTTCGCGCTCATTTCAAGAATTTTTGTGTGTGTTTTCTAAGAAAAGTCACTAAAAACAAAATTGTTAAATTTATCAGCATTTTTAATCTCATGCAAAAACCAATGATTGCCAAGTTGACGTGTTTCGCGATGTATTTCACCTACTTGAGAACAGAGTTTTATAATATTTCTCAGATGTCGTAATATTACTGTGGCGTCTGAAATTGCCTTCGATTCTGACGAAAAGTCTTGCAACAGGTAAGTATGAAGCCCCACGAATGAGGAATGCCAATACTAACTGTTTAGGGGGCAAATCTATAAAGCCAGATCATTAGCATGTGTATGACAAGCTTATAATATAAAGCAAAGAGAATGAGCATTATAAAACATTGTTGCAACCGAAAATGAAGTTGCAACTGTCATAATATGACAGTTGCAATGACGTGTTCGTTGTCGAAAATGAAACCAACAAGACCAATCACAATAATAGCACTATTTCACACTAATTTCCCAGTAAACGCAAATGTAAGATATTCACTGACCGGCACAAACTTCCAAAAATGAATCATTAAATAGGAGGTTCAATATGGCTAACACGTCGCACCTCCTTCTATAGTATATGATAGATATGGCAATTCTCCTTCCTATTGTTTTATATTCATTTATATTTAAGATGACAAGCCATTCTTATTTTGCCCCCACACAGCCTATCCAGCCATCCGTTTTCTTTTTCTACATCCACGATCAGTGTCTCCAACAACATGTTTTCCTTCGATTTCTTGCATTGTTTTTGAAACAAATAAACAACAACACTGACAATAAACAGGAATAACACACTAGTTCAAGCTGAGAACAGATCACACTGCTGTAATTCCCATTCAAACTGAAGTTTGTGTACAATTTATGGACATATCGCAGTTTGTTTTTAAACTGTTTTGGATAACATGCGTTTTATTTGTTCAAGCGAATTTCTAGTTAGGCTTTAAATAAAACATAATTCAATTGGAATGTCTAAAATTATGAAATTTTGTACAAAATGCGTTTTGCATGTCTGCTCATATATATATATATATATATATATATATATATATATATATATATATATATATATATATATATATATATATATATATATATATATATATATATATATATATATATATATATATATATATATATATATATATATATATATATATATATCAGTGGCGATTTCTCCTAGTGAGCTAGGTGTGCGCCGCACACCCTAAAATATAATCAAAATGTGCACAGTTAAATATGTTTTATTTCTTTTTCCCTTAATCTTAATACACTACATATTTTATGACAATCGATTAAATTTACTTATTTGATTTTATAAATAGTCGGTTAATAGTGACTTGGAATGAAGTAGGTACCGCGTCTTTAACATAAACATATTCAGTGAATATGAGTAGGTCAATAGCAACGGGGAATGAATTCGGGTTAGGTGTGCGTTATTATTTCCGAACAACTTCAGTCGATGGAGTGGTATTGATATACAATGTAGTCCCCCACCCACGTGTTTAAAATAATGAGGAAAATACCATTGATTTTAACACTGGAGTGAGCTGTAAAAAAATAGCTCAGACAAATGAAAGGAACCCCGGTCTAACCAACGTTGTGATAGCATTATTTACAAACATTACGACTGCGCTTGCAGATACCACAGTATTCTAGAATCAAAGACTATAATACATTTTAGTGAATGTTCGTAGAAAAAATTCACTAATGGGGATATCTCGACTTTTGAATTTTGAAAATTTGTTTGCAAATGAGCGCGAACTAGGACCCCTAGAACCCATATCCGGGGTCAGTTTCAATTTTTATATGTTTATATATATATTTGTATATATATATATATATATATATATATATATATATATATATATATATATATATATATATATATATATATATATATATATATATATATATATATATATATCTTTAGGGCATATTGCACTACACTGTAATCACTTTTAAATATACACTTTATTTGTTTGCTGTACGTTTGTGATTTCTTATTGGTTAGCGCGGTATCACACCGATAACTCAAAATATAATCGGCTGATTTTGATAAAATTTGGCATGTACCTTTCTTTTGTAAATGGCTTGGATAAGTTCGTTATTCAGGAAAATAGGACGAGGTTTTCCGAGAAAATTTTGAGTTTTCATTCGAAAAAAATTTGTATCTCAAAAAATAAAAAAGATATGATAACCAAATTTGGTAGGTAGGTTTACGATATAAAAAGTAAACTATACACCAAAATTTAGTTACAAGAAAAAAAGTTATAATAAAATATTTTGTGCCAGATCATTTTTATTAAAATTCACTACCATAGCGCACTTGCGGCATCCAGGCATTTTACACATTTTATTATTTAGTACCATATTAACATTGAACTACTTTTAATGTTTTCAGTTTTCACCCCGTTCCGGACAGTGCTAACGCTAACACAAATTTGTGTGAAGAGAAGAGGTTGTATAATAATTCCATGTTCTTTTCGTGTTTTAAGGTTTTAAGTGACTTTATTTTGTTAGTGTTGCGGTGGGAGATTAATTTATTTATCTACCTATTATTCCCATATAGGTACATTTTATATATATATATATATATATATATATATATATATATATATATATATATATATATACAGTCATCTAACTGATTCGTTAGAGGTTTATAGGGAAGAAGAGACATCAATCTGAAATTTTGGTTGCAGCTATAATACGATGCGGTCTATTGTATACATTATTTTGAATGCCCTGTAACTTCGGGTTGAACCGGAAATGACAATTACTTTTTTCAAGCAGAACCCTATAAATATTGTTGCATTTCTAAATTCTACATAATATTCTGAAGCTGCTGCAGTTTGTAACGCTTTCCCATTTTGAATGTTTTTGAGGTATTTAAATTTTTCAAAAAATTTTGATGGAGTGATGAACTAAAATGTCATTACTACCAATAATTTTAACGTTGAAAAGTTGGTTCTCGGTAAATACATTAACAAAGGACTGTCCTATTAGAAGCTATTAATAGTGTTCTAAGATGTTATACAGGGTGTCTGGTATTCCCTTTTACTTTTCTGTTACTATAAACGCTAATAATTTTCTTATTTCAAATCGAATGACCACAATATTTTCAGGCCATTTGACATGGAATTTTATTCTCTATTGATATGTTGTAGCATACCATATAGCTAAAATGAATATTTACATTCAATTTCTGGCCATTTTTACGCAATACATCTAAATCACAAAAATAAACAATATGAAATTTAAAAAATTGTTTGAAAAATAAAACTATAGTGACTGTTCAAAATATCGCCCATGTTGTTCACGATACATAATAATTGTTCTTCTGACACCTTCAGTCACGGACCTTTGAATTTCTTCTTGGGACAATTGTGAAAAGCCTAGTCGTACTTTCTGCTCAAGAGATTCCCTTGAGTAACATGGTGTTTAGTAGTTTTCACTTTTTATAACAACCTAAAGATAGAAGTCGAAAGTTGTTAGGTCAGGTGATCTTGAAGGCCATTCCCATGGTCCACCTCTCAAGAGTTCATCTGTCATCAAACAACAGGCTCGATTTTTTTGATCATAATTCTAGCACAATGTGCCGGAGCACCAGCCAATTGGTACCAGCAAGAAAATCTCTTGTCCAGGAACAGTTCATCCAAAAAATAGCTTACTTTTGAATTCAGTATGTCTAGATATTTTTCTCAAGACAAGTTCTCGTTGTATATCCAGAATGATAATTTGTTGTTCATTGTTAAAGAAAACATTAAAACAAATTTTCTGTTGATTGTTTTTTTTTTCCGAACTAGATGGGGACTTTGGTTTGACCAAAAGTGATTGTTTCTGGAATTGACTATACCAACCTTTGAAAATTTGGCTTCGCCTGTGCAAATAATTCTTTCAAGAAAAGAGTTATTATCATCAAGGCTGTCCATTAACTTCGTACAAAGTAGTTCTCATCTTTAGCAATCCTCATCTACGAGGGCCTGCACATTTTGAAATTTATAATTATGCATACCGGCTTGAGTATCAGCTGGACTGAGTTATATGAAATTCCACTTGCGGCTTCTACTCTCCTGATAGACCATTAAGAATCTGCATTGAAATGCCCCAAAACGATAATTTTATTTTCTTCAGTGCCTATCATCGGTTACTGCCTGTTTCTCTTAACTTTAATCTTGCCGTGATTAATAAATGTCTTTTCTGTCTTTCGAAACTTGCGTTTGGTGAGAGGAGTTAAATGAAAATACCTCTCATTAAAAGTTCTCACAGTTCTTTCCAAAATTTTGCCACACTCGCCATATATATAAAACATATGGAGCCATATTAGTCATGATAAGACAATTAACTATCTGTTAGTTTACATTCACAGTATTTGTCATATGTGAAATTTAAAACCTTGACATATTAAGAATGTCAAAATTAGTGTAAGTATTATTATCAGCCATGGTAAGACAACTAGCTGTCAGTTTACATTTACCGTATTTGTCAAATATACAATTTAAAACCATTCAAACACAATTGCGACAAATAGATGAGTCGAATGAGAGTTTTTTAACATTTTTGTAATATCTATGTAAATATTCATTTTAGGTATGGGGTATGCTTTAACATATCAATAGAGAATAAAATTCCACGTCGAATACTGTGAAATTATTATGGTCATCTGATTTGAAATAAGAAAATTATTGGCATTTAAAGTGACAAAAAGGTGAACGGAGATACCAGACACTCTGTGTAATGTTTCAGAATACTATTAATGGCTCCTGTTAGGACACTCCTTTGTTAACGTATTTACCAAGAATAAACAACATTTCAAGGTTACAATTATTGGTAATAATCACATTTTTCACTCCATCTGTCAAAATTTTCTGGTAGTTTATAATTTTACTTAGAATTTAAAAAACTCTGGACGCGGCAAGTGCGTTATGGAAGTGAATTTTCATTTAAATGTTTTTAATTACAAATTTATCGCTCTAATGCGAGCAGGCATCAATTTGGTTACCGGTATAACCTATATAGTAGGAACAATGTACCATATTTTATCAAAATAATTATTTGAAAATGTACAAACATTTTCCGAAAATAAACTCTAAATGTTTCCGAGAAAACTGGTCTCCCAGCCAATGAACCTTAGATTAATAGCAAATTGAGTTATTGAAATTTGAAACATTTAATGAAAATTCGCAAACAAAACGCCCTTGCTGCGTTCATACAAAAATGTTCCGAAAATAAAGTTAAATGTTGGTTTCCTAACCAACAAAACTTACGTTAATAGCAAATTGAGTTATTGAAATTTGAAGGATTTAATGAAAATTTGCTACCAAAACGCACTTACTGCGTCCAGATTTTTTTCTTACAAACATGCATCATATTTCGATAAAAAATGCGAAAATGCAGTAACGAATTTTTTCTACGAAAATTCGCTAAAAATTATAGACCGTTAAACCATAAACTTCACTAAACCTACAGCGAAAGCATCAACTTACTAAACCGACAGCCAAAGCATCGGAGAAAGGGTCTACTTGAAATGAATTTTCTGTAAATATTTTAGTAAAATGAAGGGCAATGACGGTTGAATCTGAAACTTAAGGGTTCGCAGAACACTCTTCATGCATCATTTTCTTTTCACAATCCGTATTTGTTTCACGTTCTTTGCGTAAACATTGCCAATTTTGACGTTTTAAATTGCGAGTTTGACGTTTTAAGGAAAACTCCAAGATTTGTTTCTTTAGCTGCCAGTAACTTTTTTGTCCTTTAACTTAGAGACCTAAATTTTGGTACATGGTTCACTCTTTATAGTAGAAATACGCATACCAAATTTGGTTGCCCTCACTTAGTTATTTCCGGAGATATAAATTTTTTTTGGAAAGAAAACGCAAAATTTTCCGGGAGAACCTTGTCCGATTTTCCTGTCTAACGAACATATCTAAGCCACTTGCAAAAGGAAGGTACTTACCAAATTTGATCAAAATCGGTCTATTATTTTTTGAGTTATCGGTACGATATATATATATATATATATATATATATATATATATATATATATATATATATATATATATATATATATATATATATATATATATATAAACACAGATCTCCCCATTAGTGAATTTTTTAAAGAAAATTTGAATCACCAACGACTTATGGGCCATCCTGTAATTGTAGAAATATTTTTTTAAGATGTAGCTGAAGACACCCTACAATTAATGTATAGAATTTTTTCTGTATCTTGCATAATAACGGATATATTGGGCTTTAAAGATTTTTTACGAAAATTCGACAAAAATGATATACCATTAACCGATAAACTCTATAGCCAACACTACTGCCAAGCATCAGAGAGAGGGTCTATTTGAAATGAATTTTCTGGGAATATTTTAGTAAAATGAAGGACAATGACGACCATTAACCGATAAACTCTATAGCCAACACTACTGCCAAAGTATCAGTGAAAGGGTCTATTTGAAATGAATTTTCTGGGAATATTTTAGTAAAATGAAGGACAATGACGATTGAAAATAAGACTTCAGGCTTTGTAAAACATTATTCTTGAGACATTTTCCTTCCATAGCTCATATTGTTTTCAGGTTCATTGCCTAAATATTACCAATTTTGACGTTTAAAATCGCGACTTTGACGTTTTGAGGAAAATCCAAATTTATTTTTCTTTAAATGCCTGCAACTTTTTTGTCCTTTAACCTACAGAGCTAAATTTTGGTAGGTAACTTACCTATAATCATGTAAACGCGCGTATGAAATTTGGTTGCCCTTACTTTGTTAATTTCGGAGATATAATTTTTTTTCGATTTTTTTCGAAAGGAAACACAAAATTTTCCGGGAAAACCTCGGCGGATTTTTCTGACTAACGAACTTATCCAAGCCACTCGCTAAAGGAAGGTACTAACCTAATTTTATCAAAATCGGTCCATTATTTTTTTAGTTATAGGTGTGGCACATAAAATATATATATATATATATATATATATATATATATATATATATATATATATATATATATATATATATATATATATATATATATATAAACATATAAAGTCTGAAACAGACCTCGGATTTGGGTTCCAGGGGTCCTAAATAGCGCTCATTTGAAGAAATTTTTTCAAAGTCCAGATCTCCTCATTAGTGATTTTTTTTTAAAGAAAATTCACTAAAATGCAATAATATTCATGGGGCTTTATAAAAATAATTTGTCAAGCATAATATTTATGCTTATATTTTGGACCAACTAAAGCAGATTCGGTTTCACCTATATGATCCATTTTCAAACTAATTGCTTGTCTAAACATCGCATTATTGTTGGGCCGCTAAAGCAAAATGGAGGCGCTAAAATACTGAATTTCCGCAATGTTATGAACATAAATAGTGTATTATGTTTCATTTTAGCGTGCAAAACATGCATTGAATTATAAAGAAGTGTAGAGCTTATTCCTGTATCCCAACAAACTTCCATTCCACCAAGCACTGCTTTACATACATTATAAACTTTTTCGCATAATTTACCGTCCTATCTTTTTAATAAAAAAAAAAGGAACTGCCTTAAGGAGAAAAACGAATTTCACTGTGAGTTTTCTTAGCCAAGTTTTTTGTTATTTGAAATATAAAACCCCATCCATGTCAGTAGTCTTGAGAAATGAGTTGCTACTTCTTTGGAATCTGAAGTAGGCACTGAATAACTTTAATTTAAGATATGCCAGAAAAAAAAATACGATATACCAAAAAATACGTAAAACATCTTAAGCTCACTCAGGCAAATTAGAGTTTTATTGCCTGGATATTAAATAGCTTTCAAATATTTTGCTAAACGAAAAATTAAATTCATTCAGGATATTTTCTTCTTAATAAGATTTGCGGTTAAATTATTTTATATTAAAGCCAATTATTCATTCATTTCATATGACTTGTACTTTTTTTGACATCCACACGAATTTGCGAATTCAAGTTAATGAGTTTTTTTTTATTTCTTGTTTATCGTTTTCTTAATAAAAATTCACCAATTTAAAGATCACGATGGTGAGACACTCAGTAGCGTTTACACAAGGCACTCCAAAAAAGGCGATTTTATAATTTTTTGCGCTCAACTTGCGGATATTGAAACTTGGGATTTGTGGCTTACAGATGTGCCTAAATCGATAAAGATTTTTTTTTGTTGTAAAAAAATCCTTAACATGTTTTAGTCATTTTTGGTGTCATATTGTTAGCGTAGTAGGCTATGGAAAAAGCGAATCTTAAAATGTTGCGTACCAGGATGTGAAGAGTTTGAAGTACTTTATTTAAAACTTTTTTTTTAAATATATATATATATATATATATATATATATATATATATATATATATATATATATATATATATATATATATATATATATATATATATTCAAGCGATACCTTGCCGATTTTCATCAAACTCCGCAAGTAGATTTCTCCTGTCAGTATCTTGGACGAGTTCGTTAACCAGTCCATATATTTTAAAAGTCTGGACGCAGCAAGTGCGTTATGGTACTGAATTTTCATACAACTGTTTTTAATAGCAAATATGTGTGCGTTTTTTAAAGAAAGCAGACATCAAATTTGGTTACCAGTATAACCCATATAGAAGAAACAATGTGCCATGTTTCATCAAAATATCTTTATTGTTTGAAAATGTACAAGAATTTCCGAAAGTGTTAACAAGAATTTCCGAAAGTGTTACCGAAAAAAACTGGTTTTTTAGTCAACCTTATAGGTTAATAGCAAATCGAGCTATTCAAATTTGAAGCATAACGTACTTGCTGCGTCCCGAATTTCTTTTCTTACAAACATGCATTATATTTTGATGGAAAATACAAAAATGCAATAACACAAGGCGTGTTCGATTAAAGAAAAAGAAAATTTGTATCACCAACGACTTATGGGTCAGCCTGTGATTGTAAAAATATTTTTTGAAGATTAACAAAAAGGAAAATTGTATCACCAACGACTTATGGGCCACCCTGCGATTGTACAAACATTTTTTAAGATGTAGCTCAAGACACCCTATAATTAATGTATACAATTGCGCAATACTATTGTGATTATCCTAATGTACACTAAAGCGTGACTAGATATACAGTGCGTTCACAAAAGGGCATCCACTTCTGACAACTTCAACAATCAAATAACTATTTTTTTTTCAAATGGAACAACCTGTATATTATTATGTCTGTTTGGTTGCCCTAACTTTGTTATTTCCAGATATATAAATTTTTATCGAAAGAAAACAAAAAAAAATCCGGGAAAACTTGGGTCGATTTTTCTAGCTAACGAACTTATCCAAGCCACCTGCAAAAGGAGGGTATTCACCAAATTTAGTCAAAATCGGCCCATATTTTGTGAGATATCTGTGTGATATATGTATGTATATATATACCAACTTTCAGCACCAAAATTTGAATAAGGAAGGAAGATCGAGTGGCATCTTTTTGGAAAACTCTTTTCAACCTCTATTAGATATTTGCTCTCACAACTTTAAAACAAAATATCCGAAATAGCAAGACTGACTTCGTGTTTAAGCCATCGATTAGTTTTCGAAAAATTATAAAATCTTTGGTGGTCATTGTATATTGGAAAAAATTTCGGTATACATTTTTACATGTATATCCATGATACAGACTATACAGGATAATTCACGGTGAGTGGCCTATTAGTCGTTTCTGGAGAACTACATCTATTTAAATTCTGAAAATTGGTATCCGCACGTTTTTGATACTGATCTTTTTAACTAAGATATTTTCAATTAACCTGCACTTCCGGTTATACCGGAAGTCGACACAAACTTTGTTTTTCTTAATGGAACATCCTGTATATTATTAGCTTTTTGAATTACACGTTCAATTTAAGGGCCACTTGATGACAACATATTCGGGCTAGTTTATACCGTTTCAGATTTATTCGCCATTTTGTAGAAAAAATTACGATTGGAGCGTTTTAGAAAAATTCCGATATCTTTAAAGAGATGCAAGATAGAAACATGCGGTTTTCACTACCCATAGAGCGTAAAAAGTCCTACATACTGTTATAAACACAATACGATTTTAAGATAACTCTTATTTATAACATACATTTGAATTTGAAAATTTTCAATCAGAGATAACTTGATTTTTTTTTAATGGAATGGTACCCATATGTCCCGAGCATCTGATTCAACGTTAAATTCTCTATTTTTTAAGTAATGTATACTTAAAAATAGGGAGTTCAACAGTTAAATCCTAATCTGCCACCCATGAGTTAAAAGAAGTTTGGAAGGATTGAGTCAAATTTCCTAGAATTTGGTACTTTTAAAGCACCCAAAGTTAATCCCAGTCCAGTGACTACAGATGAAGATAACGAAATAACTGTCCTGGCTTATTTCGAAGCATATCCACATGCTTCTATTTACACTGCAGTAAACGACATAGGTATTCCTTACTCCTCTGTAGAAAGAATCTTGTGGAAGCACAAAATGCACAACTATAAGTTTACTTTAGTGCAAGCTGTTCATATTCAAGGTGATTATGACTTTAAAAAAAAAGTATATGGGTTGATGAATCAAATTTTTCTCATGAAGGAGTTTTCAATAGACATAACAGTCATGTTTGGGCAAATCAAAACTCTCAAGCTATTAGGGAAAGGGGATTTCAAGTAAAATTTAGTTTCAATGTGTTTTATTTATTGAAAGGTAATAACTTTTATTATCATATTTATGATGGAACCTTAACTTCTAATCGTTACATGGAAATATTAAGAACAATAGTTACATACTTTTTAGACAATTTACCATTATCAGAATATAGAACTTGTTGGTATCAACATGACGGAGCTCCTGCTCCCTCTACACGAGAAATATCTAACACACTCGACGATCTATTTGAAGATAGATGGATTGGAAAGTGCGGTCCCTGGATATGGCCCTCAAGAAGTCCAGATCTTACCCTGCTTGATTTCAATCTTTGGGGAAAGACAAAAACCAAAGTATATGAAACGCCCGTCAATTCACGCGAAGAATTAGAGATCAGAGTAAGATGGACGTTTGAAGAGTTAGATAGGAATGAGATTCTGTCAGCAACCACTAGCGGCATTACGACACGAATATTAAAATGTGTGAGTGTTAATGGACAACATTTTGAGCGGTTACTAGTTTAGGAGGTGTGAGTTGTTTTGTTACTCGTGTTGTAATAATACTTCGAGGAATTATAAGATTGCGTAAGGTAATAATATCGCAGTTGTTATCCTTAGAAAATTTTTTTAATTTTTTTTAAATACATAATTTTTAAACACGGTAACAATATTTCTTTATTATATTTTAAACTTGAACGTGAAATATTTTTGTTTCTACTGTATGTTTTTGTTACATACAAAAAAAGATGACATCGCCCCGCTAACAATTACTATTTTCAAATCAATTTTCTAAGAAAATTATAAGAGATAGGTATAGGGTAATGTATACTTAAAAAATGGGGAATTTAACGCTGAATCAGATGCTGGGGACATACGGGTACCGTTTCATTAAAAAAAATCAAGTCATCTCTGATTGAAAATTTTCAAATTCAAATGTATGTTGTAAATAACAGTTATTTTAAAATCGTATTATGTTTATAACAGTATGTAGGAATTTTTACGCTCTATGGGATAGTGAAAACCGCATGTTTCTATCTTGCATCTCTATAAAGATATGGGAATTTTTCTAAAACGCTCCAATCGTAATTTTTTCCACAAAATGGCGAATAAATCCGAAACGGTACGAACTAGCCCGAATATGTTGTCATCAAGTGGCCCTTAAATTGGACGTGTAATTTAAAAAGCTAATAATATACAGGGTGTTTCATTTAAGAAAACAAAGTTTGTGTCGATTTCTGGTGTAACCGGAAGTGTAGGCCAATTGAAAATATTTTAGTTAGAAAGATCTGTATCAAAAACGTGCGGATACCAATTTTCAGAATTTAAATAGATGTAGTTCTCCAGAAACGTCTAATAGGCCACTCATCGTGAAGCATCCTGTATACAAATGAAGTAACATCTAAGCCATTTGGCCGCCTGTAAAATGCAATATATAAATATGTATTTGTGTACTTACTTTCTGGCCACGACAACTTTTTTAATAGGGCCTCTAAGATTTTTTGTTTATTTCGTCAAAGCTCCATTAACTAACACTAACAATCTTTAATAGCAAACATTTTAATGAAAATTTGCTATCGTAAGGCACAGCGTCAGGTCTTTTCCACGAAATAAGTATACGATCCTGACATATAAAACAAATGATAATACATATATTTCCAAACATTATCAGGTCCTCCATGAGGTATAGATCGATCCATTATTTATGACACAACAATGACTGAAAAATCTTTTCTTTTTCTCGTTGTAAGTCTTTAGTATTTGGTTTCCTGCTTGGAGCTGACAGTTGAATTGATTGCGATAGTTATTTTCTTCGTTCACCAGGATCCAGATTGCAGGGTCTCGCTGACTAATGACCTCTGAGGAAGAGATATTACGCAGAAATATTAATTGATTTGTCCCAGCTGCATTGGAAAAACGTTTTTCTTTCTGAATAAGATATAACATCTAGAAATATAACTACTACCCTGCCGATTTAAATTTCAGAGTCATTGAAGCTTGGAGCTTATTTGTCAGCTACCCTTAGGTACTATGATTTTCACAAAGCAGCTTAATTAGAATTGACTGACTCTCAGTTATAATCGATTCATATTTCGTTTATTTCCCCGACTATGGCCAATCTTCCACGCAACGAGTAGAGAGATATTTTACGTGCCCAACATCGCATAGTACAAGAAACCAAGGGCTTAACACCCCCGAAGAGCTGATCGTTCAAGCATTCAACGTTCTCAAATTCCAAACCAATACCTCGGTAATTTTTATTTTTTAGTGAGTACCGAATTGAATAATTATTTTTAATTTTTGTATAAAGTGACTGATCGCGCGAACTAGTGGTCTTCCGTACAGCAAGCCAATTGTTTTGCTAGTTGAACTACTGTGACCGCTGGGGCTGTATAATATAGTCTGTAAGGCTAGATGCATTCTCACCAGAATTAGAACCGTATACCGGTTTCGCTCTGATTAGAGCTCATCAGTTCGGCATACTAATTGCAGCGAAAATACACCTATAAAGTAATACGGCTATGGTAGCCAGCCTTCCAACACTAAGTGAAATATAAGACACGAAGCACGTGCCGCCACCTCGTTGCGGAACCGAGTAGTATGTTGTCACGGCAGATCCAAATAACACAAAGTGTTAAATATTAGAGACTGTATACAACCAACTAACAATTTAGTAAATTGTCAGCCCTGGCCCAGGTGTATTTTCGCTGCAATTAGTATGCCGTACTGACGAGCTCTAATTAAAACGAAACCGGTCTACGGTTCTAATTCTGGTGAGAATGCATCTACATACTTTGTCCCTATATTAGGGTAGAAATGGACCAGGGCTGACAATTTACTAAATTGTTAGTTGGTTGTATACAGTCTCTTATATTTAACACTTTGTGTTATTTGAAGCTGCCGTGACAACATACTACTTGGTTCCGCAACGAGGTGGCGGCACGTGTCTGGTGTGTTTTTGTTTCTTTTACGTCGGCCTATTTCCGCGACTATGGCCAATCACCGACGCCAGGGAGCAGTTTCACCTCACTATCCTGGAAATTTTGCCGAAGCCCTGCCTTTCTGTAAGGAGGGTATGGATCTTTAACGTGCCCAACATCACATGGACACGGGACCTACGGCTTTACGCCCGCTCCGATGGGCGGAACGTGCAGACATTCAACTTGCTCAAATACAATGCCAAAACCTCGGTTGATGTTAATTTTATAGTTTGTACTGAAAAAAGTGAAAGGAGTACCCTGGGATCGAACCCAGTACCCTTCGGTTCAGAAGTACAGGTTCTTACCCCTGAACCACCGAGGTTCTTGGCACGTGTCTTATATCTCACTTAGTGTTCTACTACAAAACAGATTACATTTTTTAGGCAATTAAAAATATTATTTATGTCATACTAGTTCATTATTGTGTTTTTATTGCTTAGTTACTAACTACATAATTGTGTACTTTATGCCCAAGGGCCATAAAGTGTGCTTTATGCCCAAGGGCCATAAAGTGTACTTTATGGCCCGTGCGGGCAAAACGTACACTTTATAGCCCGCGCGCACATAAAAACAAATAATTTTTGTTTGACTTCTTTAATAACCTTTATTAATGAAATTACAGATAATGGAATAAAAGTAATATGTAAATATTTAATTAACACTATTTAGTCGAATTAACATAAAATTGACAGTTCTGAAAAGATCCGGTGATAGTTAGGTTGCCTTCAGCAAACGGTGATTCATGTTTCATTGTTTGGGTATGACTAGTATGACATAAAATTTTGTATCCACCGCTGGTATAAATAGAGCGACTTACAAACCCTCGGGCCGGAGGCCCTCGGATTTGTAAAATCGTCGCTCTCGGGGCATAAACATCTATTTATACCCTTGGTACATAAATAACTATTATATTTTCAAAAGCAGCTGGTGTAAAAAATAAAGTAATTATTTGTTTATGTTTAAGCTATTTTTTTACGTGTATTCCAAATTTTAAAATTTAATAACATATCAAAATGTTTCTGTAGCCACTGGGCTAATTACTACCGAAAAAAAGATAACAAAGTTATTTGGATGTTTTATGCACTTTGAAATTCTAATATAAGTTACGCCGTTGCCTACTGGAAAATAAATGCCTGCAACAAGTGACAGGTAGCTGTTGCTGACGTGATGCACTTTGGTGGATTGGAAATTTAAACAAATCTTCCTGGCAACTGTTTTAATATTAATGTTAATCTGTTGGTTTAAATCTGTGTAATTTAGTTTAGTATAAACACACGCCTTCATTAACTTTAGTATAAACAAGTAAGGAAGGAGTGTAGCTAAAGAATAGTAAAGTTTCTAAAAGCATAGTTTTCGTTAAGTAGAGTCTAATGAGACGATGTTTTTTTTTATTAATTCATGATATCGTAAACAAACATGTAAGTTAAGAATG
The DNA here is from genome assembly GCA_964006375.1 of Tillus elongatus. Lineage (NCBI taxonomy): Eukaryota > Metazoa > Arthropoda > Insecta > Coleoptera > Cleridae > Tillus > Tillus elongatus. The sequence continues at coordinate 54,949,640 of OZ023264.1, read as the reverse complement.
CCGCGAACGTTTATAGTTAAGAACACTTACGTGCCAACATTTTATTCTCCCCCAGATGATGTTAAGAGAAGTAAGTATACAGGGTGATTCGCAACGCAATGGACACAGAATGTGTGCATGTAGAGGACCTCAAAACATGACGATTTTTTATACAAAATTTTTCTCTGACGCCCATGGTTGGTGATATTTTGACCACGGAAGATTCTTTAATAATTGCAAGAAACAGCTGTATTGCTGCAGTCCCCTGACATAAAACAACCAAATTTGGTAGATGGTTTTCTTTTATCAACATCGTTGTTTGACAAAATTTACAGATATAAACTCCAAAAAGGGATGAATTAGGTGTGGGTCACCCTTTTAATGATTAGATTTTTTAAACCCTAACCCAATTAAAAGTTAAGGTCCTTCAATTTTATAGAAAATTAAATTTTCTATCTTTTTCCCGTCTTGTCATTTTTTCTACAAACCACCCGTTTTTGAGAAATTTGAGATTTTTAGAGTTGAGATCAAAACATAATGATTTGCCTTGAAGACTTTATTAAACACTAAAATATCTTAAATCTTATTTTAATTTAAACACTATTAAAAACTAATAAATAAAAAAACGTAAAAAAACACTAAAGATATTATTAAAAATTACTTCCATTTTCTCTCACACAACTGCACCCTTCATCGAGAATTAAAGTCGACTCTGTTAGGTAATTGAATGTCACTTTTAATAGTGATCCACTTATTATTGAGGCGACTCCCCAAATCTTCCGGATTTTGAACTGGTTTCAAATACACAGATTCTTTTAAAGCCCTTAGGGAAAAAGTCACATTTATTCAAGTCCGGTGATCGTGCTGGCCAATGTTGAGGGCAATTAATTCCACGACCTATCCATCGATTTGGAAACTGTTGATTTACAAATCCACGAACATTTGTAGTGAAATGTGGTGGTTCCCCATCATGCATAAACCACATTGCGCTGCGCAGTTGTAAAGGCACCTCCAATAGCTCAGGAAGAACATTTTGCAAGAAAAGCAAATATGTTGTGCCGTTTAAGCGGTTTGGTAAAATAACCGTCCCAATCAAATGTCCTCCAACAATACCTGCCCACTAATTTATTTTAAATTCTCTTTGGAAATGGTGGCTGACTGTAGCATGTGGATTTACACCTGAATATTCGTGGCAGTTGTGCGCATTCGTAATCCCTCTCCTTGTAAAGCCAGCTTCAACAAATTTCATTTTCAACACAATTTATTTTCATGCTTAGATAAATAAAATAATTATTCAACATGTCGTTGAGAAAACAGTTAAGTTTTTGTAACTGTCTTATTTTAAAATATATTGAAATTTTTCTTGCAGTTTGCTAACCTACTTTTTTAAAACCTTTCAGACGAACTTGGGTCAATATTTTTTGGTTCATTGCATAACGAAATATTTGCATTAACTTTAACTATTTGATTTTTTCGTATTTGAAATTTGGATTCAGCATTTTTTCTGATCCACATGATGTCATTTCATATGTCAAAATTAATTGACTACATCATTTTGGATATTATTGTTTATATCATCTTCGCATTCGTTTTCTAGAAACAAATGCGTAACGCGTGAAAATTCAATTGTTTTGTACAAGGCATTACTAAGCATACAGTTCTGCACAACTGACCAGTTAACCGACTTTCTATCTCAACTAATAAGAATCTAAGTAATAGTATCTTATCGTAGACACCTGTACATTTATTACAGGAATAATTAGCAATGATTCACTGATTAAGTGTCCTGTTTGCCCGTCCAATGATCAGTTTTATTAGATTAATCGAAAATCGCGATTTTTCACATCGCAGATATCCGAGAAATTCGATGTTTTCGAATTTCTGCGATGTGAAAATCGTTGCCACCATCAATTCAGATATGTTTCGTTGTTGCTTAAATGCAACGTCTAGCAGAATCAGTTCCTGCATGCGTCTGTGATATCTTGCGGGTGTGATGCTTGTACTTTTTCAGTGGATTTTCATAGAAAACCTTTTTAGTAGAGGTTTCGTACAAAATTTTGTGAATTATATTAAAAAAATATTTTTTAGCGAATTTTCGTAAGAAACTTTTTTTAATGACTTCGTGATAAAGTATCCTAGAGAATGTTGAATAAACTTTTATGGTTAATTGTTTTAGAAAATTTCTGTAGAAAATGTTTGTGGTTATTTATGTAAAAACGTTTTTACTAATTTTCTGGGGGGAGACCTTCTCAGGGAATTTTTGTACGAATTTTCTTTAGCGAAGTTTCGTAGAAAAAAAAATTTCTGACTGAAGTTGAATAAATTGTTTGAGGCATGCAAAATCTTTAGCTTTCTTTCGTCTCCTGAAGGGAAACAAATAAATTCCTTACTCAATTTTCTTTACAGCTTAAAAAAATGATGGAACGAAACTTAAAATTTCGTAATGACTGGCAATGCGTGTTCAGAATTGTTGGTAGAATTTTCAGAGGCAAACGTTTTCCGGAAAAAATGTAACATTTTTCCAAACAAAAAAGTTGTTGAATCAGGCTGGCTAACAAACTTATCGAAGCTATTTACAAAACGAATGTAGGACCTGCCAAATTTTTAATTTTGCCTTCTTTAATCGTTTGGATGAGTTGGTTAGGCAAAGCAAACCCGTTATTCCAATAATAGTTTTTTTCTCAAAACAAATTTGTATATGCAAAAGGAATTATTTTATTAGTCTTTGAGGTTTATTTTATATATTATTATTTTTTTGTTAAAAGATGCGCTATCAAAACGCATTTGCTCCGTTCAGACTTTTTACAATATAAATTTAGATGTTCTTATGTACATTTCTTTTAAAATGTTAAATTTATCTTCACATAAAAGTTTTCAGTATTGTGGAACAACGCAGGTAAATGAACAGCAGCTATTTTAAATAAAAAAGTAACAATACACTCACTGAGATAAAAGGTATAAGCTTTAAGCAGGAAAGCCTAATTTGTGTGTTTGACGCAAATAAAGGTAACATTTTTCGTCTTCGCTGCTTCGTTTCCTTTGAAATTTGCTTTGGCATTACGTGTGGAATATCAAAGGGAATTTTCCATCACTGGTAATGACATAGCAAAGTAAAGAAACAAAACATGAGGAAGAATATAGCTTATAATTTTAGGTATTTATTGGCCCTGACAACTAAAGATTATATAGATTTATTTAAAAAAATACATTGTGTTCTTTCTCAGATTTCTGCCTTAAATTCTTTTTATTTTTCTGCGCCGAATAGCAGTAATTTACTTATTATTACTGTTGACAATAGGGCTAAACCTAGATCATATTTAGGAGAGTAAAATATATCATTTAGGAATACGACAAAGATATAAAAATGTCCGAACGCAGCAAGTCCGTTATGGTAGCTATAACAAAACTTTTATTAACAACACCTTTATAAAAAAAATATACTATTTTTTTTCTGGTCTTATATATTTTTTTATTTATGCTGATTATTAAAACTAAAAGCTTTGAGTGCAAAAAGATGCTGTAGTTGTTTCAATAGTTTTTGGGTAATCTGCACATTGTTATCATATATTATATGCTTCTACACAATCCCAGTCAAGAAAACCGTCAAGCATTTAACGAGGCAAGAAACCGATATGTCCGCATTCTTTATGAGGCAAAAAACTTGTTTAATAACCACATCAAAAACAAAGTCCTCTCAAACTCCAACGGCAGCAAACCCTTCTGGACTCTAAATCTATTGGGAATAATTTCTGCAAGAGCACGTTACCACATCTTGTTTCATGGGATGAAATTGTTTCTACCTCCCTGGGCAAGGCTGAACTTTTTGCCTCGTTGTTCGCCGGCAATTCTACTCTCAACCCACCTCCAAATGTTCAACCACCAACAGTCCCCAATGTCGCGCATAAAATGACGGATATCATTTTCAAAACTAAAAAGGTACGAAAGATGCTCTCTTTTCTTAATACCAGGAACGCTTCTGACCTTGACGAGATCCCAGCAATTGTTCTCAAAAATGCGCACCAGAACTTGCTCCTGTCCTAACTCGTCTGTTTCAGACATCTTACAATAGAGGCATATTCCTTAGTAACTGGAAAACTGCTCGAGTACAACCCGTCCCTAAGAAAGGATCCAAAGCGCTTCCTAGCAACTACTTCGTCACTGGACTTACACACGGCTGCCAAATTTGAAACCTGGTCGAAAGTTTGTTTCCAAGATTTGTCTCAGGCAGAGAAAGTCAGCTAATAAAAGCGTTCTAAAAAAATGAATATAATCGCATAGTTTATCGTATTTACTCGTCATATCCTTTAATCTGATGCTTATGGCAAGGAGCTTGTGAAGAGAAAGGAAATCCGCCATATTAGATTTAGGACAATATTAGCTATACTATATTGCTTCGCCACCGGACTTATACACGGCTGCCAAATTTGAAAGCTCTAGCTTAATTATAACTGGTCGAAAGTTTGTTTCCAAGATTTGTCCCGGACAGAGAAAGTCAGCTAATAAAAGCATTAAAATAATGAATATATTACATATAGCTACAAATTGTTATGGAAAAGCTCTGTAATATCTCATGCGATTTATTTCTTCTAGGGATCTGGTATTACATGACGTAACATAGCTAATTGCATCCTCCTCGTCTAACTCTTTCATTTGATCACCCATATTAAGGGGGTTGTAAAGAAAAAGGTAATTCGCCATCTCGGAGCGTCCGCCATATTGGGTTTATAATGCCATCACATAGTTAGTTTATCCTATTTTACTTGTCAAACTCTTTCATTTGATACCAATTTCAAGGGAGTTGTCAAAAAAAAAGTAATCCGCCATTTTGGGGCGTCCGTCGTATTGGGTTTAGAGTGGCGTTACAGCTTATCATATTTCACTCGTCTAACCCTTTCATTTAATACCCATTTGAGGGGGGGTTGAATAAAAAGTTAATACGTTATCTTGACCGGTCCACCATGTTAGATTTAGAAAAATATTTGATATATTATATTGCATTGTTACCAGATTTATACACTGCTGCCAAATTTAAAAAAAGTCTGGACGCAGCAAGTGCGTTATGGTAGCGAATTTTTGTAAAAATGTTTTTAATGCCAGATATGTCTTGTTTTTAAAAAAAGACATTTGGTTGGCAGTATAACCTATATATTAGTAACAATCTACCGTATTTCATTAAAATAGCTTTGTTGTTTCAAAAAGTACACACATTTTCCGAATATAAACTGTAAAAGTTCCAGAAAAAAACTGGTCCAATTTTCCTGGCCAACGAACCTCTTGAAGCTGTTTACACACCTGCCAGGATATAATTATGCCCAAACAGCTTTAGGACCAAATTTGAAAAAAAAATGAAAATTTGCAATAATTTCTTTTACAGAAAATCACCATTTTACAGAAATTGCATTCTTTAATGTTACACTAAATTATATTTTTCACAAAAATTCGACAAGTTTGACAATAATTTACTAAACATTTATTATTAATTACCAATATGCCACAAAAATCTTACAAAAATAAGTTCCACGGAAACACTAAAAACAATTTTGCAAAAACTTTGAAAATTCAGCCACAATTCAGCCACTATTTGAGCGTGCCCGTACACGGCAGCTAGATTTTTTCAACGAATAATACAAACAAAAAGCTCTCTGAATGCGTCGTTTCCATGGGGCTCCGCTATCTATTGATGAAAACGCCGTTTCCCAATTTGTGATATGTGTTTGAAATATGTGCCAAAAACGTGAAAAGTTGCAAAACAATTGAAATAACTCAAAAACGATGAACGATATCATTCTTTTTCCTTAAAACATACATTATAATTCGATGGAAAACACACACATCCAATAACATAAGGGGTGTTCTATTAAAAAAATAAAACGTGTATCACCAACGACTTATCCACCAGCCTGTGATTGTCAAAATGGATTTATAAGATGCCGCTCGAGACACCATCTAATTAGCGTATATACTTTTTTCTCATATCTTGTATAATACCCCGTATAACAAAGCAAAACTCGAAAACGATGAACGACATCAATTTTTTCTTACAAACACGCATTATAATTCGCTGGAAAACACAAAACTGCAATAAAATGAGGGAGTCTTCTACTTAAAAAGAAAGTGTGTATCACCAACGACGTCTGGGCCAGCCTGTGATTGTCAAAATAAGTTTATAAGATGCAGCTCAAGATACCCTATAATTAATGCATATACTTTTTTGTCATATATTGTATAATAACGGATATATTGAGCTTTGCCGTAGAAAAGCGTCACCATGTATATGAATAAACAACCAAAAACTGAAACTTACCTCGTATATGCGTTTGTGGGGTTCTAGTTCGCGCTCATTTGCAGAAATCTTTTTAAAATTCATGTCGCAGTCTTCTCAATAACGAATTTTTTCTTTAAAAAATGGCTAAAATATAGACTATTAAACCATAAACTCTATAGCTGAAACTACCGCCGAAGCATCAGAAAGAGGGTCTATTTGAAATGTTTTAGTAAAATGAAGGACAACCATGGTTCAAGCTGAATCTTAAGGCTTTGTAAAACACAGTTGTTACGACCTATCGTCTACATAATCCGTATTTGTTCCAAATTCTTTGTCTGAAAATTGCAAATTTTCACGTTTCAAATCACGACTTTGACGTTTGAAGAAGAAAAATTATCCAATTTTCAAAATATTTTTTCTGCTACTTCTCGACGTTTTTGCGTCAAGAAAACTTAACCGTTGGATATAATATTCAATTGGTTTTGTTAATCACACAATATATTTGCTTCTTGTGCTTTCCTCTGATCACCAGTGGCACCCAATTTTTTTTAAGATGCATATAACTTTTCTTACTTTTAACTTAGAGATCTGCATTTTGGCATGTAGGGTAACTTAGATAGTAGAAACGTATGCGCCAAATTTGGTTGTCGAAGCTCTGTTATTTTCGGAAATACAAAAATTTTCCGAAGGAAAACCCAAAATTTTCCCGGAAAAACTGGTCCGATTTTCCTGGCTGACGAACTTATCCAAGCCACTTACAAAAGGAAGATACTTACCAAATTTCATTAAAATCGGCCCATTATTTTTTGAGTTATCGATACGATATATATATATATATATATATATATATATATATATATATATATATATATATATATATATATATATATATAATTATATACAGGGCCTTTATTAATTCATGAGTCCCACGTGACCGCTTAAGTTAGGCAACCAAACATGCACGGTTGTACAACCTGAATAAATGAAATCCCTAAGTTGCCAGCGGCGTCTCTTATTTCCTTTGTGGTTTTATAAAAAATATAAAAATTATAACAAGGTGAAACAATAAATGTCTTAAACTTTTAGTTTTCTTTTATTCTACTTCCAGATTTACGCATTAGAGTGAAAATATTTTTCGCAGAGCAAAAAAATATTTGTTTTGCTCAGATGAGATTAAAATTGACCTATCGCGATGCGGCATTCCGCTGATGATGTAATGTCATTTTTGAGGTTTCAAGGGTTGGGGAATTCAAATGTAACATTGTTAATTTTAACATTAATAACCAGTTCGTAAAAACATTATAAAATATTACTTTTATTTTGTATAGATATCAAACTAAAACAAACAAAACTAGCATTACAAAAAACATTTTAACTAGTGTTCAGTGAATAAAATAAGTTTTTAAAAAATTTTGCATTTCTTATAAAAAGGGTAATTAAAACATCTAATTTACGGTTTTAGAAATGTGTATTGTGTAACATGTTACAAATAAGTACCTGTTTGGGCAGATAACCGACAAACAGATTTGATAGGGCTTCGTTCCATGCTATGTCGAATATCGTCAACAACTTTCTCTATTAGAATAGTTGGCGTGCCTGTAGATTTGCCTTTGAAAATACAGTGCTTTGCCATTAAAATAAAGGCATCCTGCTCCGGTGTGAAAGGCATCCTTACAATCAAGTCTAAAAAATGGAACAAATAAATAAACATAACCTTAACATACCTACACTTTTAACTTACATAAAAACGCAATGAAAATGCTAGGTTTTGAAAAAAACTGTTTATTTTTATTGTCCAACAGATAGAAAATTATTTGAAGAAGTTAAACATTGGTCGAACTTGGAAAATGCACAATATACATACAAAATAACCGGTCAAAAGGGAAATGAGCGCCAATGGACTTAACTGTTAAGTGAGTTAGTAACTTTGGGGTCCCTAGTCTAGTTGTTTTTTTTGGTTAATTTTTGGCTGCCAACTCATAAAATCATATTCCACTAAGAGAGAGACAGAATCCGGTCACGTGGGACTCGGGAATTAATTAAGGTCCTCTATATATATATATATATATATATATATATATATATATATATATATATATATATATATATATATATATATATATATATATATATACAGAGATCTCCCCATTAGTGAATTTTTTGTTTTACGAAAAGTTCGCTAAAATCTACCTTAATTCGAACTAGGTGAATTTTTGATTGCAACATTTTTTCCTGGCAGATAAATTGGGCTAATAAAAGCGTTATAATAAAAAGTATTTCAAATAATAACTTATAACCTAAAAAGTTCAAGTTTGGAACGTAAATAAGTTTTTATTGGGGCGAGGTATTTACCAAATTTCATCAAAGTACCTTTGTTATTGAGTTTCTGAAAAGGACTTGTTTTTTGTAAAAAAAAATTGGTCCAATTGTGCTGGTTATGAAGTCGTCCAAGAGATGTACCAAAGAAAAACACGTGCCAAGTTTTATCGAAATCGGTTAATTAATTGCAATTCCTTTTACTCAGAGGCCTTAATCCTTCAGTCTAAATTGACCTATAAGCGATTTTGCTTCAAACCCTTAAATATAACATTATAGCGGGAGCATAACATAACCGTAAATCACGTCATGGATTCCAGGAACCGGAGGATATTTCCCTGGCAGCACAGAGCCACAACAAAAGGTAAGCGTTCATTAGCTTGGAATGTTGTAAATATTCCTACATTTGATCGATATTTGAAGCGTGATCTAAAGCTATTAGCTAGAACACCTAGCTTTGTTGCTACTGATGCCGACGCCGAACAGATTAATTCATCATGTGAACGACGCAACACTTGAAATGGAATCTCGTCCCTTTTTTATAGGTTTTTGTTTCATTTTCTAGAGGAAATCTACTGCGTAAAAGAAATTACGGTTCGAATGATGTTAACCACAAACGTGCTACTTCGTGTCTGAAAAAAATTTGGGTTGTAATCTGAAAGTGTGATATGAAAAAAGCTTTTCGTTAAATGTCAAAGTTCAGAGGAGCAAAGAAACAAAATATGGTGCTGTTTGTTTAAGAAACTATGCGGCTCTCAATTGCAGATGCTGAGTAGGATCCAGATTAAAGCTTTTTTTTAAATTAAAAACATCTAGGAAAGTCCTAGATTCATCCATTGTTGTTGCCATTACTAGACGAAACCATTTCGTGTTAATGAATTTTGTTTAAAAAATTCAGACTTTTTAATTTAAAAAAAAGTATTTAAATCAGCGCGAATTAGCCCCTCTAGAATAGATATCCGGGGTCAGTTTCAATGTATATATATATATATATATATATATATATATATATATATATATATATATATATATATATACATATATATATATATATATATATATATATATATATATATATATATATATATATATATATATATATATATATATATATATATACACGGTGGCGCATTGAAAACGAAACAGACCGATTTGCGTCCAATTTTTTTTAAGAAACGCTGAAACAAGTTAATTTTAATATTGAGGGGGACATGTTTTAACATAAAACTCAACTTTGTCACATCAACCCCTTAAGGGTGGTGATAACAACCCTTATATTTTAAATAGGGAACATGGGTCGAGTGTTTCATCATTTGAAAGTTCTTTCTTTTCTGAATTCAGCACACTAATTTTTTTGGAAGTTTTATCAACTTGTTTAAAAATTATTCACAGTTGAAGATGCAAAAACGCATTTCACTCATTTCGATAAGAAATGTGCTGATAGTCAATGTTTTGTTGGTTTGTAAAAAAATTGACTATCAGAACATTTCTTATCGGAATGAGAGAAATGCGGTTTATTATTTCAGTTTATCGGTCGGTTTGATACTTGATAGTACTACCCAAAATTAATTTCACAATGGTATATTCTATAGAAAAAAGAGTTGAAATAATTACTCTTTTTTTTTCAAAAACGATGACTGTGCCAACCGTACCGCAAATTTGTTTAATGAACGACATCCGAACAGACATGTTAACAGAAAATACATTTTGGAGTTAGTTGCAATGTTTCGACAAAGTGGTTCAGTAGCCAACAAAAAACGGGATCCTGAACGTGAATTTCCAGTTAGAAATGAGACTACTGAGGTTGAAGTTTTAGGACAAATTGCTGCAGACCCAACTTTGAGCACGAGAAAATTGGCCACTGTTTCAAACATCAAAGGGAGAACTATTCAGCGAATATTGAAGCATCATAAATTTCACCCGTAAAAAATTCATCTTGTACAACAACTGAATAAAGACGATTTTAATCGGGGGTTGGAGTTTTGTGAAGTTATGATTGCACGAATAGCAGATAACTAGAACTGTCTGTCCAATATCTGTTTTTCAGACGAGAATACGTTTTTATTAAACTCTACAGTCAATCGTCATAATTGTCGTTATTTGGCAATAATCCAAGAAATTTTCACGAAGTCCATACTCAAACTCCACAGAAATTAAATGTCTGGACTGGCATTTTTGGAGACCGTTTAATCGGACCAATTTTTCTTGTCGGCAATTTGAGTGGCGAAACGTATTTGGAGTTACTAGAAGATATCGTTTACCCTCTACTAATTGACATTGTTGATAATGATGATCGCTGTCAAGAAAATCAATTAGTGTTTCAACAAGATGGAGCTCCTCCGCATTTTTCACAACGTGTTAGGGAGTTTTTGAACAGAGAGTTTCCAGAGCAATGGATTGGACGTAGAGGTGCTATTGAGTGGCCCCCTAGGACACCGGATTTAACTCCTTTAGACTTGTTTCTATGGGGCCATTTAAAGAGTAGAATTTACGCAACAGAACCGGAGTCTCTGAAAGAATTACGACGACGCATTGTTGAAGAATGCTGTCTAATAACTCCACAAATACTCCAGAATGTCAGAGCTCGTTTTGAACAAAATTTGTACTTTTGTATGGAAGCTGGTGGTCAACAATTTGAACACTTACTTATCTGAATAAACATTTCTGAACGTTTGGTTTTGTTTTTTAGTTTTTTTTTTAACGAAAAATGGACTAATTAGTGCATTTCTTATCACAATGAATGAAATTCGTTCTTGTAACTCCAACTGTGAATAATTTTTTAAGGAGTTGATAAAACTTCCAAAAAAATTAGTGTGCTGAATTCAGAAAAGAAAGAGCTTTCAAATGATGTAACACTCGACCCATGTTCCCTATTTAAAATATAAGGGTTGTTATCACAACCCTTAATGGATTGATGTGACAAAGTTGAGTTTTATGTCAAAACATGTCCCTCTCAATATTAAAATTGACGTGTTTCAGCGTTTCTTAAAAAAAATTATCTGGGCGCAAATCGATCTGTTTCATTTTCAATGCGCCACCCTGTATATATCACACCGATAACTTAAAAAATAATGGTCCGGTTTTGTTCAAATTTTGTGAGTACCTTCCTTTTATAAATGGCTTGGATATGTTCGCTAGCCAGGAAGATCGGACCAGTTTTTCCTGGAAAATTTTGGGTTTTCTTTCGGAAAATATAAGTATCTCCGGTAATCATGAAGCTATCGCAAACAAATTTGGTGTGCGGGTTTCCATCATAAAAAATAATATGTACCAAAATTCAGATCTCTAGGCTAAAAGACAACAAAGTTATAAGCTTTTGTCAAAAAAAATTTGAAACATCAAAATTGGTAATTCTGGTTGTCTTACTAAAGCGTAATGCGCTTTGTGAGTGAAAAATATGGCATGAAATGACTAAACAAGCTCCTACATCTGCGTCTCAGCTGTTATTTTCCTTCATTTGATTAAAATCTGTGCAAAAACACCATTTGAAATAAAAACTGTTTGCTAAAAATAATAAAGACGGTAGAATATTAACATACACGTTAGTACACTACACTTCTCATGTTAAGTGTAGTTCAGTGATCGAAGCGTTTGCCGTAAGATAGTTCTAATCCTATTGTAGTTCCTGCACTTTTTTTGGTCTTTTATTTGATTTTACCTTTATCTGATCAGATTGTGTAATTCCAATTAGTTTTTTTGCGAATTTTTTTTATAACAAAATTCACTAAAGGGGAGATAAAAACTTTTAAGAATTAATTCGATTTGAATAGCTGATCTGGTTGTTTGTTATTGTCCTAACTTGGTGAAACCTTTCCATACGTAATACAGCCGTAAAGACCTGTAGTGTGGCTTCACAAGTGCCTGTTTTTTTATAGGTATCACACCGGTAACTCAAAAAATAATGGGCCGATTTTGATCAAATTTGTTGAGTGCGTTCCCCTTGGCTTGAATAAGTTTACTAGCCAGAAAAAATTTTTAGGGATTGAAAGGAAAAAAATTGGGTGCCACTGATGACCAGAGAAACATACAAAAACAAAATATTGTGTGTGGATAGAAAAACATATTGTATATTACAGTATGTAGTGAAAGGAGTACCCTGTGCTCGAACCCAAAACCCTTCGGTTCAGAGGCACACGCTCTTGCCCCTGAACTACCGAGGCTCTAGAACTGTTTCTGTTTGTCCATCTCTTTGATAACATATAGAGACCAAAAATATTATGTCTCCAAAAACTGCTTTCTTTGACATGACTATACATTCACAAATTTCATATGTTGAGTGGTTGGGCCAACTTCGCCGAAACAGGGTTCGTATAACAATGTAATTGCACCTTTGTTTTCTTTGATAATTATAGAACTAAAACACAACTGAAAAAAGCTTGAAGGGACCCGTAAAGAAACCCCGCGAATTATTAAATAAGGTCTTTAAACGCAGCAAAGTGCAGGATTAATGTATTTCAACTTTTAACGAGTTCGCTTGATTGACAACAAGTCGTGTTCAAAGCATTTGCTGAATAATTTCCAAAGATAATAATTTTCATTGGAACAAAAAGCCATTACATGTTCCGGATAACGAGGAGCGAGCAAATTTGCTATAAGCTCTACGTACCAGACAGACTTTAAGATGGCGGAAACCAATTCACCGATAAATGGCTTTAACCACGCTATTAACTGAGTAATTTTCTCGTTCGATGAATTACATGTGTCTGGAAACACCAGACAATTCTCTTACATAAGTCATGAAGTTACGTGAAATGAGGTTGTTGACAACTAACATGGCGGTATGATTATCTGAATAATCAATCATGTTTTTTTGTTGTTGTCTGGAAGAGTTTCTAGACGTATAAAGTATAAATACTACCCTTGATGCGGAAAGTATTTATTTGAAATGAACGAGATTTGCTTGCTGAATTTTAAAAGTTTTTAAAGTAATAGGGCATTCCAACAGACGTCACTTCCTGTCAAGCCAAATGGTTTCGTGATGGAAAAAAAACTTCAAGCTCTCACGTAGTTATATAGGACCTATAATTTCAAGTTTCTATATACAGGGCTATAATAAAGTAACGCACAAAATTCACAATGAGGGTATTTGATCACAATAACAAAAAAGCCTGGATGCAGCAAGTGCGTTATGATAGTGAATTTTCATAAAAATGTTTTAAATAGCAAATATGTGTTTTTTTTAAGAAAACAGACATCAAATTTGGTTACCTGTATAACATATATAGTAAAAATAATGTGCCATATTTCATCACAATAACTTTATTGTTTGAAAATGTAAGAAAAATTTTCGAAAATAAACTTAAAATGTTCCCGAAAAAACTAGTTTCCTGGCCAACGAACCTTATAGGTTTATAGCTGGCTCAGAACTGACACTGATATGGGGAATCCGTCTGTCTAATTAAAAGAAAACATTGTTTAATCTATTTCAACTGAGCAAATTTTCCTGGTTAACGAACTTATCCAAGCCACTTGCAAAAGGAAGGTACTCACCAAATTTGAACAAAATCGGCCCATTATTTTTTGAGGTATCGGTGTGATACACACACACACACACACACACACACACACACACACATATATATATATATATATATATATATATATATATATATATATATATATATATATATATATATATATATATATATACATATATATATATATATATATATATATATATATATATATATATATATATATATATATATATATATATATATATATATATATATATATATATATATATATATATGCTAATTTGAAGGAATTTTTTCGAAATTGAAAAGTCGAGATCTCCTCATTAGTGAATTTTTTTTAAGAAAATTCACTAAAACGCTGAAATAAGTGAGTTTGTCTAAAGGATGTATTTTGAAATAATTATCGCTATCATATCGCTTGCCATGACGACGCAGTGACATTATGTCACTATTTTTAAACGAAAAGCTATGCATTTGTTTCAGTCATTGAAATCTGTGTCTGACAAGGATTACGACAACGAGCCACTTGTTTTCAAAAAAAGGAACATTTATTATAGAATTTTTGTTTTATTTCTACACATTTTGTGGATGATACTTATTATTAGATTTCAAAAACATTAAAGTACACATTATTTTTTTTACGTTTAACAAATATTCTGGAATGACAGGATGACTGGATGACAGGCCGAATAATTGAGTACGCGAGGCGAGTAACCTCTAGAATCGGACTAGTGGGTCGCGGGTTCGAGTCCAGTATTCAGACAGTCGGTCTTTTTCACTGGAATGTGGAAAGGCCGGCTTCTTATGAGTTATGGGTGGTGTCCCTTGTCTAAATGTTTCTGTAAAACTCCCCCTGCACAAGTCCAAGACTTAGGCTGCGGAGTTTGTCTACTGTGGTATTATTATTATTATTATTAAAAAATAGGTGCTTAAATTATTGTCCGTGAGCGAGTTGGCAATGTCCGAGACGCGAATAAACACTTTCAATGGTGCGTTAAATGATATGGGGAAATATAATCTTGTTTCAGCTCTTATCCTTGTTCTAAAATCATCTATTGTATTGGGTTGCTTCACTTATACCTTACTTTTCAAGTAGCCTCACAAAAAAGAGTGCAGTGGACACAAATTAGGTGATCTAAATGGCCATTCAATAGATCCTCTGCAGCCTATCCATCTATTATTAGCAAATGGAAATGCGCCGCGCCGTCCTGCTGAAACCAAAGGTCATCTCCTGAAATGTTATTGTTATTTTGATTTGAAAACATGACAGCTGACGCAGGAATTAATTCGTCTTGAAGAATGTTAGGTCGTCATAACCATTTGCTCTAACCCCTACTACATTTTAGTAGTTTAAAAAACGTATTCATGATAACGTTTTCGTTTTTAAAAATACTCCTCACCCCATTTTGCTTATTTTTACTCCCAATCTGAACCCCCCAGCCACTAATATCTTAATGGTAAGTCTTTCCATATCCGCCACCACATATTAACATGTGGAAATGCGCCGCGCCGTCCTGCTGAAACCAAAGGTCATCTCCTGAAATGTTATTGTTATTTTGATTTGAAAACATGACAGCTGACGCAGGAATTAATTCGTCTTGAAGAATGTTAGGTCGTCTTAACCATTTGCTCTAACCCCTACTACATTTTAGTAGTTTAAAAAACGTATTCATGATAACGTTTTCGTTTTTAAAAATACCCCTCACCCCATTTTGCTTATTTTTACTCCCAATCTGAACCCCCCAGCCACTAATATCTTAATGGTAAGTCTTTCCATATCCGCCACCACGTTCTCCTAGTTTCCTAAAGTATGAGTAGATCTAACATTCCGTCTAGAAACTAACATGATTAGCTCGGAGATTCTTGGCATCCTTTAACCAATACCTTTGCATCCATAATTCTATTGCTTTTTCTCCGGTCAGATTTGTTAACTTTTTATATTTTCTGTATGTGTTCTTTAGTTAATTATTAATTTTATTGCTAATAGTGATAATGGTATTAAAACAATTTTAAGTTCAAATTATTTGTATAAAAGCCGCGATTTTGTGGATAAACGGCGCTTGTATACTAAGCTGGTTTTTCTATGTTGAATACACACGCGTTTGCTTTTTTTTTAATCATGTCATGGTAGTAAAACTGCAGCATAACGTTTGCTTGTTGTGGTTTTGCAAGTTGCAGAATTACGCATTATGTCATTAGTGCAAAGCCGCCAGTTCCATGTATCGTTCGATGGTAGCCTCGCTAAGGACGAAAATATTAAAGCAAAACGCGTTTAAGCACAATTTTCAAGTACGTTTTAAAACTGCTCCTCGGCCCGGCGGCGTATTGGCATTGTTTACCAATTCACAGAAGACCAGTTATCTGAAACTAAGTAAGCAATGGGCAGTAAGAAATGCCTGTATTGAAACGGCATTATTAGTGAATGTTCTTTTAAAAAAAATCATTAATGAGGAGATCCCGACTTTTGAAAAAATTCCTTCAAGTAAGCACTAATTAGGCCCCCGAGAACACATTCCGCGGTCAGTTTAAATTTTTATATATATGTATATATATATATATATATATATATATATATATATATATATATATATATATATATATATATATATGTATGTATGTATGTATGTATTTAAGTATGCATCACACCTATAACTCAAAAAATAATTGGCTGATTTTGATCAAATTTGGTGAGTACCTTCTTTTTGCCAGTGGCTTGGATAAGTTCGTTAGCCAGGAAAATCTGCTTAGTTGAAATAGATTAAACAATGATATGTTTTAATTGAACAGACGGATTTCCACGTCAGTATCAGTTCTGAGCTGACCTTAAATGTATGGAATTTCGATCACGAAATTATAATTCATGTTTGTAATAAAATAAATTCGGGACTCAGAAAGTGCGTTATGGTAGCGAATTTTTATTGAATGCCTCAAATTTGAATAGCTCATTGCTATTAACCTATAAGGATCGTTGGCCAGGAAACTAGTTTTTTCGGGAACATTTTAAGTTTATTTTCGAAAAATTTTTGTACATTTTCAAACAGTAAAATTATTTTGATGAAATATGGTACATTGTTTCTACTTATATGTTATACTGGTAACAAAATTTGATGTCTGCTTTCTTTAAAAAAAACACATATTTATTATTTAAAACATTTTAATGAAAATTCACTATCATAACACACTTGCTGCGTCCAGACTTTTTTACTACTGCACAGACGACTACTGCCAGTAATGTTTCGCAGCGCAGTAAGCTAAATGAAGCTAGAAATGAGTGGTGTTCATCTTACAGAACGGCACGAAAGCATCAATTCGAATTTATTTTAAGGACACAGTGTTACAGCTGTGCAAAGCGTTTAATATTTACGCATTCACTTTGTTGTGAATATTTGTAAATCTTACCACAGACGATATCTCTTATCTTTTGCCAGCAGCAGACGTGCAAATAATAAAATTATTTATATGAAATTTTCTGTGAAGGCCCAAAATCAAAGGTTGAAGAAGTAAAGCAAGCTTGTTGGTTCATAGCAGCGCAGTTGATGTTGGTCGTATGCTATATACAGCCTATACATGTTTAGCCCTTCAGGTGAATGTTTTTGTGTTCAACATGTTACTATTCCAGAAACGAAAATATATAATATTGAATTCAATTTAACTCAGTCCAAGTGGGTATGCAAAGGTACTTCTTTAGACAAATGAAATTACCTAAAACGAAAATAAAGGGTTTTAGAAATGCGAGAGCCGTAGCAGAAAATGAAAGATTGAAGACATTATGCAGCTTAATGGCGCTGGTAGCATTAACCTCCTTGCTCTGAACAGTGCTCTAGGTGGTACTCTGAACGGTTAGTTACTTCATGCTCTGAAGGCTGCTCTGATGATGCTTCGACTAGTGTTCTGAACGGGATACTGAACAAGATGTTCTTCAATGCCCTGAATGATGCTTTGACTGGTGTTCTGAACAGTGCTCTGAACGGGATGTTCTGAATGTAACTCTAATACTAATGATACGGCAGCATTTTGTCGCTGTGCACACTAGACGTAATAATTTTAATTAAATGCCCTAAAAAAGAAAAAAAAAAGATAATTATGGAATCCGACAAAAATACATACTTTTAATACATGACTTGAATAATAGTCATATTCTTCGTCGTTCTGGAGAAGATGGCCCGTGCCAGGATTCATCTGTTTCCATTTCCTCTTTGCGGAAGGGATCCAATTCAGTTATTTTTTCTTTTTCGACAATGTCGATATCTTCATCGTAGTCCCATAATGTTCCATGTTCGGCGATCAGATTACTGCATGTGTTCCCTTTGCAGGATGCGCTTGTGGCGGAGCATTTAACGCCAGCTTTTCTATACAGAAATACGCCATTTGGCATCATTTTCTACAGGTGCAGGATATGGTATTAAGGAGTACCTGGGGCGTTGGGGGTTGGGTCGTTGGGATGGGGATTGAACCGTTTTAGCTGGTCTTCCAACTCCAATGCCTTGGGTTGAGTATGTTATTTTTCCATATACGCACCTGTAAGTAGAATCTCATGGAGTGGTGGTGACCACCCGCTTCAATTGGAAGCAAGCATGCCAAATCAAACTTATTCTTTGACAGCGTTTATGTTGAAATATTATTTTATTGGGGGAGTGGTTGCTGCCATCCGCTTATAATGCAAGAACGAATTTCACTTTTGTTCAGCAACCTGATCTGGTGTGGCGTCAACATCCAAAAACAAGGCAACATCGTTTTGAAGGCTCACATTTTTTAAGTGTTTAAACTTTTTATTTTGTCCTGCCTGAAAATGCAGAGGTGCTGTCACAGCAACTAAAGATATGTAAAAACAGCCAATGTTTATGAGCTTCGTAGAGAATGTACAATGGCTGGGACTGTAAATGGAGGTGTCTTCTTTTCCTTTTCCAGGTTTCATGAGGAAGATGTTGATAGGTTCCGCTTAGTTATTACAGTCAGTTACATGGGCAGTCAGCAGGACCAGTACGTAGATGTTTCGATGGTTGTACTAACAATTAAGGATCTGCGTCCTCAAACTCCTGCTTGACCTGAAACCTTCGCCAGTCAATTTTTTCGAAATCATTGATGGTAAACGATTCCTGTTAAGTTTATTTGATACGAAAGGATTTTTTGGCATTATTACGTTCATTCACTCATCAAACGAAACATATGCTGAAGACATAGCACGGACTCTTCGAGCACCTTCAGCATATTTTATGACTTTGTCTGTACCATATATATATATATATATATATATATATATATATATATATATATATATATATATATATATATATATATATATATATATATATATATATTTGTGTGAGCTTTCTTTACGCAGAATTTGATACTCGACAACTTTCTTATGATAGTTTTTATCTAGAGTAGCCATTTTTTAGTTATAGGCGTTTGACATGGATATAACCCCCTTTTCACCCAAATTGGTAAAAATTGCTGATATTTGACGATCGGTTGTGGCTGAACCACGGAACCAAATTTGATGGCCAGAAATGTTAGACGCAGAATTTTCTCTTCTTTAATTTTGGGCGGGGTAATTTTTTTTGTAGAATGCACCACTTTCAGGTTATGAACGAAAAACTGCAAAAATTGCAAAATTTTCTCGGTTTTTCGGCGCTCAAAAGATACGCCGTACTCAGAAACCATCGCAAACTTACAGTGCCTACTCTTATTTAGGATGAATTTAATTATATCCAGCTTTGTAATCTTTTTCGGTCAGCATGGCCTTTTTTCGGCTAATTTGCCTGGGCTATGAATCGTAGTAAACATTGTCTACGTACTGCTCTGCGAAGCGTTTCTGGCAGTAATGGTCTGTGCAGTAGTAAGTTAGTAAGGAATGTGGTTTAAATACAGGCATGTCCTTGCTGTCCATCGCTTACTTCGTTTCAGAGCACTGGTGCTCTGTGTAGTGGTAAGCAATGCCAACACGCGGCCCGGCGATAGCCATAATCGTAAAAAAGCAACCACTACACAAATTTATAACGGCCTATAGGAACCAACGTCTTACATTCATGGAGATTTGCTATGATACCTGTCGTCGTTTTGTTTTCTATATTTAATTAATTAAATTAAAATGTATATTCCATCTCTTTATATCACCTATCGTAATTGTTGTGTATTTATTTTTATTTTTTATTTTTCAGGTTCCCGTTGTACACAAAAAGGTAACTATTTTATAGAATATTTAGTATAAACACTTGACAAATCGTGTCCACCGCCTCTATCTCACTAATTTTTGGTATTCGGAAAATGATTTTTGGTACACTTATTCGTAGATTCCAAATTTCTGCCAGAAAAAAGGTATAACATCACATACCAGAGATAATCTCCAAAATTGCGTTGTGGTTTTTTTTTTTTTTTTAGAAACCCTGTATATTTTTAGAGTCAGAGATACGTTAAATTTTAGACACACTTTATCTTAAAGAAAATTCCACTCGGAAATGAAACAAGTGTCAAAATGTGGATAAATAGAATTTTCAGGCTGTGCATTTTCAGGCTGTGCATAATTTTAATACCTCAAGAACAAAAATGGCAGTAAGCTTTTAATATATTAACACAACAATCGCGAATTTTAATAATGTTTAATAACATTCTCTTCCAAACTATTTTCTTGAGAGAACGCTGTGTAGCGTTTCTTATAACTCTGCTACAAAGTCTACGGATTATATGATTCATCTTTTCGAGTGCCTTTGATTCATTTCTATACACGAACTCCATAAAAAAACCACATACCTGTGTCGCCTGCTATACAAGTTATATATAATAATAATAATAATAATAATAATAATGTCTTTATTTGTACTACAACCAAACTAAACTATACAAAATTCACAACAAGAATATAACCTACAATGTAGTACAGGGGCGAAGTTCAGTGCAACACATAAGCGTGTGCTCTGCTCTACCACTTAACCCCAGCATACACACTATCCACTATATACTATATACACATACTGGCACACCGCAACGGGAGACATCAGTCAAGGCCAAAAACAATGAACACTCATCAGCACCTCATCTAGTGAGCAAATAATAAACACGGCTGTGGGACGGAAAAGTATCCTGGAAAAGGGAAAGAACATGAGAATGATAGCAAAAAGAAAAAGAAAGAGAAAAAGAAGGAGAAAAAGGCAGGGCACCTGTTTTACGTTTTACACACACAAAAAAACATACACGATCATTCATCACTGCCTACCATGCAAATAACCAGTCATTGCCTTCCTGAAGGATCGCACCGATAACTTTTTCATGTCTTCTGGTATATTATTGTACACGCTACAAACATCGTATGAAAAGGATCGCCTGTAAATATTCAATTTATGCTTAGGCACGGACAATAAATCCTTCTTTCGTATGTTCACATTATGCACATCCGTGCGGTATCTTATTCTTCTGCACAAGTACCGAGGCAACCCTGACTGAATTATAGAATGGTAAAAGCAGGCTCTACGTAGTGTCATTCTGTTATTCATGTTCAACCAGCCACTGTCCCTAAGCTCACGCGATATGTGATCATACTTACGCACCCCATAAATGAACCGCAAGCACGAGTTTTGCAACTTTTGTATTCTACTCATATACTCGGCATCAAGACACGGATAGTACACCTGCGAGCAATACTCCAGCTGCGATAGGACCAGTGAATCACATAGCACAGTTTTCAGTCCACGCGAAAGATACGATCTATGTGGGTACAGTAGCTTTAAACCACCATATCCTCGCTGTAAACATTTGGAAACGTGTCTCCGATATCTGAAAGTAGCGTCCATGGTAAGGCCAAGATTCGTAACTTCTTCAAGCAGAGGTATCGGCTCCCCATTGACACTCAGCATTATATGCGGCTTTATAATATCAATACCTGATTTATGACCAAAAACAATTGCTGCAGACTTTTTTGCATTCAAATGCAGTGAGTGATCCAACGATAGTTCACTCACAATCCTCAAATCATCATTTATCTTGCTGAGTGCCTCACCGAGTCGTGACCTTGGAAATGAATAATAGAGCTGCGTGTCGTCCGCATACATATGTATTGTACAGCTTTTTATAAATGTTGGAAAAATATGCGTATAAAGGGTAAACAAAAGCGGGCCAAGGATTGAACCCTGGGGTACACCTCTACTCACCCCAATTGCAGCGGAAACATTGCCACGCAACTCTACATGCTGTGACCTACCAGTGAGGTAACTAGACAGAAGCCCAACGGATTCGCTGCCAATACCAATATAACGCAATATGTCTACCAGAACATCGTGCCTTATGGTGTCAAATGCCCTTGTATAATCCAAAAGAATCAATACAGTAAACTTGCCATCATTGCAGGCTTGAAGAATGTCATCATTGACCTTGCAGAGGGCTGTTGTACAGCTAAAATTTGGCCTGAAACCAGACTGCATATCCGGCAAAATCTTATTTTCATCAAGGTATTGTCTCAGCTGCAGGCAAAGGACCTTTTCAAAAATCTTTGATAATATTGGCAGCAGACTAATTGACCTCAAATCCTTGAACTCTGTGGGCTCATTAACCTTCGACAGAGGCGTCACTCTAGCACACTTCCACATGTCTGGAAAATACCCAGCTAAAATACAGGAATTAATTATATTAGTTATGTATAGAGTAATACGTGGTGCACATGTTTTTAACATTTGAAGACTTATATTATCAATACCACTTGCATTACTTTTGATTTTATCTAAACATTTAGATATGGTTTCTGTGTCTGCCAGAACAAATTGAAAATCAGCTGGACTTTTCATATGTGCATAATATCTCTTATAATTATCATTTATAGAACCCACAGGAACACTATTCACAAAATAATCATTTAACTTATCTACGTCACTCAAGCTATCAGGAATGCCCACCCTAGTCCCTGTACCTTTAATATTCAGTCTATTTAATTCCCTATATATATATATATATATATATATATATATATATATATATATATATATATATATATATATATATATATATATATATATATATATATATATATATATATATATATATATATATATATATATATATATGGCCTAGTTCGCGCTTAATTCTACACCTTTTTTTCAAAAGTCTCGATTTCTACGAAAACTTACTAAAGTGTTTAATAGAAACAAGTCAATTTTGCTTCAAGTGAAAACATCCAAAATGGCAGACAGTCTAAACGGTCTGTACCAAGTTTCATCAAAATAACAGTCTTTCCAGATACAAAATTGAACGAAGCAAATTTTAATTTTTCCGAAAAACTCGTCCGAATTACCTAGCCAACGAACATATCTAAGTAATTTAAGGAAATAATAAACTACAAATTTTTTGTTTATGGATTATCTTTTTCACGAAATCGCTAAAAAGAATTTTTTCAACGAGAATTTGCTTAAGAAAACCTGTATCAGGAAAAATCGCGAAAAAAGAAAATTCACAACAAAATTTTATAGTTCGTTATTCGATCAATTTTAAATTAAAAAAGACGCAGCAAGTGCGTTATGGTAGTGAATTTTCATAGAATGGCACCAAATATTTTATTATAACTTTTTTTTCTTGTCACATAGAAATCTAAATTTTTGTGTATAGTTTACTTTTTATATCGTAAATTTACCTACCAAATTTAGTTATCATAGCTTTTTATTTTTTGAGATAAAAATTTTTTTCGAATGAAAACTCAAAATTTTCCCGGAAAACCTCGTCCGATTTTCCTGACTAACAAACTTATCCAAGCCACTTACAAAAGGAAGGTACATGCCAAATTTTATCAAAATCGGCCCATTATTTTTTGAGTTATCGGTGTGATACATATATATATATATATATATATATATATATATATATATATATATATATATATATATATATATATATATATATATATATATATATATATATATATATATAAACATATAAAAATTGAAACTGAAACCGGATATGGGTTCTAGGGGTCCTAGTTCGCGCTCATTTGCAAAAATGTTTTCAAAATTCAAAAGTCGGGATCTCTCCATTAGTGAATTTTTTCTACGAAAATTCACTAAAAGAGAAGTAAAAGACAGTACTCACCTTCCAAGACAATTCGAAGTCGCGCTTAGAAAAACAATTTAATTTTAATAATTGAAAGCGGAAAATCCATACAATATGCGTTTATCGATTTTAACTTACAAAAACATTTGCAAACAATTTCTATGATTACTAATATTAAGTTTGTATTGACAATGTTGCAGCCATAGGCTCTACGTTATATTTATTTACATCATTAGTTTACTGCTTAGAATTTATTAAGTAATTATTCAGTAGACGTACTGAATATTTATAGATGCAGTCATTTAACATGCAGCTATAAACGCATCTATCGAAAGCTTTTTCAATGCTGGTTATTTCTTCTGAGTGCCGTTGTATACAGGAAATTTCATGCATTTTTTGCTTATAACTTTCGTACGTATTATAGCCTCTATAAAAGCAACTTATGCACCAAATTTCATTTGTTATTTTCGAAATTACAAGGTTGTTTCGGAGTAAATATTTAAATGCCTATAATTTAAGTTTTTCTTAAATATTAAACTTAATATTTATCATGTACGATAACATCTATAGCCAAATGAGTGTGCCAAATTTCATAAAACTAACTTTGTTATTTTCGAAGATACAACAATTTTTACTGAAAACCATGTCCGATCGTACTAACGAGCTTCTTCACGCTGTTTACGGAAGGAATGTAGTTGGCAAATTTGATCAAAATAGGTCTGTTATTTTTGAGTTATTGGTCTGTTATATATAGCATATAAAGTTTAAAACTAACCCTGCAGATATTTTGTAGTGGGCCTAGTTCGTGCTCATTCGAAGAACTCTTTCCAAAATGCAATAGTAGCGATCTCCTCATTAGCAATTTTTTTCTACAAAAAATTACTAAAACGATAGGATATGATGCGTTTTTTTTTTAATTGCAAAGAAAGCATCGATTGAACCAAAAATTTGTTGAAAATAAATGAGTTAAAAAGTTTAGAGTACCAATTTTTAGAATACTAAGTAAGTAGTTTCCTCTAGGCGTACAGTCAACGTGTGGATCGTTTAGGGGTTGGTTTTCGATGTTGAAAAAAAGCCTAAATGTGTTTTTCCTTGAAAACAAAGTTGACCCCCTTAAACGGGTTTCAAATTTTTAGTTTTATCATTATTTTTAGGGTTGTTTATAAACTTTAGATTTTATGAGTATGAGAAATCTTTTTCTTTAATTTTTATTAGGTTTAGAGTTTGTAAAGGAGCTTTAGGTTCATCATTATTACTGTTTAGGATTCGTACTCATAGAAATGATTACTTTCAAACTTTTAGAATTTTATGATAAGAATTTGCTTTTCTTTATTGATATTGATTCCTCTAAGATTTTTAAGCTATTGAATAATACAGTTTTATTTTACTGTTATTTTATTTATAACGTTTTCTTATATTTTTGGTTTAGATTTATTATCTTTTTTAATAATTTTAGCAAGCAAGAAAATATATGAAAAAAAATAATTGGCAGTACTTTATATTATTAAATTTATCAATAATATATATATATATATATATATATATATATATATATATATATATATATATATATATATATATATATATATATATATATATATATATGTATATATATATATATATATATATATATATATATATATATATATTATTGATAAATTTAATAATATAAAGTACTGCCAATTATTTTTTTATATATATATATATATATATATATATATATATATATATATATACACAGAGTGGGCCAACCTCGATATCCTATTAGATGTATCTAGAGAACGAGAAAAGGTAGGAATTTGGAATTAAGGTTATGTTCATAGAAAGCCGTGAGCTTCATTTTCAAAATATTTTTAACAATGCAGTGTTGCCGGCTCCTCTCTTACCAAATACCGACTCAGCTTTTTCTAATAGAACACCCTACATATTATGACATTTTTACATTCCACGGAACATTTTGGAACTTTTTTGTATAATCGATCTTTCACTTGTCTTGAGCCTTTTAGGAAATACATTTTTTTAAAGCAAATTTCGCAACAAGCATCTCTTAATAACAAAAATGTTTTCTTTTCAACCAGCATCGCTGAGGTCCTGATTTTTCGATGGTTGTTCCTTATTATGTTGCTATATCATAAAATGTTATGACAATTCAGTTGATGCATACAATAAAATAGATTTTTTTTAGAACATTAAACTGCAAGCTATGCGGAAATTTTAAATGGAACATCCTGTATTTTATAGTGAAACCCGAAGGATAATGTGATGTCATACCTATTTTTAGCGGTTTTGGACTTATTAGCACAAAAAAAAAACAGAAAAATGCAAATAGCAAGCAAGAAACAACTATTTATTTGTTAATTGATTCAAAAAAGTTCTGTTTTATTTACTTGTTGAATATAATACGACTTTAAAATAAAATAACACAGGTGGCAATAACTTGGCATTCTAAAATAAAGTAATTACTTTTCTAGAATAAAGAAAAGATAACAACAATAAATTAAAAAATCAATAACTAAATTATATGTAACGCCTTAAACAATTTTTAACACTTTAAAATAAAATAACAAGAAATAAACATAACAAAACGAAACGAAAGACTTAATAACTCTCCCCTAATTCTCAAACATTTAAGAATTTGTTTCTGCACGTGGTCTGTTGTTGCTGCTTGTATCTCACAGGCCTCTAAAGACAGGCGTTCTTCACTAACTCGATTTTAAAGTTCTTCTTTAGTATGAATGGGGGTAAGGTAAACAAGTTGTTTTATTCTACCCCCACAGATCAAATCAAGTGGGTTTTTTTTTTAATTTCAACAACACACCACGAGGGCTTACAGCCTAAATACTATCGTACCGTGGGTGTTGACAGGGAGGAAAGAAGCAGCTTGTTAATTCTGGACTTGAAGGTTTGGAGGTTCGGAGGAGAAGGAAAAAACATGTGTCGGCAAGGAATTCCACAATTTGGAAGTCCTCGGGACAAAAGAGCGGGCATAACAAGATGTTCTAAGTCTGGTGACCTGGACAGTAAAAGGGTGCATTCGCTCTGCTCCCCTAGTAGATCTGTTGGGGGCAGCAGGTGGGGGAACTATGGAGGAAAGCTCCTCTGAGCAGTGCCCATGCAGATATCTATAAAAGAGAGAGAGAGAGGTCACCAAAGGCACGTCAGTGGGCAAGGGATGGCAGCCTTTGGGTGAGGGTAGAGTCACCGATGAGACGTATAGCTCTCTTTTGAATGGAGTCCAGGATAGCGAGTGTAGAAGCGGCAGCGGCACCCCAGATGTGGGAGCAGTATTCGAGGTTTGGCCTTATTTGTGAAGTATATAAGGTATAGAGATTAGCTGGTGAAAAGTATTTGCGAGCCCGGAAGAGGAAACTTAATTTCTTAGCAGCCGCTTCTGCAATTGATGTGACATGTTGGTGCCAATTAAGATTTCGATCCACAGAAATGCCAACAAGAGAAAAGGACTCATTACTTTGAATAACTTGGTTGTTCATTGTGATGGGTCTAGGGCTGGTGTATCTCTTGTGAGAAAGAAAGCAAGACTTAGTTTTGGTGGGGTTGAATTGTACAAGATTTCTACTTCCCCAGTCTAATATTTTTTGGCGATCCACGGAGACAGAACCCTCCATGAGTCTGCGATCCTCATTTAATTGGGCTAAAGAGGCAGGCTTAGAATATTGTATATTTGAATGGAGCGTGCTGTCGTCCGCGTAGCTGTGAACTTGGTTGGATGTGCTAGAGAGGAGGTCATTGATGTGTAGAAGAAACAAAGTAGAGGCTAAAGCTGAACCTTGAGGAACTCCTGCATTAATTGGATACAGTTTAGAGGAATGGCCATCCACAACAACAGATATGGTCCTGTTGGAGAGTAAATTTGCTGTCCAGGTACAAAGTTTTGGTGGTAGGCCATAGGCCGGAAGTTTATTAAGCAGTGCTGCGTGCCAGACCTGGTCGAATAGGGTAAAGTCTGGCGACATTGTGAGCCAAATCCATGGACCTGACCGACGACTCCAACGGTCCTGTAGCATCTCTGACAGTTCATTGGTAACTTCATTTGTGCAGTGAGCTGGTGCACTATCTAGTTGATATCAACCATCACGCAGCATTTCAATATTTAATTCGTCGAGCAAGTCAGATACTGTGGTCCGTAATATTTCGAGATATTTCTCAAAATTTAGGTTCATCATAAAAACAAAATTTTATTTTATCGTTCCTCAAAAAAAAAACG
Organism: Tillus elongatus; assembly: GCA_964006375.1. Lineage (NCBI taxonomy): Eukaryota > Metazoa > Arthropoda > Insecta > Coleoptera > Cleridae > Tillus > Tillus elongatus. Next base: position 54,921,352 of record OZ023264.1, on the reverse strand, counting down.
GAATACATTAAAACCGAATTTGTATTGAAATGCCCTTTGTTTAACGAAGTGAGGATTTCTGTAGCCCAATAATGTGAATTTCTTCTGTTAAATGCCTTCCTTGGTAAATTTACTTTCATCGGTCCAATTTTTTTTCAGAAAATCTGGATCTTTTTGTGTACGAATTGAAATCATTTCACATAATTCGATACGCTTTGGGAGATCATTGGGTGAAGTGTTACAAATTTATAATTATGCAATTTATGGGTATGCAGAATCCTCTCTATCGATTTGTAAGATATTCCCCAATCTTAAAATTTCGTATGAGGATTCACGGTACTCTTTAGGAAAAACGAACACTCATCCAAAAAGCATGTATTAAAAAGAAAACTCTGATCACTCGTTCACTTACCACTTCACAAAAGTCCAGACGGCGTTTAAAGTTATCTTCATTTAGTTCGTGAGCAAGATGGACTTTGTATCGGTGAAATTTATAACGCTTCAAAATGTTTTAAATAATAGTTCGCCCAAAACCAGATTTAGTTGCCTCGTACTCTTCCTGAGATTCAAAGCAACATGACCAGGAACCGCCACACTTACCGCTTTATTTCTTTCAACGCTTTGCTTATTACAAATAGACCCGGTCTCTCGAAACTTTGCAAACTCCAAAACATACGTTCTATTACATGCTTATCTAAATGTTGTTGGTTAAATAATTTTGCCCTTCTATTAACACATTGATTATTTACATAAAAAAGTGAAATCATTTCTACCCTCTGTGCAATCGAGTAAACCATTTTGTTGACTGACAACACAAGCAACAATAACTTGATGGACATATAAAATCAAAATCACTTGTACACTAAGGTTTCTTCGCAAATAAAGAAACCGAAAAGCACAATTTAATCATGATCAGTAACAACTCTCAGTTTTTCGTAAGTAATAATTACATAAAACAATCGACAAAACGCGACGATATTTGCAGCAAATTAAAGCAAACCCTTTCTTATCTTTAGGAGTCAATTTCTTAGAACCCACTGCTTTAAATTGAAAAAATAAGAGACTATTGAAAAGAGATTTACAACAGCTCTAAAATGATGTGCTAGTTGTCCCCCCCCTTGTCATTTGTGATTTTAGGGGTGGATCACACCATCGCTTAAGGGTTGGTTTTCGATGTTGGAAATAAGCCTAAAAGTGTTTTTCCTTGAAAACAAATTTTACCCGCTAGTTGTGGTTGCACCACCCGGTATACTACACACACCAAGGCTACTGTCAGCACATATGGGTACGTTGCGCTACACCGGCTTTTCCGTCGACTCAGCGTCCGGTTGAAGTGCAGCGACATTACCGAGGGGAAATTGATCAGCAATTAATAGTCTATAAATATATGTCGAACATTAATATTCAACAGTTAGTCTTTGCCATCCAGCCTTAATGGTATTAGATTACTCATATGTATTTTATTGTAATTTTTATATTATTTAAATTTTAATATATATATCGTTGTACTGTAACTTCAAGTAAATAAATTTAACTTTATGAAGTTCAATTGAAGTACAACTCTAAGTCGCGCAGTCGGTAGGATGAGTTTAGTGCCCTTTTGACAAAAATCGCAAAAGTCCGCACTTCGATTTTTATCGTTAAAAACTCAGAACCAGCTTCAAAGTCAACAAAGAACAGCATCGTCCAAGTTGATAAAAATAATTTAAGTAACTTTCAATTAAAAATACAGTGAGTGCGCGAGCGATCATAAGAGAAAATAAGGTTTGATTCGGAACTTCTGCCTACGAAGTTGTCTGCCTTATTCGCTGTATCTTATGATGCTGAAGCAAAGAAGAACAGAAATCGTCTTCATCTTCACATTGGCGTAAGTGCTTTCATTGTTCCTTTGAATTTCCTTGTCCTACCTTAATCTAAAATCGATTAAAGTTAGAAGCAAATATTACGGGAAATATTAATTAAAAATTTTACCCAAATTTAAATTATTGATTAATAAATTAATGTCAGACTCTGAAACAGAGACAGTTGACAATTTTAATAATAAAGTAAAAATAAATTTAGCACCTCCCAAACTTATAGTAACAGAGAAAAATACAATAAGCTCAAATAACAATCAAATTATGGCAAATCAATTACAAAATTATCACATTAATGCTATTCCCGCATACGATGGGAACCAGCATACTTTAGCTTTATTTATTTCAGCGTGTGAAAATTTTCTCACTTCATTTGTTGATAGAACAAATGATGACAATCCAAATAACCAATGGATGCTTAGAATAGTAATAAGTAAATTAGAAGGTAGAGCTAGAACATTGATAGGTAGTAGGGAAGATGCCACAAATTGGCCTCGTATTAAACAATTATTGCAACAATACTTCGGCGACCAGAGAGACGAAGACTGTTTAGCTAGGGACCTCTTGCTCTTAAAGCCAGACCCTAGAGAAACCCCATACCAATTCGGTATGAGAATACAAGACTCACGTAGTCTTTTAGCTTCAAAAGTAAGACTAACAACTGCAAACGAAGCATTTCGTTTAATTAAAAATGAATTTTACGATAAAGTGGCACTGAAAACCTATTTACATGGTTTGAGTGGTCAACTAGGGTTAGCAGTTAGGCTACAAAACCCGACTAATCTAGAACACGCTATGTCGCTTGTTCTGGAAGAAGAGAATTTTCAATATGGAGAAAAACAAATGAAATATCTCCACAATCAATCCACAAATTTTAAAAACTCAAATGTACCAAATAAACAACCTCAATACATACAGAATCAGCAAAATAATAGAAATAACGTTCCGCATTTTACGCACCCCCGACAATTCCATAACCAACCCACATACAGAAAGCCCTTAAATTTACGTAATCAGCCCCCACAACAGCTGACACAAAACGTATTCAGACCAAATCCAAATTTCAGACCAAACTATAGGCCAACACCTATGGAGGTATCTGCAAAAAATTCCTCGATACATACACGTCCCAATCCAAATTTTAGACAACATTTCCAGCCCGAACCTATGGAAACGTCATCTAGAAATTTCAATACTCATCCGAGAGGTCCTAACGGGCCTAACGCACAGTCATCACCTACCCAATTATACCATCAAGAGGTTCAACATGAATTTAAATCAGACAACCCTGTTTATGACGAATCTTATGAAAATTATCCTTTAGAAACACACTCTTATACAATTCCTGAAGATGACGCTCGTTACTTTGACGAAACGAATCATGAAACGTACGAAGAAGAAACTAGACCTGAAGCAGCTTTTGAACAAACAGATAACATCGAACAAAATTTTATTCAGGTTATCGAACTAAACAAAAAAATATAGTACAGATAAATTCTGTAAACCACCCTAAATTGCCTTATATACTGGTCGAAATCAACCCCTCATTTCAAATGCGACTTATGCTTGACACCGGTTCGATGAAATCGCTGTTATGTGAAAATATTGCCCATAATTTTTATTCCAAATTTATAGAGCATGAAAAATTTCAAATTAAATCTGTTCACCAAACCAGTTTTCATAATGAAATTCTAAAAATTCCTCTACCAAGTATATTTAAAACAGGCAGAGCTAAATTTAAATTCTATGTATTTAACATTAATAATCAATATCATGGGTTAATTGGTACTGACCTTCTCAAACAACTGGGAGCTAAAATAGATTTTTATAATAGGAAATTGGTAACGAAGCATACATGCATTCCCTTGTATTTACCATGTGACGACGACATACATCGCGAATGTAACTCGAAACCACAAGAATTAAATAACATAATACTGCCTGCGAGATGTGAAACAATAGTCAAACTTCCTATAGACTGTAGTTCCAACATAGGCATAAGAAATAATATAAAACTCGAGTCAGGTGTAATTATTCCTGCATCTATCGTGACAGTTTCAAATGGCCAGGCTATAACCTCTATAGTGAATAGTAATGAAAATCCCGTACAGCTGATTATACATAAAGCTATTTATGCAGAACCTGTTTCAACTAACGAATTAAATTCCATTCATCATAACAAAGATATCGACTTAGAAAACATAGATGGTACTGCTAATGAAATTGACAAATTACAAATTCAAAATTTAAACAGATTAAGACTTGATCACACTAATGACGAAGAACGAGACATGATAGAAAACTTATGTTACGAGTACAGAGACATATTTTATTGCGAAGGTGTCCCATTATCATTTTCTAATCAAGTTAAACATAGTATTAGGTTATCTAATCCTAACCCAGTATTTGTTAAGCCATATCGATTACCTGAAGCTCAAAAGCAAGAAGTCAAAAGACAAATTGACGACTTGTTAAGACAAAAAATTATTCAGCCATCTTCCAGCCCGTGGAATAGCCCTGTCCTGATTGTTAACAAAAAATCAGATGCCAGTGGCAAACAAAAATTTCGCATGGTCATAGACTATAGACGTCTTAATGAACAAACTATTGGTGATAAGTATCCCTTACCCAATATTTCGGAAATATTGGATAAATTAGGTCTTAGCCAGTATTATACCACTTTAGACTTAGCCTCAGGATATCATCAAATTGAAATGAATCCTGAAGATATGGAAAAAACTGCCTTCAGCTCTGAAGGGGGGCACTATGAGTACAGGCGTATGCCATTCGGGTTAAAGGGAGCGCCTAGTACCTTTCAAAGGGCTATGGATAATATCCTTAGGGGTATTCAAAATGAAAAATGTTTTACCTACCTTGATGACATCATAATTTTCAGTACTTCTTTGCAAGAACACATAGAAAGGTTGACAAATGTATTCGAAAGGTTAAGAAAGGCTAATTTAAAAATACAGCTTGACAAGAGTGAATTTTTAAAAAAGGAAGTAGCCTACCTCGGGCACATTATCACGTCCGAAGGCGTAAAACCAAATCCTGATAAAGTAAGGGCTGTAAGAGAATTCCCCATACCTAAAACAAGAAAAGAGATCAAGGGATTTCTAGGTCTTGTAGGGTACTACCGAAAATTTATTAAAGACTTCGGTAAATTAACAAAACCATTGACTCGATGCTTAAAAAAAAAATGCAACTATAGTTCATGATAGTAGTTTTATAGAAGCTTTCGAAACATGCAAAAATATATTAATGAATGACCCCGTATTACAATACCCTGATTTCACAAAACCCTTTATACTCACTACGGATGCTTCCAATGTAGCCCTTGGAGCTGTCCTTTCTCAAGGGTCAGTAGGTAATGATAAACCTATTAGTTATGCTTCTCGTACCCTCAATGAAACAGAGCAGAGATACTCCACCATTGAACGGGAACTTCTTTCTATTGTTTGGGCCACCAAATACTTCCGCCCCTATCTTTATGGTCGTAAGTTCTATATATATATACTGACCACATGCCTTTAGTATGGCTTATGCAACTAAAGGAACCCAATTCAAAATTAACACGTTGGCGTTTAAAACTCGAGGAATATGACTATGAAATAATTTATAAAAAAGGGTCTCTAAACTGCAACGCAGATTCCTTGTCCCGCATCCAAGTTCATGCTTTAGAGGATGCAGAAATTTCATCAATCGCTAATAATTTTGATGAGGACGAAAGACCTCTCCAAGATTTACAAAGGCAACTCAACACCCCAAATTTTGATGACGTTGTGCAACCAACTGAACCCGAATATGTTCCGCCAATGAGCCCTCCAGAACTCTCTTTTATTCCAGTAGAAATTCCTAGCACCTCAAGCAACACTATTCCACCTATAAGCCGAACAGACAAAACAACACTTGAACAAAATAACGACTTACGAGACAGTGATCATTCACAAGTAAATGTAGAACCAAAAATAGGTATTCAGATATCAGATGTTCCTATAGAAAAACAACTAAACCAATATTATATATCTCCCGTACATAATAATCCAAGACCAGTAAAACAACTAAAGGTTAACAATCAAAATAAATATTTGGTGCAAATCCCGAGAAATGACAATCGACAAGCAATCATAAATTTTCTAAAGGAATATACTACAATAGGCAAAAGGTATTACTTTAATTTCGAAACAGAAAAATTATACCAAGATTTCTGTTCAGTGTATGTGGAAATATTTAACAACAATGCACCCATTATTATCAGTTGCCCCAAGCATCGTCTGCCCTTAGCCGACGATGAAGAGATTAACGAGGTAATTAGAAATTATCACGAGGGAAAAACTAACCATAGAGGTATAATAGAAACTATAAAACAAATATCCAACAAGTATTACTTTCAAAAAATGCGTGAAAAAATAACGGCCTACATTAATGAATGTGAAATTTGCAAGCGAGCCAAGTACGATAGAAATCCACCCAATATACCCTTAATGCTAACAGACACCCCTAGTAAACCCTTTCAGGTTATACATGCTGACACCTTTATAATAGAAAATCAAGTATTCTTAACAATCATTGATACTTTCTCAAAATTAGGGACAGCAATACCTATAAGTAGTAAGAATCCGATAGAAACTGCTAATGCATTCGTACAGTATTTTACGTACTATGGCACACCCGAACACATCATTATGGACAGTGGAACCGAATTTCGAACGGAAATCATCCAAAATCTTTTAGAGCTTCACAAAATTAAAATTCATTTTACTACACCTAAAAATCCAAATTCTAACGGTCCCATTGAAAGACTACACTCAACACTAATTGAACACGTTCGAATATTACGACAAACTTACACTAAAGACCCCATAAAAAATTTAATGAACTACGCCCTTCTGGCATACAACTCAACTATACATACATCTACAAATCACACCCCCTTAGAAATAACCTTTGGACACACTTCTACTAGGGATATTTTCGATATAAATGATCATGAAAAGCTATTACAAGATTATCTAATATCGCACAAAAATAAATTAAAATTATTATATGAAAAGGTGAAAGAATTAATAGAGAAAAATAAGCTTCGCTCCATTTCTAACGCTAATAATAGAACCAATGATACCGACTTATTTAGAGATCAAACACATGTATATACAAAAGTAGACAAACGAAACAAGAATAACCCTAAATTTGACGGCCCCTACGAGGTTGTAAGCATATCTGACAAAAATATAATGACTTTAAGAAAAAACAAAAAATTGTCTAAACGTCATTTACGAAATCTAAAACGACCTAATGTTTCAGGTCCATCTTCCTTATCCAAACCCAAGGACAAAGAATAACATTAGACAAGATCAATGACAACCCCGGACTATTATCAATTAACATGGGCAAAATGCAAAATTCCATTGACAAATGGACCATTATTCGAGTAATCCCTTTAACACCACTTCTCAATGGGTTTCGTTCCATAGATAAACAGTTCCAAGATATCCATGACATTATTCACAATTCCACTCATTCTAATCTTTATCAAAACGAGATACAAAATTACCAAAATATCCTTTCCCATCAAATTGTGGAGACACAAAAAATATTTAACCAAATTATACCCTCTAATAATAATCGTAATAAAAGAGGACTAGTTAATGCTGTAGATACAATCATAAAGACCTTAACAGGCAACATGGACGCAGACGATGCAGAACGTTATGATACGGCAATTTCTCAATTAACATCAAATCAAGACAAAATTAAAACAATAGTTGATAATCAAATCATGTTAACAGAACAGGCCATAGAAAAATTTGATAAAACCATATCCTCGGTTATTTTAAACCAAAACAAAATTGAGGAACGTTTGCAGTTGATCACTTTAGGTTTCGAACAGGAAAAAATTAATAACGAACACATAATGCGTCTGCAGATGGTGTATATACAATTGATTACAGAAATCATTAATATTAAAAGCATTTTAAGCACATTAGTTAACGCAATAACTTTTGCAAGATTAGAAACAATGCATCCATCCATATTAGAACCTGAAGACTTACTAATAGAACTTAAAAGGATTGAGAGTTTTGTAACCAATCTCCCCTATAAGCTTGATGCAAATAATGTAGCTTTATACGAGGAGGTGTCAATAATTAAGTGTTACTACAAAAATTATACTTTAGTGTTTGCTATTGAAATTCCATTAGTAGAATATAAACATTATAACTACTATCACCTTTATGCATTTCCTGTGAAACAAGGTCCTAGTCAAAATTATACCGTCATCATCCCTCAATCCAAATACCTAGCCCTTAACGATGAAAGCTATAACTTACAAAACACACTATGCCAAGAAGTCAGCCCTGGAGACTACTTATGCAGAGGTCAAACGATGAATCAGATCAGCAATAGCAGCCCTTGTGAAGTCCAATTGGTCAAGTTCACCACCAGATACGAAACTTGCGAACACCACCCAGTCAACATACAGCAGATGAAGAGCCAGAAGATAAGTGCTAACAAATGGATAATGGTATTCCCCCGTGAAAGTACAGCACACCAACGATGCCGTAGCCGACAAGAAACCACAAATCTAGAAGGAAGCTACTTGGTTCAAATCCCCGAAGGATGTCAAATGACAGTAAATAAGCAAATGTTCTCCCCATCTCACAATGAGATAGTATCTACCTACCACATCCAACTACCCAAGTTGAAGCTTACCAACTTTCAGCTACAAGAGGTAGTAAATACAGCCCCAATCAAATTAGAATCAATAGATCTGGATGAATTACAAAAAACAAAGCATCAACTACAACACCAACGGTCATTATTGAATGCAGTTCAACATCCGAAAGTAAGCCTGTCTACTAGCATCTGGACCATCCTGTTGTACGTGATTGTTGCCCTGATAGCAGTCTATGCTTTATGGAGACTAAGAAAACCAACCAAAGAACCAAGATCCAACACCAACCAACAACAACAAAGATGCCCCATGGAAGAAATCCCCCTGGAGAATATCACTTTGAAAATTTAGCTTCCCTAAATTTTCTATCTGGCCCCGGAGGAGTTATGGTTGCACCACCCGGTATACTACACACACCAAGGCTACTGTCAGCACATATGGGTACGTTGCGCTACACCGGCTTTTCCGTCGACTCAGCGTCCGGTTGAAGTGCAGCGACATTACCGAGGGGAAATTGATCAGCAATTAATAGTCTATAAATATATGTCGAACATTAATATTCAACAGTTAGTCTTTGCCATCCAGCCTTAATGGTATTAGATTACTCATATGTATTTTATTGTAATTTTTATATTATTTAAATTTTAATATATATATATATATCGTTGTACTGTAACTTCAAGTAAATAAATTTAACTTTATGAAGTTCAATTGAAGTACAACTCTAAGTCGCTAAAGCGGTTTTCAACAAAGTCATGATAGGTGCCCTAGAACGCCCTATTTCATTTTCAAATGGCCGGCCAGTATATTGTATTTTATGTTGAAGTATATACAGGTATCCGGAAATTATGACAAGAAATTAGAGCGACAAATTCCTATAACTTTTTTTCGAAAACTCAATTTTAGTTGAGATACAAGTGTTAACAAAATATTTTTTAGTCGTTTTATATTTTTCAAATCTTTTACATGTATTACTAGCGCCCTTGTAGATTTATGTTTCAAATATGATGCAAATACTCCAGTGCCAAAGGGCATAACCTGACGTTAAGCTTCGATCTATGGCACACAAGTTTTTGTTTTCACCAATTTATTAATTTAAGCAGGACCATGATAAAGAGCATCAAAAATTATTGAAAAAAGCATATCTTATTGCGTAACGATAAAATTAAACGATTATGAGAAAAACGACCTCAAACATTTTTGTGGTTTCACGCCGCTTTAAACTGAGTTCTACGATTTGCAAATAATGCCGTAGCTCGAACTTGCCGTAGCAACTTTTGACAAATAATGTTCATATAAATTATTCTGTTGCAATGTTGCAATATGTAATAAGTATCTTGATTAAAACTGAGAAGATGAATAATAATAATTATTATTATAATCAATACTCGAATGCTGAGCTGCACGACATTCATTATTATTATGGTTTAGCTGTGGAAAATGCATCAAGAGCAAGACATTTGTACAGAGATGCATTTCCAAATAGAACGATTCCACGATCGCAGTTGTTCAGTACTATCCATCAGCGATTAGGTGGGTTTGGCTCCTTTAGGATGAGGCGGTTAGATGTCGGTCGCCAACGAAGGACTCGAACTCCTGGGGTTGAAGTTCGTGTTTTGGCTGCGGCTGATTATAATCTTGATAGAAGTGCCAGGTTAATTGCATCGCAGGAATATTGCCAAAAGCACAGTCCATGAAATTTTGCACGAACAACTCCTATATCCATTCCACTATCGAAAGGTCCAAGCGCTATTCCCTGCAGGTCCGCTTCCACGACTGAATTTTTGCAGGACAATTATGACCTCCATGGTGGCAACAGACATTCCATCAATTCCATTATTTTCACTGATGAAGCTATATTCGGGCATGACTGTGTAATAAATCTCCACAATAAACATTATTGGTGTGACGAGAATCCTCATTTAGTGGTGAAACGTGGATTTCATCTGTAAATGTATGGGCCGGCAAGCTGGGGGATCATTTAGTTGGGCCACATATCTTCCCACAAAGACTTGATAACGAGGCTTACCTCCACTTTTTACAAAATGATCTTTTCGTTTTGTTGGAAAACGTTCCTATTGGAGTGCGACGTGCAAGGTGGCTACGCATTACGGTGCACCGCCTCATTGCAGTTTAGAGGCGAGGGAGTACCTCAATGAAATTTTCCCTGAGAAGTGAATATAAAGCGGTGGATTCATAGATTGGGCTGCCAGATTACCCGACTTGAACCCGATAGACTTTTTTCTTTGGGTCTGTGTTAAATCACTGTATGCAGAACGCCTGTGAGTAACGCGGAAGAGCTAAGGCAACAAATTATGAACAGTTTTCCAATAATAAGAGCAAAGGAGGGCATATTCTTCAGGGTTCGTCGCAACTTTCTGAGAAGAATTTATGTGTCGAAACGCCAGGACATTTCGTGAACTTATTTAAGAGCATGGACGAAATGCACATTTATTACGTTATGCACTTTATAAGTGATTAGCAAAAATGTTACTTAATAATATAGTTAGTGAATAAATTTGGTATTGAGTTGAGACTGTGAAAATCAGTTTAAAGCAGCATTGAAGCATGAAAATGTTTGAAGTCGTTTTTCTCATAATCGGTTCGTTTTATCGTATTGCAACAAGAGATACTTTGTTGGATGATTTTTTATGCTCCTTAACATGGTGTTGTTTAAACTCATAAATTGACGAAAACAAAAAGTTGTGGGCCATAGATCGAAGGTTGAGGTCAGGTTAGGTCCTTTGGCACTGGAGTATTTGTATGATATTTGGAACATAAACCTACAAGGGCGCTGGTAATAATACTTTTTTTTTTGATGCAGGAGGGGTAAATGCTCATGCAGACCCCATTCACGGCCCCGTAGGTTCCGTGGGATATCGAGGTACTGTGAGACTGTACTCACTCAAACCCCCTCCCTGAGGGTACCGGACCTTAGTTCATGCCTCCGTCGGAAAGAATTACACACAACGACTTTTTGGGTATGAATGTTTCCATTCTGTTTTTGCCGCGGGAGCGTTAGCGGGTAAGTATAAGCTTTGGACGCTTATGCTTATGTGGTACTTGCTAGTCGTAGTCGGTAACACTACGGAGAAGAGCATTTGGGTGGGAAGCGGCTTTTGCGAACTGGGTAGTGGATAATTGAGTTATAAACTCAAGTATCGAAGGCATTTCCACATCAGAGTGAATCTGACTGATTCGGACAAACCATGGCGCTCCGGTAACCATTCTCAGAATTTTGTTCTGGATGATTTAAAGGGTCTTGATGTGTGTAGCGTCCGCGGTGGCCCATACAGGTGATGCATATGTCAAGGCTGGCCGGATAATGACTTTGTATATGAGCAACTTATTGTTCATGGACAATTTGGAGTTTCTATTTAGAAGTGGGAACAGCTTCGAGATGAACATCGAGGCATTTTTTCGAGCGTGATCGACATGGGGGCGCCATGTTAAGTGTTTGTCGAGGAAAACCCCGAGGTATTTGGCGGAATCTTGCCAGGGGATTAGACGGTTGTCTAATGAAACGTGATCGTGAGGTGTGTGTCTCTTGGAAAATAGGACAGCTGAACATTTATCGGGGTTTATGACTAGAGGGGATTTCCTATACCATGATTGCAGCTCGACTACGGCGGTCTGAAGTCGTTCGTTTTATCCTCGGCTGAGTGGAGCTGCTGAGGATGGTAGTGTCGTCTGCGTACAGTGCGTATGTCACGTTTAGGGGGGCTGTCGGAATGACTGCGACAAATATATTGTACAGCAGAGGGGAGATAGCAGAACCCTGCGGGAGACCAGCCGTGGCTGGGTGCGTTCTAGATCTGACTCCCAGATGTTTGACCTGGTACTTCCTCTGTTGCAGGTATAACCTGATTAGCAGAATCAGAGGGAGAGGATAATTAAATGATAGAAGTTTGTTTAGGAGGCCCGCATGCCAAACCCTATCGAAGGCTTGAGCAATGTCAAGAAATATTGCACCAGTTGACTTGTTTATATTAAATCCTTTGGTGATGTTTTCCACCACACGAAGGACTTGGTCAGTGGTGGAGTGCTGGTGTCTGAAGCCGAATGGCTCATCTGGGAGGGTATGATTTTCTGAGGTGAAAGAAGCTAGCCTTTTCTGAATCAGTTTTTCGGCGATTTTGCCGATGACTGGTAGCAGGCTAATGGGCCTGTAGTTCTGAGGGAACAGCGGGTCTTTGCTGGGTTTCGGGATGTTGATAATGTCGGCAAGTTTCCACATGGAAGGAAAATGTTGAAATCGCAGCATTCATAATCGTAACTAGGAATACCACGGCTTTGCGGGGGAGTTTTTTCAGGGCTACGTTGGAGATTCCATCATATCCCGGAGCTTTCCTATTTTTTAATGCTTTGATTATTTGGGAAACTTCTTCGAAAGTTGTGGGCTCGATAGTTGTGTCTGGGGTGACGCGAAGCGCACTCCTGACGTAGCGGTGCGTTCTTGCTACGTGCGACAGATCAACGTTGTTATAATTCGGGCTGAATTGCAACTCCAGATGATCAGCGAATGCAGTAGCTTTCTCCGCATCCGTGTATATGACACCGTTACGGCCGTGAAGCGGAGATATCGGAAGTTTTTGGGAGCGAAGGGCTTTTGCCATTTGCCAGACGGAATTGTCTTGGGTAGACAGGGTTTTCAGGCGCTCCTCCCAACGATTGTTGCAAAGTTCTTGTAGGGCGGGTCGTACTTGTTTGATGAGTCTGTTAGCGTCTCGTTTGTCGGTGGGGTTTCCAGTGCGTTGAGCTAGTCTACGCACGCGATACTTTTCGAGTATCATTTCCCTGATACTGGACGGAAAAGGGTAATAATACATGTGGCTCATTAGAAAAAAAATGAAATTATTAACAAAAAATGTATCTAAGAAAAAAAATTGACACCTGTATCTCCGTTAATATTGAGTTTTCGAAAAATTTTATAGAACTTTGTGGTCCTAATTTCTTGTGAAGAATTAACTCCTGAAGTCTCCACCCATAATTTCCGGACACCTATATAATTTCTTTAGCTTATACATATGTAGAAAAGATGCCAGCTTACTCAAAACTCCTATTCAACCTTATTTACTTTTGCAATCAGTGAAAAGATACTAAAATAGAAATTATTATTTATATACCACACTGATATCATGACCTTTGTCAACTTACAGAGATATTACTCAGAATTGTTTGTATAAATAAGCATATATTATGACACTCTTATTAATGAAAACCACAGAAAGAAGAGATTAAATTGTGTACATTCTCACAGCCATGTCAACAGAATTACGCGGTTAGAATACCACAAACAATAATTATTTAAGACTGCGTGGTCATTTTTTCTTGTGCATGTAATGATTTAGATTAAATTATTTCGAAAGCCGTCATCATGTATGTCTGTTAAGTGAATTTGTGAAGTAATCTGTCTAGTCACGATTTGCATCCGGAAATTAGCAACAAATTTATGAGGAAGAAACCTCAAAATATATTTCTTTGCAAATAGTAATAAAACAGATAAGAACGTTTGGCTGGGATTTTTGCTTAGTTTACTTTTTGTTTATCTAAGATGTGAATCATGCAGTGTTTCAAACTAAATATGGTTAATCATGTGAGACTAGCAAAATTTCGTTTTAAACTGAAATTCGTTTCTTCCGTCTTTTTAGATTCAGTTTTGTGTATCATTTATTTATTAGTTTCAAGTAATGTGTCATCTGTTGTACTTGAAGCATACTTGTACGCTGAATCATGGAGGGTTCTGTCCCTGTGGATCTCCAAAAAATATTAGACTGGGGAAGTAGAAGTCTCAGTCTTGCTTTCTATCTCATAAGAGTTACACCAGCCCTAGACCCATCACAATGAACAACCATGTTATTTAAAGTAATGAGTCCTTTTCACTTGTTGGCATTTCTGTGGATCGAAATCTCAATTGGCATGTAAGACTCGATGCATTTTCGCAACAATTAGAACCGTAGACCGGTTTCGCTCTCATTAGAGCTCTTCAGTACGGCATACTAATTGTAGCAAAAATGCACCATGCGAAAATGCATCGAGTCTTACATACTTTGTCCCTATATTGGGGTAGAAATGGGCCAGGACTGACAATTTTCTAAATTGTTAGTTAGCTGTATCCAGTCTCTATTTTTTTAACACTTTGTGTTATTTGGAGCTGGCGTGACAGCATACTACTTGGTTCCGCAACTAGGTGGCGGCACGCCCACCACTTACTGAGTATCTCAATTGGCACTAACATGTCACATTATTAGTCACACAAATTAGGTTTCCTCTTCGGGGCTCCCAAATACTTTTCACTAGCTAATCTCTATACCTTATATACTTCACAAATAAGGCCAAACCACGAATACTGCTCCCACATCTGGGGTGCCGCTGCCGCTTCCACACTCGCTATCCTGGACTCCATTTAGAAGAGAGTATACGTCTCATCGGTGACCCTACCCTCACCCAAAAGCTGACACCTTTTGCCCACCGACGTGCCGTGACCTCTCTTTCTTTTGTAGATATTTGCGCGGGCACTGCTCAGAGGAGTTTTCTTCCATAGTTCCTCCACCTGCTGCCCCCAACAGGTCTACCAGCGGAACAGAGCGAATACACCCTTTTACTGTCCAGGTCACCGGACATTGAACATCTTGTTATGCCCGTTCTCTTGTCCCGAGGACTTCGAAGTTGTGGAATTCCTTACCGGCACATGTTTTTCCTTCTCCTTCGTACCTCCAAACCTTGAAGTCCAGAATTAACAAGTTGCCTCTTTCCACCTTGTCGACACCCACGGTACGATAGTATTTAGGCTGTAAGCCCTCGTGGTGTGTTGTTGAAATATAAAAAAAAGCTATCTGTATCATAATATTTAATAATTGTACTTCCTTATCGTCAATACGTGTGAAAGTATATGGGGCATCAGCGACAAAAATTTCGAAAAGTTTTTTTCGCTTAAATGTCGTAAAAGGTGTCAAAATATGATTTGAGAGCGAAATTTTTGTTGTCTGTCGGTCTGTATGTCTGTCTGTTAGTAGCCACGATAACTTAGAATAAATTGAGATATCGTCTTCAAATTTGGTATACTGTTAGCATGGTTGGGATTGTTTTTGAAGAAAATTGCTCTATAGGGTAGGGGATAAATGGGGGATAATATGGTGAAAATCGACATTTTTTCCTTAAAACTTGAGTAATATAATGTTTTAGGGCTTTTTATTAAAAAACCTTCAATTTCATCAGACATCTGGTATTCTGTGCTGAAATTAAATTAGGGGTTGAATGTGTGTGGATGGAATTTCACTTTTTTTTGCTAAAACGGCGTAAAGAGTCTTAAAACCTATAGAAAACTTCATTTTGGAACGATTTATTTTTGTCTGTCGGTCTGTATGTCTGTCTATTAGTAGCGACGATAACTTTAGAGCAAATTGAGATATCGTCTTTAAATTCGGTATACAGTCAGCACCCGACAAATGAATGGTTCGGATTATTTTTGGGGAAAATCGCTCAGTGGGGTGATTTGGTGACAATCGAAATTTTGTCGTTAAAACTCGAGTAATATAATGTTTTAGGGTTTGTGAATTACAAAACTTTCAATTTCATCAAACATCTGGTATTCTGTGCTCAAATTAAATTAGGGGTGGAATATCGGTGACAGAAATTTCGAATCTTTTTGCTTAAACGGCGGAAAAAGTCTAAAAACATATAGAAGGCTCAATTCTGGAACGATCTTTTTGTCTGTCGGTCTGTACGTCTATGTATGTTAGGAGGCGCAATAACTTTCGAAGAAATTGATATATCCTCTTTAAATTTGGTATACAGTTAGCACAAAGGAACGCTTCGAATTGTTTTTGGGTAGCATCGCTTCAAGAGCAGTGACCATCTAAATCTAAATTAATTTCATGAGAATGTCTTTCTGAGGACAGTAAATTATCAAGGGTATGTGTGTGGAAGTTATGATTGAATTTCCAGCACTATTTTATTTACATAATAATAAAGTTTGTTTAAAATTCATATGCTGACAAATTAATTTATCTAGGCATCTTTGTAGATAGACAACCTCCCTCTGGATTAAGTATACAGGTGTTCCAAAATATATGACAGCCATATTGGAACCCGTAAGATCTAAAAGATCGGTTAAATGAGGAATGTTATACTCATTTAAAATTAATTGGGAAACCAATATAGAAAATATGGTGTCACCTTTTTTTAATATAATTATTATAACACTAACTAATTGGCCCTGTGGCCTTTTCTTCCCTCTAGGTTTGGTAACACAGTTCCAATCAAATTCCCTTCCATACCTACATATTTAATAATTTCTGCATAATCTCATTTTGTTCTGCTGCCTTTCCAGATATTATTTTACTGGTAGCCGTTGTAATGTTTTCTGTAGTAGGTTCGTTATTACAATTATCTTTTTGGTCTTTGATACAATTCTTTATTCTACAGGTGTCCCATTTTGGTTGCAATTGCTTGGAATGTCGGTTATTAGTAATGATAGCACCTCGCGGTTTTCTCAACACTAAACCACTTGTTTGTGAAACGAAAGACGCCGCAAACAAAATTGTCAGCCCTCGTAGATTCCGAGCTAGAGGGCGATATCGAAAATATTGCATTTTCAGGGACATCTTGTTCTTCAGTTGTCTGACAACCTGTCAAAAAGGTAAAAGCTAATTCTTTGGAACTTTTTTACGTAGAATCTAGTGGCGTAGTTCGCTTTTTTTCTAAATATTACTGTTTTTCAAATATTGGCCAATATTTGGTTTTTGAAATGGGACACCTGTATATCTGTCAAGAAACTAATTTGCATTTTCACAAGCTTCTCAAAAATATATAACATTATGGATCTATTTTAATTAACTACAAAAAAAAATACTAATTTTCATAATTCGCATTTAAAATGTTGTAGTAGGCCTTGCAAAAAAATGCTGCTGTTTATTTATTTCTATATGCTAACATTAAATCGAAAACTATATAATAAGAGCTATCTATTGAAGCTCGTGTGTAGTATTGCTGGGGATACAGTACAATACAAGGACATATCGATCAGCTGTTGCAACAATGATGTGGTCTAAGTGGCGTTTTGCACCATCAAAAAATATAATGCAAGGTCCATCTACTGAATTTTGCAAAATGCTCAATCCAAAGTGAAAACGTATCACTGTTCATGCTGCCTTTTGGAGTCATATGTACGATAGGCCCCTTAGAAAGAGAGCTGCCATTCTGGCTTCATACGTTTTCGTTTGAAGAGAACCATAGGGCGTTTCCACAAGAGACTATTGTAACACTTTCTCCATGTTCATTCGCGACAATATGAACTCTTCCTGCTCCTTTTCTCTCCAGCACTTTATGTTGGTGATATAGGCCTAACCTGTAGCCCTTTTCATCTACGTTATATATTCTCTCTGGTTTATTAATAATCTCGAGTTACTTGGGTACTACTTCTAGCTTCCCAAAGTGGTCGTTGACGATAAATTTATTGAGCTCTGGGCTCTAGTTGGATTCGGGTTTTGCGCCTTTCTAGGTTTGATTTGGCAATTCCGTTTTAGAGATCCACGAAGCCAATAACGCCCGGCCATTTCACTTCCCTGTCGAAAGGGGTTTTCAATATTATTAGTCTGAGTGTATCGATATACACATCTCCGAAGCACTCTTGCAGTAAGTGGAACAATTCTTAGCGCTAATTCTGCTTCTTGACTTTCTTGGCTTTTCCTGGTTGCATTCCACTTCATATTTTCTGAGTGTTCATCTGGGTATCTCATAAGTGATACTGGCTCTGTTGAGTGCCATTCCATCCGCTACTGCCGCTAGAGCGAGAGTCAAATTTTCCTTGGTCCATGTGCCCCGCAACCCTCTCCTCTACAGCAATGTCGTGGCATTCTAAAAAGCGATTAGTTATTAAGCATGTTTAACCTTAATAACAATAATGTAGAGCAATATGGCCAACCATGTAGAGCAATATGGTCATGGCCATACTGCTCTACATGCTAATTGGTCATATTGCCTACATTAGTAGTTTTATTTATTCAAATAAGAAAAATTGAAACAAAATAAATAATGCAAAACTAATTGAACTAAGCCATTCCTAAATGTATATAGTAAAAGTAGGTCTCAATTAAAATTCAAAAACTTACTTGATTTGGTTATATTCGGACATTTTATGTGAAGTTTATATTACTAACCAACTGTCACAGAGATGATTCAAATACAAATCTGCAAGTAAAGTCTGGCGGTTGACAAGTAGTGACAACTGGTGGGTATATCTGTAATCTACTACCAGCTTATGAGGTTACTTAGAGACATCTGACATCTACGCTTCAACGGTCCAAGTTATTGAAATACAATGAATTGGCCATATCGCTGTACTTGGCCATATTACCTGCAGATACCTTTTTTTTGGGAATTGTCACTTGCTTTCAAGTAAACGATAAACAGCAAAAAAAATTGCATGACGTACTGCTAAATTGTGATTGCGATTTATAAAAATTAGGATTTTTTTTATTGTTTATTAAAATATACCCAAAATTTTATACTTTTAGAAGCTTTTGAAAATGCAAATTCATTTTTTGACGAATATACACGTGTTCCATTTCAAAAAACCAAACGTTGGTCAATATTTCAAAAAGAGTAATATCTAAAAAACTAACTACGCCCCAAGATTTTACATAAAAAGTGCTAAAAGGATTAGTTTTTACCATTTTGACAAGTTGTCATACAACTGAAATACAAGGGCTACCTGTAAATGCAATATTTTTAGTATCGCCCGGTTGCTCGGAAATTAACAGGGCTATGAGAATTTGGTTTGCGGCATCTTTCGTTTCACAAAAAAGTATATAATAACCGAGATGCCCAGCAATTGCAGCCAAAATGAAACACCCAGTACTGTCAATAATTCTTGAAAATATATCTTCCGTCGTTTCAGTACTTGCCTCTGATCTGTTAGTAATTCTCCCGTTTGTCATTATGTTATTCAAAACCGTTTTTTGCAGTCCATAGATATTTGAGCACTTGCTAAAATAACTTTTTATTTTCGATTGCCTCTGCTATCTTCTTCCATACGAGTCCCAAAATTTTCCAAAGATAGCTTTTTGTAACCTTCTTTTATTGCTTTTTTGCTTTCTAAAATGTTTGAAATGGGGTGATCCAGATCATATGGGTTTATTTTCTCTAATTCCTCTACATATAAATAAGTTAATCACCAAATGTATACTGTAAAAATATTTACTGTTACAAATCTCATTAAATCGTTTTATTAAACCTGTCGACATTTGTCGTGACTTGCTTTACATATTTAGATATTTTTTAGTTATGGCCAATTCACTTCAGAAAACAGTGGTCATGCTACCTAAGTACCTATAACTGGTTACCTAATACAGATAAGTACATTTGAAGAAACCAGACCACCACAACACATATTCTTAAAGACCTGATGATTGTTTCACTAACAACGTTAGCGTCATCGGAGGATGAAAAAAATCAGAATTTTCCATCCTCTGATGACGCTAACTTTGTTAGTGAAACGATTGTCATGTTTTTAAAGAAGATGTGTTGTGGTGATTTGGGTTCCTCCAAGTGTACTTATCAGTGCTCGTCACAGGTTTCAATCGTCACTTAATTACCTAATACAGTTTCCCCAATTTCCTGATTAGGAGCCCTCTATAAATAAATGTAGCCCCTTTGTCTTTTTATACCACTCTATGGTCACGGCAGAAGATATAGGTGATGAGGTGAGATGAGAATAAAACTGCGCCTTGACTTTGTCGCCGCCATTCCGAGACTCTGTAATTAACTATGTCTCTAATATATGTAATAAAGGTATATTTATTTAATTCGCTACAGAATATTATAACGAATTAAATTAATAAAATGAATACACCAGGCGTGAAATATGTTATTCTTCTCAGTTCCATCCTAGTAATTTTGTAACACTTAGGTGATCTAAATATAAATAAACCAAATTGATTTATGATACCACCACAGATTAGCACAATAAACCAAAGCATATTGTTATCACCAATTGCCCCAGTTAATGCAATGAAAAGGAAACAAACACAAGTGCAGTGGAACAATTTAAACTATATTCGAAACCAGACCACATGTACAGGTTATTATAAATCATAATGTTATTTGTTTTTATCTCGTTACTCGTATCTTATACACGCGATTATGACAACGTTTATATACTTTACATTCACACACACAATTAATGTTCGCAAATGTATTAAAAGAAAATTTAATTTAGTTGCCCTGCACTTTCTCTCTGGCAAGACTCAACTTACACTAGAAGATCTAAATCAACTTTCGCCCTCAAAAATTGTCGACTTCTGTAAGAGGTCAGACTTATGAGTAAACTATATGACAATTAGGCATGAGCAGTGGAGGGACTGTAATGGCCTTGTCACAAAATATCCTAACCTAACCTCCTGTCCCTTAATACGATGGACACTATTTCATTAATTACTTTTAATTTTCAATCTAGGAACCAGCCCCCGACCAAAACCCCCCCCCCCCAATATCCCTTGCGACTATACATTTTTTGGCCTACCTGACTTCAATACTATCTTCAAAAAAATTCCACTAGTACTCCAAAATACCCTGTCACAGCGGTTTTAACATCGTCGCAAGAAGCCCCGCCCCCCATTTTTCTAGTCAGCGTTTTAATCATTCTTTCGAATGTTTTTGTTAAGGCGTGGCATTAGGGATATGGGTCTATACGGAGGTGCATTATTCACATCGGTAACATCGTTATTATTAGACTTATGTAACAAACAGATGACAAATTTCTTAAGCTGTCAAGCTTAAGCTTTGGAAATGTGGACTTGAAGAAGAATAGCAAAGGCGCGGTACATAATAATAATAATAATAATAATAATAATAATAATAATAATAATAATAATAATAATAATAATAATAATAATAATAATAATAATAATAATAATAATAATAATAATAATAATAATAATAATAATAATAATAATAATAGAGATATATAGAGATAGAGATACAAGTAAAGAAACAGTGGAGGGCAGATAGTGTCCGAGTGATTCCAATAGTCATGTCGTCAACAGGTGTGGTTCCTAAAAATCTTAGAGAGAACATTAAGAGACTGGGCCTTGGAGAGCATTTTTTAAAGGCTATGCAGAAGGCGGATTCCTGGGAAATAAGGATGTGTCGCGTTGTCGTTTAGGGCCCGATAATTCCGAAAGGGCTCCATTTGAGCTCAGTCCCTTTAGTATCTGAGATACCTGGGATGAGTGAATGTTCCTCTTTGAGGGAGTGTGAAGTCGATAATAATAATAAGTAAGAGGGAAAAAACAACCAGGTGTATATGAAATGCAAAACGGCCAGCAAATTGCCTCGATGGATGTAAAAGAGTGTTACAAATACCTGGAAATACAGCAAGCGGGGAAAAGAAACCGCTCGGTAATGAATAACGATCTGACAAATGAGTTTACGAAACGAGTAAAGCAGGTGGTGCGATCACATCTTAACAGCAAGACCCTACCTAAAGCTCTGAATACATATGCATGTTCTGCACTTAGCTACTCATTTGGGATTGTGAACTGGAGAAAAACGGACATCGAAAATCTAAAACGGAAGGTGCGAACACTCCTAACAAAATCCAAAAAGCATCACTTCCGTAGTGCTATCGAGCGGGTAACCCTAACTAGACACCAAGGTGGAAGAGGAGTATTGGATATTGGTAAACAGTTGGACCAGCAGATAGTGAACCTGCGTACATATTTCCATCAGCGGGCGCTTACTTCTGAACTACACCGTACAATATACGAGGCAGATGATGCAACATCGCTACAATTAAAAGAAAGTTAAATACAAAGTCACAATCGGACTGATCAGGACAAGCTGCAATCTTGGATGCAGAAGCCTCTCCATGGGCGACATCCAAATGAGACCTCCCAGGGACATGTTGACAAATTGGCGACGAACTACTGGTTGGTGTCCGGACAGATGTTTCCAGAGACAGGGGTTTTTGTGGCCATACAAGATCAGGTCATCCCAACAACAAACTACCTGAAGTATATAGTTGGAGGTAATTCGGTCCAAGATGACAAATGTAGATTTGGGTGTCAGTCATCAGAGATTATCCAGCACGTCACCGAAGGATGTAAAGAGTTTGCTGCAACAGAGTATAAAGAGCGCAACGACGCAGTTGCTAAAATACTTCACCAAGAACTGGCTCCGAAACTGGGACTTTTAGATCTTAGTAAGGTGCCCTACTGGGGTTAAGGAGTCGCGGGCCAAAGGACTCCAGGGGGCAAGCTGAGGAAGTGGAAATAACAACATAAACTCCCGATGAAGCTTTCCCCAAGACCGTCATGCGCGGTAAAAATCCGCATCCTGCACGAGGTGACCCTGCTAATAACTAAACATGACGGATCTAGACAAGGAGGTCGAACTAAACTCCCCCAATCTACGGTGTCACGTGACCCGTGCCTATGGATGGATGGCACCAGGGCGATGGTGTCGTGAACGGAACCTCTGGAGTATCAGGCAACCCTCCAGAGTAACCCGCCTTGCACCACACAGGGGGTTCTGATGGTGTGAACAGTATTTCCCCCATTCTCGTGGGAACAACATGAAGATAATAAACACATACAAAACCAAAACCAATGAGGCTCGAGGAGTGGCTCCGGCTACAGACTTGTGCCTTGAGTCTATCCCGGAAACGGAGACGAGCCAGGGGGCGGCAGCGGACTCTGGAGGTCCCACGACCGGCGTAGATACGGGGGATCAGGGGTTAGCTTCGGCCAGAGACCTGTCCCCGACACCCAAGCTGGAGGCTGGGTCCCACCGGAGGGCGGCGAGCTCCGCGGACTCCGGGGGCCCCTCCACCGGTGAGGACTCTACTGTTAGAGTAGAGGGACTGTCCCGGCAGTCCAAGCGTCTTTCTGGGGCGCAAAGAAAGAAGTTCCGGAGGGCGCAGAAAATGGCGACCTGGACGTGGACGGTCGAGAAACCTGTAAAGGCGCAGGAGGGGAGTGCAAGTCAGAAGAGGACGCGCTCGAACTCTAGCACGCCCACTACAGACAGACGTCCCAAAAGGGCCAGGGCACCTGTAAAGGCGCAAGAGGAGAGTGCGAGTCAGAAGACGCCGTGCTCTGGCTCTAGCACGCCTACTACAGACAGACCTCCCAAAGAGACCAAGGCCGGAACACAGGCGCAGATTGGCTCTTATAGGGAGGCTGCGGAGGGCCTCGGGATGGCGGTGATTGACAGACGCCATCCTGAGGTCACGCTAGACCAGAGGAAGGCGGACCTGATCCAGGCTGCGGTGGTAGCTGCAGTGGACTCTCTTCAGGAAGGGGAGAGCCCGCCTCAGTTCCACCGGACGCGCCTGACGGGGGGCGTCCTCTGGACAACCTGTGCCGGCCCGCAGTCGCGGGACTGGCTGCGGAAAACGATCGGGGGCCTCGGTCAGATTTGGTATGGGGCGGACAGCCGTCGAGCCCAAGGAACTCCCAAAGAGACGCAAGGTCATCGTACGGATCCCTGACACCGTCCCGCAGGAGACGGTGATCAGTAGACTTAAGATCCAGAACCCTGAACCGGGGACGCAACACTGGTCGGTTCTAAGCAGGAAGGCAGAGGAGAAAGGACAGACTCTCGCCTTCTCGATAGCCCAGACATCTTACAGAGTCCTTGAAGGAACCTTCTACAAGGCATTCTGGGGCCTGGGAAGGGTTAGCTTCCGCCCACTGGGGAAGCAACTAAGGGTTAATGGGACTTAGGTTCCTTCAGGTCAACCTCCAACACAGTAGGGCAGCCACGGCCGGACTACTGATGGCTCTGAGGAACACGGTTGTGGCCCTCATCCAGGAACCGTACTCCTATAAAGGAGAGATCAAGGGACTCGGCGGAGCTACTGGAAAGCTCATCTACAGCAGATCCAGCGAGAACCCGAGGGCCTGCATTTTTGTCAGGGAAGGGATAGAGTTTCTGCCTCTAATGAATTTCTGTTCCAGGGACCTGGCAACGATCAAAATCCGATGTGGAGGAGCGGAAGGGCTGAGGGACATTACTGTCGCGTCAGCCTATCTGCTAGGAAACAGCACGGACCCTCCTCCACCCAACTAATTGGAACAGCTGATAGTGGGTAGCAGAGCAGGTGGATGGCAGACCATCATCGGCATGGATGCGAATGCGCACCATGAGTTGTGGGGTAGCTCGGACACAAACTCTAGGGGTGAGGCACTTTTACAATTCTTTATGAAATTTAATTTAGACATATTGAATAGAGGTAATAAACCGACCTTCGTCACAACACGGCGTGAGAAAGTTTTAGATCTAACAGTTTCCACCCAGTTTCTGGGTGACTTTGTTAAATTTGGGCTGTGTCTGGGGAACTGAGTAGCTCAGACCACAGATACATCCGGTTTGAAATCGCCAAAGTCGAAAGAGAAACGGTATGTTACCGGGACCCCCGCAAGGCGGACTGGGAAGCCTACAGGTCAGACCTAGCTGTAGAACTGCGGAGGGTTAAGAGTACCATAGACAACTCAATAGACCTCGAGATTGCAGCAGTCCAATTGCGAGACGAAATCACCTCGGCCTATAACGCCAACTGCCCCCTGAAAATGAGAGTGTCCACCAGGAACGTCCCGTAGTGGAACGAGGACCACAGGCAAGGGAGGACGCAGGTTCGTAAGCTGTTTAACGCGGCCAAAAGGTCGGGAGCATGGGATGAATATAGACAGGCCCTAACGGCCTATAACAAAAGACTTAGGGACGCCAAGAAGGAGTCGTAGAGGAGGCACTGCGAGGAAGTGGAAAACACGTCCGAGAGTGCTCGACTACACAAGATCCTGTCTAAGGGCGCTCAGACTAACATAGGCTCCCTTAGAACACCCACGGGAGGCTTTACAAGCTCGGGGGAGGAAACTATGGAGATTTTACTCCAGACGCACTTCCCCGGCTCTAACATAATAAACCAATCACCTCCGGACTGGGAACACTCAGAAATAGAGGCGCCTTATAGGCGAGCATCTAGAGTAGACTGGACAGTCGCTAAAGAGGTGGTAACCTGGACCAAAATCAGGTGGGCCATTAACAGCTTTAAGCCATACAAATCGCCGGGATTTGATGGAATAATGCCCATCATGCTCCAACAGGGGATAGATATACTGGCGCCGCTGCTTACCCTCATTATGAGGGCCAGCCTGGCTCTGGGGTACATTCCGATGGCATGGAGACTGGCCACGGTTGTATTCATTCCAAAACCTGGGCGTCCAACACACCAGGCAAAGTCCCTGAGGCCAATAAGTCTCATGTCCTTCTTGTTGAAAACAGTGGAAAAACTGCTCGACCGGCACATTAGGGGCGGTGTACTGGAAGCATATCCCCTACACTGCGGACAATATGCATACAGAGCAGGATTCTCAACAGAAACAGCACTGCACCAACTGTTGCTGAAACTGGAGGATACGCTGGAGAACAAGGAGTTGGCGCTGGGGGCCTTCCTAGACATAGAGGGGGCCTTTAGCAACACCTCATTCGGATCGGTTCTGGCACCTGCCCGGGAGCGTGGAATAGAGGAGACCTGCTTTAGGTGGATCGGTTCCATGCTCAGGGACAGGGCGGTGTTCACCTCACTCGCGGGAGGGACTCTGCTGGCGGGGGTCGCGGCGGGGTGTCCGCAGGGGAGCGTTTTGTCTCCCTTGCTCTGGTGCCTAGTCGTGGACGGCCTGCTGGGGAGGCTCTCTGGAGGGGGGTATGAGGTACAGGGCTATGCGGACGACATTGTCATCATAGTCCGAGGAAAGGTCACACAGGCAGTGTGGGAGCGCATGCACACTGCACTG
The DNA here is from genome assembly GCA_964006375.1 of Tillus elongatus. Taxonomy (NCBI): domain Eukaryota; kingdom Metazoa; phylum Arthropoda; class Insecta; order Coleoptera; family Cleridae; genus Tillus; species Tillus elongatus. The sequence goes on along the minus strand of OZ023264.1, from coordinate 54,895,046 downwards.
AAAGTGGTGGATGGGTGGACGGTTAATCAAGGGCTCGGGGTGAGCCCCGAGAAAGCAACCGCCGTGCCGTTTACGAGGAGGATGAAGTGCGACAGCCACAGAACTCTCACTCTATACGGTAGGAGCGTTCCAATGGCCAGGAAGGTAACATATCTTGGGGTCGTATTGGACTCTAAGCTAACCTGGAATGGTCACATTGGAAAAATACTGCGTAAGGCAGTCATGACCTTAGCCGTCACTAGGCGGCTATATGGAAAAACGTGGGGACTAAGACCTAGTATGGCCCACTGGCTGTACACAAGGGTGGTCAGACCATCGTTAACATATGCGGCACTGGTCTGGTGGCCTAAGGTGACACAATCCAGTGCCAAACAAAAACTAGACAAGATCCAAAGGATGGCTTGCCTAGGCATCACAGGGGCCATGTCTTCAACCCCAACAGCCGCCATGGAGGTGTCGCTGGATCTGCCCCCCCCCCTACACTTAGTTGTTATGGGAAAAGCCAGGCTAGGACTATACAGACTAGCCTGCAGTGGTAGACTAAAGATCAACCCAGGCTTCAGGGGCCACTGCAAAATATAGGAGATCGTGAAGGAGCCCATGCTTGAAATGAGGTCAGACTTCGCGAGCCCGCGAATGTGCAGGGAAAACAACTTGACAGTGGAAATCCCGGACCGCGAGGCATAGCGGGAGGAGACGCCGGGCATACCACGGGACGCGCTTGTCTGGTTCACGGACGGATCCGGCGGGGAGCGTGGGACGGGGGCAGGTGTTTACTTGGAAGGACCGAGAGTAAGTCATAGTATTTCCCTCGGAGCCCATGCAACGGTGTTTCATGCCGAGATGTACGCCATTCTGCACTGTGTGCGGGAGAACAAGAGGAGGGACTACACCAACAAGCGGATCCTCATAGCCACAGACAGCCAGGCAGCCCTTAAGGCACTAAGTAGCCCACGGGTAAATTCCTGGCTGGTGAGTGAGTGCCGAGACGTGACGAGCGACCTGGCTGGGCAGAAAGAGGTGACCCTCATCTGAGTGTCGGGTCACTCGGGGGTCAAAGGCAATGAAAAGGCTGACAGTCTCGCGAATAGAGGGTCAGCAGAACCATTTATGGGACCAGAACCGGCTCTGGGCGTGTCAAAGAGCACTGCCAGGGGAGCCATTAAGTCCTGGGTCAGAAACCAACACAAGGTGTACTGGGCGGACTGTCCAGGGCTCAGACATGGGAAGTCAATAATTGACGGACCCAGTTCAAAGAGAGCTGTGGAGCTGCTAAATCTTAGCAGAGGACAGCTTAGAAACACAACAAGTCTCTTGACGGGACACATGGCCGTCGAGAAACACCTGCATAAAATGGGGCGGTTCGAAGGGGACCTCGCATGCAGACTCTGCGGCGAGGGGGAGGAATCAGCCCAGCACATCTTGTGTGAGTGTATAGCTCTGGACCGCAAAAGACAACTGATCTACGGTCAGTCTAGACCGGAGACAGAGCAATATCAAACTTCACCCTACCAATCGCTGTGCAGACTAGTTCAAGGCACAGTGATTTAGGAATGGGTGGAGTAAGACTAAGGGTATACACAATCAACCAAGGGTTGCGGTGCTATCGGGGCGGCAAGGCCGCGGACGAGCCCTGAGGGAACAACAAAAAAAAAAAAGGTGCCTTACTATAGATACACTCCTGAGCCTGTTCTAGAGAACTCAGGATACAGGTTGTACTGGGATCGGACCGTGTTCACAGAACACAACAGGCCAGATATAATAATAGTGGATGAGTCCAGCAACCAAGTGACGCTGATTGATGTAGCCATTCCGAATACTAATAATCTATAGATAAAGTACAACGAGAAGACCATTAAGTACAGAGACCTCGAGATACAAGTAAAGAGACAGTGGAGGGCAGATAGTGTCCGAGTGATTCCAATAGTCATGTCGTCAACTGGTGTGGTTTCTAAGAATCTTCTACAAAACATTAAGAGACTGGGTCTTGGAGAGCATCTTTATAAGGTTACGCAGAAGGCGGCAACACTTGCAACTGCTCACACCGTGCGGAGATTCCTGGGAAATGAGGACGTGTCGCGTTGTCGTTCAGAGCCCGATAACTTGGAACGGGCTCCATCTGAGCTCAGTCCTTTTGATATCTGAGACACCTGGGATGAGTGAATGTTCCCCTTTGAGGGAATGTGAAAGCCCTTCAGGCTAAAGTCGATAATAATAATAATAATAACACCACAGTAGACAAAGTCCGCACCCAGAAGTCTTGTGCGGGAGGAGCTTACATACACATATAGACAAAGGACACCACCCATAACTCATCAGAATCCGGCCTTTCCACATACGAGTGAAAAAGACTGACCGTCCGAATACGGGACTCGAACCCGCGACCTCCTAGTCCCGTTCTAGGGTTACTCACCTCGCGAACTGAGCCATCGATAGAAAGAGGAGTAAAAATATACTGGTAGAGATCACAAAAGAAAGTGTCTTGCTGAAAAAAATTGAGATGAGAAAGGAAAAAAATTATTGGACATATTCCGAGACATAATAACTTTCTGATAATATTATTTGAAGGACACACACTTGGAAAAAAGGGCAGAGGTGGACAAAGGGGAAAACTTCTCAAACATGGCATAAATTTTTATGTGTAAAGGCTACCAATGAAATGAGGAGACCTGCTAACGACATCTTGGTTGCGATGACAAGGCGACATTTCCTTTAGACTGTGATGGTTATAGATATCAAATCGAAAAAGTAAATATTTTTTAAACCTTAACGCCACCTAAATATTGAAAATTTTTCGTTTGCATAAACGAAAAAACCTCACTTTTTCTGTGGCTGGTTCACAAACACAATACATTTTTTTCGCTTTTAGTGATTAAATTGTGGCTGGTTTAAATTTCGTTCAGAGCCTACTGAGATCTAATTCCTTTTGAAAGACACTGTAGGTTGCTTTTAATGTCAAACCCACCTTAATGTGAGGTTGTTAAATCGCCTGTTATATTTCCGTTCAGATTTTAACGTTTTTCTTATTATCAATAATTTCTACACAAAGAATATTAATTAAATAATTTACCCTGTGGTCTCGGCTTTCATTAAAACATCTTAATCATATCCTCGTACTTGTGTAATCTTAATTCTTCATTTTCTTATCTCCCCTTATTAATAAACAGTACCGGCATACTGGTAGAAACAATTTAATATTAAAGTTTACGTAGGAATTCTAAGATTCTTTGTTATCATATTTCACATTCTAACCGCACGAGGTTTAATTTGTAGGAAATTCCAGCTTGGCTGAGCCATAAAGCTTAAATTCAGGATGGTATTCTATGCAGCTGAAAGACATGACGTTTGCAGTAACGCAATTGAAACAGATATGTTAGGTCACTCACTTGCTGTTCTATCAATAAAACCGAGTTATCTTTGGAACCGCATTCAGTTTTTACTTTCTTTTGTTGCCGGTGTAATGTAAAGAAATAAGTCAATAAGCGTTGATATCAATGGTGTTGTTTTTGTTAATATTTAAATAATTTAATGTAAAAGACGCAACAAGTGAATAGTTTACATAGTCTTCCAGAAGTATTAATTAAAAAATTTAAGTTGAAATTAGCGTAATATGTTGTGCTGTATTTTATATAGTGTATTTTGAAAATTTACTTAATAGGTGAGTAATTTTTTGCTATATTGGATTGCTGCAGGTGTCCTTAAAATATTATAATAACTAGATTTTTAAGTACATTTGGAGAACCCAAATCACCACAACACATATTTCAGAGACCTTACGATCGTTTCGTTCACCATGTCAACATCTTCAGAGGAAGAATTTGTTGTGGTGATTTGGGTTCTCCAAGTGTACTTATTAGTGCTCATCACAGGTTCCAGTTTTCACATAGTGAATCTAGATTTTTGTCTCTGGGCACGCTTTCTATATCGAACAATCAAATGTTTCAATACAATCCTCATCCTAGGACCCAGTTTTCCTGAAAAGGCTATTAACAATTTAGTACAGATAAATATATGGCATTTAAAATTACCTTAGCGAAAATAATTCTCTATGAGAAGCCAAATTTTAAAAAGTTTGGACGCAGCAAGTGCGTTATGGTAGTGAATTTTCATTTAAATGTTTTTAATAGCAAATATGTTTTTTTTAAGAAAGCAGGCATCCAATTTGGTTACCAGTATAATCTATATAGTAGAAACAATGTGCCATGTTACATCAAAATAACTTTATTGTTTGAAAATGTACAAAAATTTCCGAAAGTAAACTTAAATTGTTCCCGAAAAAACTGGTTTTCTGGTCAACCTTATAGGTTAATAGCAAATTGAGCTATTCAAATTTGAAGCATTTAATGAAAATTCGCTACCATAACGCACTTGCTGCGTCCCGAATGCTTTTTCTTACAAAGATGTATTATATTTCGATGGAAAATGCAAAAATGCAATAACATAGTGCGTGTTCGATTTAAAAAAAAATTTGAATCACCAACGACTTATGGGCCACCTGTAATTGTGGAAATATTTTTGAAGATGTAGCTCAAGACACCCTATAATTAATGTATACAACTTTTTTTCGTAGCTTGCATAATAACGGATATATTGAACTATAAATTTTTTAACGAAAATTCGACAAAAATGATATACCATTAAACAATAAACTCTATAGCCAACACTACTGCTAAAGCATCAGAGAAAGGGTCTATTTGAAATGAATTTTCTGGGAATATTTTAGTCGAATGAAGGACAGTGACGATTGAAACTAAGAGTTCAGGCTTTGTAAAACATTATTCTTCAGACATTTTCCTTCCATAGCTTATATTAGTTTTAGGTTAATTGCCTAAATATTACCAATTTTGACGTTTTAAATCGCGACTTTGACGTTTTGAGGAAAACCTTTTTTTTAATGCCTGTAACTTTTTTGTCCTTTACCCTACATAGCTTTGGTAAGTAGCTTACCTATAATGATATAAACCCGTGTTCCAAATTTCGTATAAAAATTGAAACTGACCCCGGATATAGGTTCTAGGGGTCCTAGTTCGCGCTCATTTGCAAAAAATTTTTCAAAATTCAAAAGTCGGGATCTCCCCATTAGTGAATTTTTTCTACGAAAATTCACTAAAAGTCAAGACGTAGCTAGTGCGTTTCGTTACTGAATTTTCATAACGATATTCCAAATCAGGAAAAATTACAGAAAATTAGGTTCGGAAATACAAATTTGGGTTAATTTGCAGATTATCCCACGAACATCTTTCAGAATTTTTTCTTCAGAAACAGCCTTAGAACCACCCCTGTATGCATCAACCACAAGAGAAATGTTCTGGATCAAACTCCAGGAAAGTTACGAGACCCGGAGCGAATAGGAGTTCTAGACGGGGAAGGAGGAATTATAAATGCAAAATTCAAAGAAACAGCTTAGTTGGACTTCTATAAGCTGATTTTCTCACATTTTACATTCGTATTTCCTTTTAATCTTGTTTACCCCACACCGCAGCCCTATTCTCCCCGTGTCCCGTAACTTTGTTGGGGGTTGAAACCACAGCATTTCTCTCGTGGTTTGTATATACAGTGCTGGTTCTAAGCTTATTTCCGAACAGAATTTCAAAAACCGCCATCGCGCTACCACTACCATTTCCCTCCGCATGACGCCTGGATTTCCCGATTAAAAAGCTAGGGGAAGGATAAACCACATCACAGTGCACCCTCGCCTTCTTTCTTCTGCGAAAGTAGAAACTGCCCAACAACCGCCACTACCCCTGACCAACCACTTTACACACCTGTGGGGAAAAACCACATGATACAAACACTGCGAACATATGTAAGTGGTAAGCTTTATCTATCAGCAGTCGCTTGTCCAATCTACAAAATCACCCAAATTTGTTGAATTTCTTTTCCTATAAATAGGTTAACAAAGGGAATATTATCAATTTGGCAGGTAACTTACATAGGTTGGTCAGCCCGATTCAGTTTGGTTTGGGGGGGGGGGGGGGGGGAATATGAAATTTTCGTGCAGAAATTTTAGTATCTTTGAAAGTCACTAAATTATTTTAATAAAATTCTGAACATTATTATGGCTAATACGTACCAAATTTTAAGTTTGCAGTTTAATAGAAAATTATGTTATAGAGATTTAATTTTCCTTCGAAAAACTAAAAAGTCTGGAGGCAGCAAGTGCGTTATGGTTGTGAATTTACATTAAAATGTTTTTAATAGCAAATACGTATTTTTTTTAAAGCAGGCATCAAATTTGGTTACCAGTATAACCTATATAGTAGAAATAATGTGCCATGTTTCATCAAAATAACTTTACTGTTTGAAAACGTACAAAAATTTCCGAAAGCAAACTTAAAGTGTTCCCGAAAAAACCGTTTCTTGGTCTACCTTATAGGTTAATAGCAAATTGCGCTTTTCAAATATGAAGCATTTAATCAAAATTCGCTACCACAACGCACTTGCTGCGTCCCGAATTTCTTTTGTTACAAGCATGCATTATATTTCGATGGAAAATGCAAAAATGCAATAACATAAGGCGTGTTCGACTAAAAAATAAAAATAAAAATTGTATCACCAACGACTTATGGGCCACCCTGTGATTGTAGAAATAATGTTTTAAAATGTAGTCTAAGACACCCTATAATTAATGTACACAATTTTTTTTCATATCTTGTATAATAACGAATAAATTGTGCGCTATTGATTTTTTACGAAAATTCAACAAAAATTATATACCATTAAACGATAAACTCTATAGCTAAGGCTACTGCCAAGCATCAGAGACAGGGTCTACTTGAAATGAATTTTCTGGAAACATTTTAGTAAAATTAAGGACAGTGACGGTTGAAACTAAGACTTGAGGGTTTGTAAAACATTCTTTTTGATACATTTTCTTTCCATAGGCCGTATTAGATTCAAGTTCTTTGCCTAAATGTTGCCAATTTTGACGTTTTAAATCGCGACTTTGACGTTTTGAGGAAAACCCCAATTTATTTTTCTTTAAATGTCTGTAACTTTTTTGTCTTTTGACGTACAGCGCTTGGTAGGTAATTTACCTATAGCGATATAAACCTGTGTACCAAATTTGGTTGCCCTTACTTTGTTATTTCCGGAGATATAATTTTTTTTTTTTCGAAATAAAACACAAAAATTTTCCGGAAAACCTAGGCCGATTTTCCTGGCTAACGAGCTTATCCAAGTCACTTGCAAAAGGAAGGTATTCACCAAATTTAGTCAAAATCGGCCAATTATTTTTTGAGTTATCGGTGGATATTAAAATCATAACTGACCCCGGATATGTGTTCTAGAGGGTCTAGTTAGAGCTCATTTAAAGAATTTTTTTCAAAATTCAAAAGTCGGGGTCTCCTCATTAGTGAATTTTTTTGAGTAAATTCACTAAAAGATACAAAATTTTTAAAAAATTGTGTGATCAAATAAATTTATTAAAAAATCACAGAAACGTATCCTTAACGAAAATCGACAATAAATATTTCTACGTTATTGTTGTTGTTGTTCGCGCTTTTCTTGGCTGCGGATAATTATCCATTAGCCCATTGTCCGATTTATTTTTCGTGCGTTAGGTCCGTTATTTTTCTATACAATGGTCCATCGTGGCTCCAACCATTATGTAGTTTTTATTATTACTACCCTTATTTTTAATATAATTAACTAGGCTGAGTACAACAATATTCTTACCATTTAACATATTCATTCTTTTTTTTTTCTCTTTTTTTTTTCTTTTTTTCTTTTTTTTTATATATTTTTTTTTCTCTTTTTTTTTTCTTTCTTTTTTTTTTCCTTTTTTTTCTAATTGGTCTTTTTTCCCTTTTTTTCAGTTTTTTTTTTCTAATTGGTCTTTTTTTCCTTTTTTTCAGTTTTTTTTTTTTTTTATTATTATTTTTTTATTTTTTCATCTCAGTCGGGAATACACGGGGACACGAATCGCCTAGGGACCCTTCAAGGCTCACAAAACACACAGACTGGGCCACGGTTTGAAAAAAGGTATAAACAAATGGGAGATACAAAGGATCTTAAAACTAAGCTTTACAAATGTTTCTTTACAATATTTACTTAAATGACTAACAAATGATTATTACACATACACTGTCCGTAAAACCATATTATTGTTAATTTATATAGTATGTCTTATCTCTCAACTATATATACCCATACATATATATTTACACACACACTTACATCTATAACCGACCCACATATTCAAATACTTAAATATCCAAACATATACGACTACTATTTCTATGCCTATCTTTACAGATACCGCGTGTTTTCATCACGTTAAGGTTCTAGCTTAATTTTTTTTATGTGTTTTAACAACCAATCGTATATGTTTTTCTGCTTTGTTTGTAGCAACTGTGGCAAGCTAAAGGGGCAATCAACACCCGCCCAAACATGCACTTGATTACAGAATTCATTTATTTCATGTTTTTTTAAACTGCACTCCAGTAGCATGTGCTGAGTGCTCCCCAGCTCTCCACACTCACAAAGTGGGTCGTTCCTTAAGGCTATTTTATGCATGTAAACAGGTACCATTATATGATTAAAGCGTAATCTGCAGATAATGGAAATTTCCCTTTTTTTATAATTTAATTTAGCAAACCATGGCTTCACCGGTAGTGTTGGTTGTATTTGCTTATAACATAATCCTTTTGTATTTTGTTGGTATTCCTCTTCCCATTTTTGATGTGATTGTTTGCTGAGATACACCCAGAAATCTTGCACTGGGATTTTGTATGTTACGGTAATTCCGTCGTTTGTCGCTTGCTTGGCCAGATTATCCACTATTTCGTTTCCCTGTATGCCAGAATGTGCTTTTGTCCACACCAGTACAATATTTTTACCCTGTGCTCTTGAATGTTTTATGGCATTTATTGTTTGCGTTATGAGATAATTGTTTTTGCTTCTTTTGTGGGAACCGCTATAAATGGCTTGAAGAACACTTTTGCTGTCAGAAATGATTAGTATCTCACTGTTTTCTATTGTATCAGTATACTGGACTGCTTTATGAATTGCTATAATTTCTGAGGTAAATATGGTAAATATGGGATTAAGTTTAAACTTTTCTGCAATTTGCTTCTGTGGATCATAAAAAGCACATCCAGTTCCCTCTTCGCTTTTCGACGCGTCAGTGTATATGTGGTACGACTTATTCAGTATCTGATTTAAATCGTATTTGAACATGGTGTTTCTTATCGGTGCAGGAAAGTTTGTATAATCTTCAGTATAAGCAACCTGTACCCCGATGTTGGAAGGTTCTATCTGATAGTATGGATCTACTTTATTTGACCATATATCGTTTCTGAAAGGGATAAGATGTTCATAGCTGTCTATCATTAGTGGGGTTTTTTTCTTTTTCCAGAAGGTGTAGGTCAATGTCATTAAGAATAGCTGATGGAGTTTTGTTACGATAGGACTGTCTTTTGATAAAAGTTTCGTTACAAACTTTGATGTTAAGTATTCTCTTCTTCTTTGCAGAGGTGGTTCGCATGCTTCCGCCAGTAAGTTGTTTGTAGGTGTGCTTCTTAATACTCCGAGGCTAATTTTGAGCGCTTTATTCTGTAAACCATTAAGCTTGTTTAAATGCACTTGACTTGCTTGGTTATATAGGCAACACCCATAGTCTATAATTGACCTTATATATGATCTGTACAGTAAAAGAGACGTTTCTGGGTCTGCGCCCCATTTGCTATGGCAAACGGATCTCAAGATATTCATTGCTTTTTCTGTTTTACATCTTATTTTTTCAATGTGTTCTTTCCATAGAAGTTTGGTGTCCATCAGCATCCCTAAATAATTTATTACAGGTACTACTTCAAGTTTCATATCAGCGAGAGTTATGGTCTTAGGTAATGGTCTTCTCTTTCTGGTGAAGATACACACTTTTGATTTGGACTCAGATAAGTCCAATCCGTTATTATTTGTCCAATTTATTAGGTTAGTCATTGATCTATTTAGCTTGTCTATGCCGTCTTCTATCTCACAGTTATATGTATAAACGCAAATGTCATCCGCAAACTGTAGTATCTCCACGTCATCAACCCACTTCTGTAGATCTTCAGTATATATTAAGTACAACAGTGGAGATAAAATACTCCCTTGTGGGATACCTACATTGGTGGTTCTAGGACCCACAATGGTCTGACCTGTCTGTACGTATAGTTTTCTATCTTCGTAAAGCGATATGATTTTGTTGGCTAAAGTATCTGGCAAGCCAACCTTTATCATTTTTTTGTGTAAAATTTTTAAGTTAACAGCATCATATGCATTTCTAATATCCAAAAAGGTTGCAACTGCTGACTTTTTATTGGAAAATGAGATGTTGATATCGCACACTAAATGACTCACATTTTCGACTGATGAAAAGCCTTTTCTAAATCCAAATTGTGTAGTAGGCAATTTTTTCTTACTTTCAAGCCAGTGTTCCAGTCTTCTTTTTAGCATTCGTTCGAAGGTTTTGAATACGCAAGAGGCCAAGCTTAGGGCACGATATGACTGAAGTTGAGTGGGATCTTTACCTGGTTTCAACACCATTACTAGTAAGTATGTTTTCCAATCTGCCGGGATGTTATCAGACGTCCATATATAATTTATTAGTTGTAGCAAAACTCGCTTAGATGTTCTGCCTAAATTTGATAGCATCGAGTAGTGCACCTGATCTTTTCCGGGAGCTGTATTGTTGCTTTGCTTAAGGCTGATTTCTAGTTCGTTCATTGTAAATTCTGACAACAGGGTATTTTCTTCTCTGTTAAGGTTTTGGGGATTTTTTGTGGTGCCGTGCAGGGAGCCATTTTAGCAAGAAGTTGCTCTGCAGTTTCTATACTAATTTGCGGGGTTCTTGAATTGACAGTAGCATTTTTAATTCTTCTAACTGCAGACCACATATCTGATATTGATGTATTTTTATTAATTGCATTGCAAAATTCTTTCCAGCAACTTCTTTTGCTTTCCAAAATGGTTCTTTTAGTTACTGCCATAGCTTTTTTTAATTTAACAAAATTTTCTGTGTTAGATAATATTTTGTAGGCTTGATGAGCCTGCTGTTGGTCCCTAATCGCCGAAGAACATTTGTCGTTCCACCATGGCTTGCTAAACTTTTGGCTGGAGCATTTTCTCACTCGAGGTATAGAATCTGAAGACACGAGATTTAATTTATTTACAAAATCTTCATAACTAGTTTCTTCTACATTTATGGTTTGTTCTCTGAACTCATTTTCCATATCCTCTGAGAAAAGGCCCCAGTTTGCTTTTTTTAAATTCCACTTTCGACTAGGATGGTGATTACAATTACAACTATTTACATATTGACTACTAAAGTGTCTGAACAAAATTTGATCACATAATGATCAGAGCCAAGTGTTTCACTAGCAACTTGCCATTTGAAGTGATGCGCGATATCTGGAGAAGCAATAGTCAAGTCAACGGCAGACCTAACGGCCCTGCCCGGGTGATGCAACAATGTAGGTTCACCGTCATTTAAATAGACTAACCCGGTGTCTTCTATCGCAGACAGCAAAATATCTCCTTGAGGTTCGTTTGCAGTACAGCCCCACGCCATATGATGCATATTTAGGTCTCCCCCCAAAATAAAAGGTTTTTTGAGACTGAAGAAAAATGTTCTCCATGATATGTAAGATATTTTCTGTCCAGGCTTTATGTAAACGGAATAGAAATTTATTGTTATTTTATTATTAAGAGAGACTGATATTGCAACCGTGGCAATCTCAGATACCTGATGAAAATCCACTATAGGTACAGACACTAAATTATTTTTTATTAATATGGCTACTCCGCCGTAGCCATCGCTACGGTCTTTCCTAACGATGTTATATCCCGTGAAATTAATGTTTGAGTTTTCTTTGAGCCATGTTTCGCTTAACATGGCAACATATGTTTTATGATCATAAAGGAATTTTTCTAGATAGCCTTTTTTTGGTATTAAAGATCTACAATTCCTATTTCTACGTTAATATGCTAAAAGAATTTACTATAAGAGTTTATTAAAATTCGCTAAAGGAACTGTTGCCTCGAAAATTCGCTAGAGTCATTTTCCTTGTTAAAAAAATTCGCCTTAAATTTGATTTCTATAAATATTCCCTTACAAAGTTTTCTAGAGACAACAGAGCCGGACTAGATCATAAACCGGTCACCCAATCAAGAACTGACGGTGCCTGAACTCCAATTAATCAACGTTGACACGTATTTAAACTGGGCCGCACATATTTGCATTTTACAAGTTGTCAAAAATACTTAGATTTTCTGTCAATTGGAAGTTTAATCTTACCTCTGTCAAAAAATTCATGGGTTATATATAAAAAAAGTTTAAAAAGTTCGGAACGCAGCAAGTGCGTTATTGTAGTGAATTTTCATAAGAATAATATGTAACATATTAGTGATTTAACTCAAACAAAGAAATTGATAAACAGGAAATATACTCAACAACAAAAAAGACACTAGAAAGCTGAACGTAAAAAATTCCTGTAGTTCATGCATTGCGGGTGATTGTATGCATACAGAAGGGGAAGAAGAACTCCCAGGACGAAGAAGGTTTTTGCCCCCTCACCCAAAAACACGGGGGCTTTTCTTTCCCTTTGTGCATGCATACAACCACCTTCAAAGCACAAAGCACAAGACAAATTTCTTGGGAGCAACCCAAGAAAGTTACGGGACCTCGGGCTAATATGGGTGTGGTGTGGGGTAGACAGGGTTTAATGGAGGTATTGCTGCAAAATGTGAAAAACGCATCTTTCAAAGTTCGACTAAGTGGTTTTTTTAGAATTTTCCTCTCATATTTTCTCACCGCCCAGCACCCCTATTCATTCTTGGTGCATTAACTTTCTTACGGGTTCTTTGCAACAAATTTGTGTCGTGGCTTGTGCATCCAAGAGGGGTTATAAGCATGTTTCTGAAAAAAAATTGAAAAACCCTCCGCGCAGTAAACTGCAAATTTACCGAAATTACATTCCACTTTGTCGTCCATAAGGTCTTTTTCAGGTAATATATAATACAGCACTAAATTAAATAGGTTCACTTGCATTTTTATTTCTTTTATATTTTTATATTACATACACAAGCACAATATAAGTATAATTAGGGGGGTGGGGTCTTAATTAATATTGTGGCAACACAAACTTGAAAGGTAGAGAAGTTATTTAGAGAGCGTTGACAGTCATAAATTCCAATCATAAAAAATTACTTCTAACTGTATGCACACAAAAATCAGTAAAATACATTTATAAAATGTAATAAAATTAAATTTGTTAAGAGGTTATGAGATGTGATGACACGTCAAACTCTCTGTACTGCAGCATTATTAGCATAATATTATTATGTTGCGACTATATTCACCCCATGTCGCATGCGCGCGACAGTGCAAAAAGGTAGCCGCATTATCATATCCCATTATCATATCTCATCTCTAAACCCTAAATTTGTGGCTAAATATCCAATTTCTTGTTCTTCTTTTTTGCTTATGGCGTCTGTTTCTACTAACCTAATCTTCCAATTTGATATTGACAATTTACAAATCACAGCTGAGATCCAGCAAGAACGCAGTCTAACAGCGTTGTCAGATTGAATAAATTAAGATTGGAGTGATAAATTTATAATCATGAGAAATGCGTAATTCGAACTTGGCAGGTATTAAATACAGCTATGAATTACGGTATTTATAACTAACTGATAAAGTTAAGTTTCATAAAAGCTTTTATTTATTATCAGAAGGTTTAACTACATGAAATTTCTGAAGATATGGCAACCCCGGTAAGAAGCAGCTACAACCTTGATATCTTGCAAATTGTGGTGTGAAAATCCCCATCTAAAGGAAGAAACACGATTGCGAGACCAATTTGGTATTATTGTTTGGTGCGGCTTTCGTTATTTTTTGAAAATAATTTAACTGCGGAAAGGTATCTTAATCTATTGAGAAATGATATCTTACCAACAATTAGAAGAGTTCGTGATAATTTAGACGAGATTTGGTATCAACAAGACGGTTGTTGTGGTTGTCCAACTCACAATGCTAGGATAGTCAAAGAATTTTTGTACCAAAATTTTGATAATCGTGTCATTTGTTACAATGGGCCGGTTCATTGGTGTGCTCGAAGTCCTGATATAACACCCATGGATTTTTATTTTTGGGGTATTCTGAAAAATGATGTGTATAAATTCGATCCACCACAAAATATAATGAATTACGAAACAGAATCACGGAAGCTATAAATCATATTAACCAAAACATCCTCACCAGAGTTTGCAGGCATGTTTCAAAAAGGTGTATAAAGTGCATTGGACAAAACGGTGGCCATATTGAAGAATTTTATATTTAGTGTATTTTTAAGTTTATATTTTATTATTTGTTGAGATCCGTTTCTAATTGTGTTACTTTGTGGAGTTTAGGTTTCTATTTGTTATTGCCGGGTTTCGTTGTTAAACTGTTTCACATAATATTACCTAGCATTATTATCAAATTAAGTATTGTAAATTAAATCTCAATATTTTTTATCGTGAATCATTACGGAAAATTATGTTAAAAGTAAAAGTCTATTGTTAGACTCCATGACCTACTGCTTTTGGAACACTTTTTTTGTTGTCATTTGTTTTCTGGTATTGGATTTCATGGCCTACTATCTTCAAAACGGTTTTTCTCAAAATTGTCAGTGCAATTACAAGATTTCACAAGCATATTCTACATCATTGGAAAGATCTTTTCACAGGCTATCACGTAAGCGAAAAATCCAATATGGCTGCAATAATAAAAACAAACGTGGATACCTGTAGCTCAAAAACAAATGATAATACAAAGTTGTGAATAACACAAAAAGATTACTATGTAAAAAGTGTCCTGATAATGTGCAAGTCTTAGACACGTCAGATCAAGGCCTACTTAGATATTGAAGTAAAAAAGAAATCGACAAATTTTGGTTTTTAGTGAATTTTCTTTAAAAAAAATTCACTAATGAGGAGATCCCGACTTTTGAATTTTGAAAAAATTTCTTCAAATGAGTGCTAATTAGGCCCCCCAGAACACATATCCGGAGTCAGTTTCAATTTTTATATGTTTATATATATATATATATATATATATATATATATATATATATATATATATATATATATATATATATATATATATATATATATATATATATATATATATATATGTATCACACCGATAACTCAAAAAATAATGGGCAGATTTTGATTAAATTTGGTGAATACCTTCCTTTTGCAAATGGCTTGGATAAGTTTGTTAGTTAGGAAAATCGGCCCAGGTTTTCCCGGAAAATTTTGGGTTTTCCTTCAAAAAAAATTTATATCTCCGGAATTAACAAAGTAAGGGCAACCAAATTTGGTACGCTGATTTATGTAATTATAGGCCTACCAAAATTTAGCTCTGTAGGTCAAAAGACAAAAAAGTTATGGGCATTTAAAGAAAAATAAATTGGGGTTTTCCTCAAAACGTCAAAGTGACAATTTAAAACGTCAAAATTCGCAACATTTAGGCAAAGAACTTGAATCTAATACGGGCTCTGGAAAGAAAATGTCTTAAGAAGAATGTTTTACAAACCCTGATTCATTTTAAATAGACCCTTTCTCTGATGCTTGGCAGTAGCCTTAGCTATAAAATTTATCGTTTAATGGTATATAATTTTTGTAGAATTTTCGTAAAAAATCAATAAAGCTCAATATATCCGTTATTATACAAGATATGAAAAAATATTGTATACATTAATTATACGGTGTCTTGAGCTACACCTTAAAAAATTATTGCTACCATCACAGGCTGGCCCATAAGTCGTTGGTGATACAAATAATTTTTTTTTTTGTGGAAAACGCCTTATGTTTTTGCATTTTACATCGAAATATAATGCATGTTTGTAAGTTAAGAAATTCTGGACGCAGAGAGTGCGTTATGGTAGCGAATTTTGATTAAATGCTTCATATTTGAAAAGCTCAATTTGCTATTAACCTATAAGGTTGACCAAGAAACGGATTTTTTCGGTTACATTTTATTAGTGAATTTTCTTAAAAAAAATTCACTAATGAGGAGATCCCGACTTTTGAATTTTGAAAAAATTTCTTCAAGTGAGCGCTAATTAGGCCCCCCAGAACACATATCCGGGGTCAGTTTCAATTTTTATATGTTTATATATATATATATATATATATATATATATATATATATATATATATATATATATATATATATATATATATATATATATATATATATATATATATATATATATATATATATATACATTTATATATATATATATATATATATATATATATATATATATATATATATATATATATATGTATCACACCGATAACTCAAAAAATAATGGTCCGATTTTGATCAAATTTGATGAATACCTTCCTTTTGCAAATGGCTTGGATAAGTTCGTTAGTCAGGAAAATCGGCCCAGGTTTTCCCGGAAAATTTTGGGTTTTCCTTCAAAAAAAAATTATATCTCCGGAATTAACAAAGTAAGGGCAACCAAATTTGGTACGCTGGTTTATGTCATTATAGGTGAGGTGCGTACCAAAATTTAGCTCTGTAGGTCAAAAGATAAAAAAGTTATGGACATTTAAAGAAAAATAAATTGGGGGTTTCCTCAAAACGTCAAAGTGACAATTTAAAACGTCGAAATTCGCAACATTTAGGCAAAGAACTTGAATCTAATACGGGCTCTGGAAAGAAAATGTCTTAAGAAGAATGTTTTACAAATCCTGAAGTCTTAGTTTCAACCATCAGCGTCCTTTATTTTACTAAAATATTTCCAGAAAATTCATTTGAAATAGACCCTTTCTCTGATGCTTGGCAGTAGCCTTAGCTATAGAATTTATCGTTTAATGGTATATAATTTTTGTAGAATTTTCGTAAAAAATCAATAAAGCTCAATATCTCCGTTATTATACAAGATATGAAAAAATATTGTATACATTAATTATACGGTGTCTTGAGCTACACCTTAAAAAATTATTGCTACCATCACAGGATGGCCCATAAGTCGTTGGTGATTCAAATAATATTTTTTTTTAGTGGAAAACGCCTTATGTTTTTGCATTTTCCATCGAAATATAATGCATGTTTGTAAGTTAAGAAATTCTGGACGCAGCAAGTGTGTTATAGTATCGAATTTTGATTAAATGCTTCATATTTGAAAAGCTCAATTTGCTATTAACCTATAAGGTTGACCAAGAAACGGATTTTTTCGGTTACATTTTAAGTTTACTTTCGGAAATTTCTGTACGTTTTCAAACAATAAAGTTATTTTGATGAAACATGGCACATTGTTTTTACTATATAGGTTATACTGGTAACCAAATTTGATGCCTGCTTTCTGAAAAAAAAAACACCTATTTGCTATTAAAAACATTTTTATGAAAATTCACTACCATAACGCACTTGCTGCGTCCAGAGTTTTTTAGGTTTACTTTCGGAAATTTCTGTACGTTTTCAAACAATACAGTTATTTTGATGAAACATGGCACATTGTTTTTACTATATAGGTTATACTGGTAACCAAATTTGATGCCTGCTTTCTGAAGAAAAAAAAAACACATATTTGCTATTAAAAACATTTTTATGAAAATTCACTACCATAACGCACTTGCTGCGTCCAGAATTTTTCAATAGAACTCGAAAACGACAAGAGGCATGGCAAAATACAAGTCATATTGGGAACGAGCATGAAATCTTACAAAACATTGCTAAGTTAACCGTCTCCCTATCTCTAATAATAACGGAAATAGCAATACATTCCCATCCAGTTTGGGACACACTGTATATGTTCTGTGTATATTGGAATTATGATATTTGGTTTCTGTACTGACACTTCGTATGGTGTTTGAGATACTGGACAAATATCTGTTGGTACAATGATTTAGTATTACACTGGTGCGAACACACCACTCCACTAATTGTGGTGTGATTTTCTAAAACCTAAGCTTCACTATATATTGCTGGTCAGATATTGCCCTCTAATTTGTAGTGGTGGTTCATTAGCTTCAGCAAGGAGTGCTTGACATGGAGATGACATCATTGCCCATAGACAAATCCACTGTACTCTATCGAGTTTCAATAATTTAATCTGTGATGCGAATCTATAGAGTGTACAAACGTAATCCAAAATAGACGTAATATATGATCTATAAAAAACTCTAGATGCAGCAAGTGCGTTATGGAAGTGAATTTCCATAAAAATCAATTTGGTTACCGGTGTAACCTATAGAGTAGGAAGAATGTACCATATTTTATCAACATAATTATATGAAAATATACAAAAATGTTCCGTAAATAAACTTTAAATGTTTCTGAGAAAACTGGTCTCCTAGACAATGAACCTTAGGTTAATAGCAAATTGAGTTATTGAAATTTGAAACATTTAATGAAAATTCGCTACCAAAATGCCCTTGCCGCGTTTATACAAAAATTTTCCGAAAATAAAGTGAAATGTTGGTTTCTTAACCAACAAAACTTACGTTAATAGCAAATTGAATTATTAAGTTTTGAAGGATTTAATGAAAATTCGCTACCAAAACGCACTTACTGCGTCCAGATTTCTTTCTTTCAAACATGCATCATATTTCGATAAAAAATGCTAAAATGCAGTAACAAATTTGTTCCACAAAAATTAGCCAAAATATATAGACCGTTAAACCATAAACTTCACTAAACCTACAGCGAAAGCATCAACTTAACTAAACCGTCAGCCAAAGCACCAGAGAAGGGGTCTGTTTGAGATGAATTTTCTGTAAATATTTTAGTAAAATAAAGGTCAATGACGGTTGAATCTGAAACTTAAGGGTTCGCAGAACACTCTTCTTGCAACATTTTTTTTCACAATCCATATTTGTTTCACGTTCTTTGTCTAAACATTGCCAATTTTGACGTTTTAAATTGCGAGTTTGACGTTTTGAGGAAAACTCCAAAATTTGTTTCTTTAGCTGCCCGTAACTTTTTTTTCCTTAACCTTAGAGACATAAATGTTGGTACATGGTACACTCTTTATAATACAAATACGCGTACCCTCACTTTGTTATTACCGGAGATATAAATTTTTTTAGAAAGAAAACGCAAAATTTTCCGCGAAAACCTGGTCCGATTTTCCTGTCCAAAGTACTCACCAAATTCGATCAAGATCGATCCATGATTTTTTGAGTTATCGGTACGATATATATATATATATATATATATATATATATATATATATATATATATATATATATATATATATATATATATATATATATATATATATATATATATAACACAGATCTCCCCGTTGGTGAATTTTTTTAAGAAAATTCACTAAAAAAGAAAACTTGAATCACCAACGACTTATGGACCACCCTGTAATTGTTGAAATATTTTTTAAGATGCAGCTCAAGACACCCTATAATTAATGTATACAAATTTTTTTCGTATCGTGTATAATAACGGATATATTGAACTTTGAAGATTTTTTACGAAAATTCGACAAAAATGATATACCATTAACGGAATAAACTCTATAGCCAACACTACTGCCAAATCATCAGAGAAAGGGTCTATTTGAAATGAATTTTCTGGGAATATTTTAGCAAAATGAAGGACAATGACGATTGAAACTAAGACTTCAGGCTTTGTAAAACATTCTTCTCGAGACATTTTCCTTCCATAGCTCATATTAATTTCAGGTTCATTGCCTAAATATTACCAATTTTGACGTTTAAAATCACGACTTTGACGTTTTGAGGAAAATCCAATTTTATTTTTCTTGAAATGCCTGTAACTTTTTTGTCCTTTAACCTATAGAGCTAAGTTTTGGTATAAAATTTACCTATAATGATATAAACCCGAGTGTGCAATTTGGTTGCCCTTACTCTGTTAATTTTGGAGATATATTTTTTTTTCGATTTTTTTCGAAAGAAAACACAAAATTTTCCGGGAAAACCTCGGCGGATTTTCCTGAATAACGAACTTATCCAAGCCACTTACGAAAGGAAGGTACTCACCAAGTTTTATCAAATATATATATATATATATATATATATATATATATATATATATATATATATATATATATATATATATATATATATATATATGAATTTTCTGGGAATATTTTAGCAAAATGAAGGACAATGACGATTGAAACTAAGACTTCAGGCTTTGTAAAACATTCTTCTCGAGACATTTTCCTTCCATAGCTCATATTAATTTCAGGTTCATTGCCTAAATATTACCAATTTTGACGTTTAAAATCACGACTTTGACGTTTTGAGGAAAATCCAATTTTATTTTTCTTTAACTGCCTGTAACTTTTTTGTCCTTTAACCTATAGAGCTAAATTTTGGTATAAAATTTACCTATAATGATATAAACCCGAGTGTGCAATTTGGTTGCCCTTACTCTGTTAACTTTGGAGATTTTTTTTTTTCGATTTTTTTCGAAAGAAAACAAAAAATTTTCCGGGAAAACCTCGGCGGATTTTCCTGAATAACGAACTTATCCAAGCCAATTACGAAAGGAAGGTACTCACCAAGTTTTATCAAAATCGGTCCATTATTTTTTAAGTTATAGGTGTGACACATATATATATATATATATATATATATATATATATATATATATATATATATATATATATATATATATATATATATATATATATATATATATATATATATATATAGCGCTCATTTGTAGAAATTTTTTCAAAATTCAAAAGTCGGGATCTCCTCATTAGTGAATTTTTTAAAGAAAATTCACTAAAACAAGGCTATTTCAATATTAGCGTCCCATTTTGTGTGAGTTATTGTTCTCAATAAATTAGGACACTTTTCGCACATGCTTTGTATAGTCCATGAGGTAAAATTAGTCTCTAGCGTCGGTTATTGGACATAGTCGGAGAAATAAATTAACGTTAACAAAACACATTGCAAAACAAAAGAATGCAATAAACATCGGTATCTTCTGAAAAATCAATGTTTATGTTTTTATTATGATGGAATATGCTGATCATGTTTGCATAAGTCATTTATGACTTGTCCGATATTAGGTCAATTACACCGAAATCTGGTTGAATCACTAAACGAATTAGAATGCATAATACGCTCATAATTCATAACCGCATTCAAATTTAAATATAACCCGCATTCATCATCTAGGGGTATTATTTTTAGTTCCAGCAGTGTGTTGTATGAATGTGCAACACTGCAAGGACTGGTGCATTTATATTTCAGACAAAGACCAGTCAAAGCTCTAATATCAACAAAGCAGAATAGGTACTAGTGTTGGTGTTGTTCTGTCACATCAGTTGTCGATGTCTTTCCTGTGACGTGTTGTGTGACGCGTTGTAACTGTCGTGAATGGAATGAAGCGGAGGCTTTGCTTTATGCAAATGTAAATCTGCAGTCACAGCTTTGGTTCCTTGTGCTAATAAAACTTGAGGTCATTTTGTAAGTTAAAATTTTAATACATTATTTTGATGTTTGTCCTTCTGGCTTATATACGATGATGTTTATCTTGCGCGAATTGCAACTGTGTATAGAAGTCACTAAACACAGCACTTTTTTTTAATTTAAGCGAAAATAAAAACTATACGTCGCTCAAATTACAAAGAAAATTTAAAAAATAGCAAGTCCAATCCTGTGGAAAATAATGTATGAATTTAATACGAGCCCTAACAACTATATGTTGGGACAAGCTAATATTTCGGAAATAATACAACGGCATTTCCAAACGACTGAATTATTTAGTTTTTACTTTTAAATACAAGCTTAACAATATATCCTAGACCATTTAAAAATGTTTCTATGATTTGGTAAAGCAATCGACATTAGCAGTGGAGTACTCTGTCACTTAAGGTTCAAATTAACTGACAACTAAATATTGGGACAACTTGAGAATAAAGCTAAATTTAATATGGGGTCACATCACCCTTAGCTTTAACAACTGCTTGGACTCTTGCAGGCATTGTATTGACCAAAGAATGACACATTTCAACAGAATAATTGTCCCAGATTTCTTGTAGTTTTGTCCGTAAATCAGATATTGTACGTTGAGGGTGGTTTCTTAAATACTGCTTCATTTCATGCCATATGGTTTCTATCACATTTAGATCCGGACTGCTAGCTGGATGGGATAAAACCTTTACATTATTGTCACCAAACCACTTTTTGGTTGATTTTGCCTAATGGCATGATGCTCCATCTTGTTGAAATATGAAATCATTGTCAGGAAACAATTTTTGAATACTAGGCAAAAGTGTAGTTTGAAGTATCTCTTGATATTTTTGGGCATTTACAGTGCCCTCTATAAATTTTAACAAACCTAAACCCCTTGCCGACATGCAGCCGAGGCTTTGCTTTATGCAAATGTAAATCTGCAGTCACAGCTTTCGTTCCTTGTGCTAATAAAAACTGGAGGTCATTTTGTAAGTTAAAGTTTTAATACATTATTTTGATATTTGTCCTTCTGGCTTATATACGATGATGTTTCTCTTGCGTGAATTGCAACTGTGTATAGAAGTCACTAAAAACGGAACCTTTTTTTTAATTTAGGGGAAAATAAAAACTATAGGTCCCTTAAATTACAAAGAAAATTTAAAAAATAGCAAGTCCAATCCTGTGGAAAATAATGTATGAATTTAATACGAGCCCTAACAACTATATGTTGGGACAAGCTAATATTTCGGAAATAATACAACGGCTTTTCCAAACGACTGAATTATTTAGTTTTTACTTTTAAATACAAACATAACAATATATCCTAGACCATTTAAAAATGTTTCTATGATTTGGTAAAGCAATTGACGTTAGCAGTGGAGTACTTTGTAACTTAAGGTTCAAATTAACTGACAACTAAATGTTGGGACAACTTGAGAATAAACCTGAATTCAATATGGGGTCACATCACCCTCAGCTTTAACAACTGCTTGGACTCTTGCAGGCATTGTATTGACCAAAGATTGACACATTTCAACAGAAAAATTGTCCCAGATTTCTTGTAGTTTTGTCCGTAAATCAGATATTGTACGTTGAGGGTGGTTTCTTAAATACTGCTTCATTTTATGCCATACAGTTTCTATCACATTTAAATCCGGACTGCTAGCTGGATGGGATAAAACCTTTACATTATTGTCACCAAACCACTTTTTGGTTGATTTTGCCTAATGGCATGATGCTCCATCTTGTTGAAATATGAAATCATTGTCGGGAAACAATTTTTGAATAGTAGGCAAAAGTGTAGTTTGAAGTATCTCTTGATATTTTTGGGCATTTACAGTGCCCTCTATAAATTTTAAAAAACCTAAACCCCTTGCCGACATGCAGGCCTACACCAAATTCCCTTTGGGAACTTAACAACTCTTTTCAGGCAATCTTAATGTAAGGCTTCTGTTTTATTCCGTATTACTCGTTTACGGTGGTCTCCAACGCAAACATCAAATTTAGCCTCATCACTAAATACTATTTTATTCCACTCATTTTCTCTCCAGAGTAGTTTAGATCTTACCCAATTATATCGGTTTTTCTTCTGAACTTCTGTTAACAGCGGCTTTTCTTTTGCCTAAATAAGACATTTTATGAGACTTTTGATACTGTATGAACCATTCAAAAGTAAACTTACCTTGTAAAATCCCAGACCGCATTTACGCATGTATTTTCGACAACATTCTCTAGATATATTTAATCCAGTTACCGTGTTCCATTAAGCAGTTGTTTGTCGAAGGGTGCTTCTTCTTGACGACCAAATTTCGCAAATCTCTTTCAGAAACGAGTTGCGGTCTTCCCGAACTTCTGCCCCGAACATCCACATTAGCAGTCTCACTGAATTTTTTTATTATATTGTACACTGTATATTTTGAAATAGTTAAATCACTAGCAATTTTACGCATTGTTTTACCCTTATGGTATTGATGAATAATAATTTCACGTAATTTCTGGTTCGTAGCCTTTCCAAATTAACAATAAAGTATGTTAACAATTACTAACATCACTACTTGACGTTTTACATTAATGGCCAACTGCCAATGGACAAATAAAATAATTTTGGCGTTTATACCAACGCCGCCTATAACTAATTTAAACATTGTAAGTACAAGATTTGTGCTTGTCCCAACTTTTAGTTGTCAGCAAGTTTGACTTTCCAATGACAAATTACGCTATTATTAATAGATATTACTTTACCAGGGCATGAAAGTTTTTTAATAATATAGAATTTACTGTTATGTTTGTATTTAAAAGTAAAAACTAAATAATTCAGTCGTTTGGAAAAGCCGTTGTATTATTTCAAAAATGTTAGCTTGTCCCAACATATAGTTGTTAGGACTCGTATATTTATCATCCTTGAATTAGATCAATAATTGTTTAAAGTTATCTCCGTTACGTTGTGCACAACATAACGAAGAGTATGTATGATCTAGGAGACCCGCAGCAAGCAGCTTGTTACAATTCGAATTCACCACTTTTGGCATTTGTTACTTTTCGAACACAGATCATGTGGCAATCACTACATATGATGGTCAGTTACAATCACATGATGTAAGATTTCTGATTTCACCGTTGCATACAGTCGTTGCTTACAATGGATGGATAAAAAGCATTACTTTTCCAGAAAGAACCATCCCAAAATTATTAGACAAAAGAAAAAGAGCAACAGAGAGCACCAGACATTTTATGTATGAAGGTCCAAATACACCATCAGCTTCTATTAATTACGCATGTCATCAAATAAGATGTTCTTGTGATATTCAAACAGACGAAATTATTGGAAGTGTCTATGAAGTGTTGTGCAAGGGTAACGAAAATATATCGTACAGTGAACTAAAGGATTTACTACGAGGGAAATAAACTTGATAATGTCTGAGTTAGAGCAAAATTTATTGCAAAAGTTTTTTGCGTTGCAGATTGATGGTAACAAGGAGTTTATCAGCTTAAAGGAGCAAGTTACGGCAAGCCGGAATAATTTAATTGATTATTTGAAAATAACAGGGAGTCAAAAAAGTAGATCGAAAGGTGCGAATAAGAAATCGTTGAAAATTTGATTGTGCATAATTAAGAAAATAAACACGAATTTTACATTCACTGTGTAATTAGTGAATTTTCTTTAAAAAAAATAACTAATGAGGAGATCCCAACTTTTGAATTTTGAAAAAATTCCTTCAAATGAGCACTAACGACCCCCGCGAACACATATCCCGGGTCAGTTTCAATTTATATATATATATATATATATATATATATATATATATATATATATATATATATATATATATATATATATATATATATATATATATATATATATATATATATATATATATATGTATCACACCGATAACTCAAAAAATAATGGGCCGATTTTGAGCAAATTTGGTGAGTACCGTCCTTTTGCCAGTGTCTTGGATAAGTTCGTTAGCCAGGAAAATCTGCTCAGTTGAAATAGATTAAACAATGATTTATTTTAATTTGACAGACGGATTCCCTCGGTCAGTACCAGTTCTGAGCTGACCTTAAATGTATGGAATTTCGACCACGAAATTATAATGCATGTTTGTAGGAAAATAAATTCGGGACTCAGCAAGTGCGTTATGGTAGCGAATTTTTATTGAATGCCTCAAATTTGAATAGTTGAATTTGCTATTAACCTATAAGATTCGTTGGCCAGAAAACTGGTTTTTCGGGAACATTTAAGTTTATTTTCGAAAATTTTTTGTACATTTTCAAACAATAAAGTTATTTTAATGAAACATAGTACATTTTTTCTACTATATATGTTATACTGGTAACAAATTTGATGTCTGCTTTCTTTAAAAAAAGCCTGGACGCAGCAAGTGCGTTATGGTAGTGAATTTTCATAGAAATGATCTGGCACGAAATATTTTATTGTAACTTCTTTTTCTTGTAACATAGAAACTTAAATTTTAGTGCATAGTTTAATCTTTATATCGTCAACCTACCTACCAAATTTGGTTGTCATAACTTTTTTATTTTTTGAGATAAAAAATTTTTTCGGATGAAAACTCAAATTTTACCGGAAAACCTCGTCCGATTTTCCTGACTAACGAACTTATCCAAATCACTTACAAAGGGAAGGTACATGCCAAATTTTATCAAAATCGGCCCATTATTTTTTGAGTTATCGGTGTGATACATTTTATATATATATATATATATATATATATATATATATATATATATATATATATATATATATATATATATATAAACATATAAAAGCTGCAACTGACTCCGGATATGGATTCTAGGGGTCCTAGTTCGCGCTCAGTTGCAAAAATTTTTTCAAAATTTAAAAGTCGGGATCTTCCTATTAGTGAATTTTTTCTACGAAAATTCACTAAAAACACATATGTAATTTTTTATGAAAATTCACTACCATAACGCACTTGCTGCGTCCAGACTTTTTTGTATTGGCAAAGAAGAGAAAAAC
This sequence comes from Tillus elongatus, assembly GCA_964006375.1. Taxonomy (NCBI): domain Eukaryota; kingdom Metazoa; phylum Arthropoda; class Insecta; order Coleoptera; family Cleridae; genus Tillus; species Tillus elongatus. The sequence continues at coordinate 54,868,603 of OZ023264.1, read as the reverse complement.
GAGCGTACTGTATATTAGAGGAACACAGGGTACCAGTAGATTTGTATTGGAAAGTGTACGATTTAAGTAAGCAAATTTGTGATAAAAAAATAGATGTAAAAATTAAATTTTAAAATGAGTTTTCAAATTTAAACAATGACCAACCAAATGTATTCCCTTAGCATAATAGTTGGTTCTGAATAGTCTGATAATTAATATTATTTCTCGTACGTTACGTCATTGGCCTGTGTTTAACTGTTGGGGTCTCTCAACCTTTCTGGTGCTCTGAAGCCTTCAGGTTTTCTATCTCGTGCTGACTTTTACCTTTTGTACCTAAAAATGTGACATTTAAAGAGTCTAAGCCTTTTTAAAATTGCTTTCAAAAATTACTAAAACCAGAAAAAAATAATTAACTCTATACTTTTTCAACTTACACTTTAATTAGGTTTTGTAATGGACTTTGTGAGAAGTTTGTTAAGCCATGTATGTTATGTTTTTTACATAAGATCACAATTATTTTTAACATTTATTTAGCCTGTTTCAGAGCAGCATTAACAAACCCATACAAGATGTAATTATAAATTCGCATAATTATTCAAAGGCTTTATCTTAAATTATTACGACATCCGGAATTTTAGTTCCTTACAAAATTTATGTTAAGGAATTCTCGATTGTTATTCCTGTACTTTGGAGAAACCTACTGCGATTTATTGTATTTATCATACTCCAGGAGACATTTTTGAATTATATTATTATTATAAAAGAACAAGGTCGGAGCTTGAATAAAACCTCGGATCTTATTTGAGAAGACATCTCATTTTCCTCGCCTTCCTCACCGACGTTTCCGCCATTTTCAGTTTAGGCCCTCCGCGAATTTAAATATAAATGTATGGTGTGTTTCACATGATTCTGCTGGAAACTGTCAGAATGGTTAGCGTTTTGTGTCAGGATGGCACCTAAAGGATGATAGCTATCTCAACATAAACGGTATACGAATCCAATATGTAATAAAGAAATATGTAACAGAACGCTAGAACAATTTTATACTGATACTACAGCGAAATGTTTTCTACCTATCATTTATATTATTATTATCATTAAGCTTTTATTGGTTAAAATCATACAACATCCCTTGTACATACTTTGGAAAAAAGTTCGGGACGCAGCAAGTGCGTTATGGTAGTGAAATGTTTCAAATTTGATTAACTAAATTTTCTATAAACTTAGAAAGTTAAATTTTGGTACATAGTAAGGTCTTTTACAGGGCAACATATTCACCAATTTTCACCAAAATCGCTTTGTAATTTTCTGAGATAAAAGTTTTTTCGAAAGAAAATTCTAAATTTTCCCCAAAAACCTTGTCCGATCTTCCTAGTTAACGAACTCATCAAAGCCATTAATAAAAGAAAGATTCTGGCGAGTCTCATCAAAATCGATTAACAACTTTCTGAGTTGTCGTGCAGATACATTATATATATATATATATATATATATATATATATATATATATATATATATATATATATATATATATATATATATATATATATATATATATATATATATATATGTGTGTGTGTGTGTGTGTTTGTGTGTGTGTGTGTGTGTGTGTGCGCGTGTGCGTGTGCGTGTGTGTGTGCGTGTGCGCGCGTGCGTGTGTGTGTGTGTGTGTGTGTAAACATATAAAAATTGAAACTGACCCCGGGTGTGGGTTCCAGGGGTCCTCGCGCTTATTTGAAAATATTTCTGCAAAGTCTCACCATCGATACCTCTCTATTAGTGAATTTCTTGTAATAAAACTTCACTAAAAAAACAGAAACATCATTGTTACACATAATAATAATAATATAAATTTATTGAAAATAATTATACAGCGTACTTTAATTAACACAAAAGCTTCTAGCTTGTACTTGTTAAATACAATTTATGAAAATAATGTATTTCAGTCAAAATAATCGACCTACAGCCTAGAAGCAATGTCATCCATAATTTTTACGTCTGCCTTTAATGGCTTTATTTGATATTTACAATTTTTAGTGAATTTTTGTAGAAAGAAATAATTAATGTGATCTCGACTTTTCAATTTTGAAATAAATTCTTCAAATAAGCGTGAACTAGACCCCCTATTACACATCCGGGGTCAGTTTCAGAAGCTTTGGTGAGTGGTGCGCGCGCATGGGATTTGCTGGTTAATACAACCTTTGTACAATGGTACTTGTAAAAGATGCGATTGGTGTCGGAAAAGCGAAAGCCCGACCCTTCTCAGTTCATGCCTGTGTTTCTGGCGTGCGCGGTGTGGAGAGAATAAAATCAAACAAATAGATTGGAGCCAGTATGTGTGGTAATTGGTAGTTCCCGTGTTTCAGGCGTATAAGTGTGCACGTATTACAGAAGTGGAATGAAGTAAATACAAACAGACACGTTTCAGTTGGTGTGTTTGCTAATTGGTGTTGATTTAATTATTATAATTGCCAGTGCATTGAAACGCAATGTTGATGCCACATAATTTCTGGGAAAGGTCACTACTTTTCTCTAATCATCAGAGATTGAAATTTGCCGATCTCTAAATTTTATGTTTCCTCAGAAGCTATATTTGGTAATTTGTGCTAATAAGTTATGCAAAATCGAAATCTAATGGGAACTGATATTTTAGAACAGCTTGTTCGTAACCAAGCAGTCAAAACACAAATTTACCCAGGAAAAATTAGGAGAAGAACAGCCTGTAAGACTCTATTTTTTTTTTAATAAACACACAATAGGTCTGATATTTCCCCTAAAATTCATATCCAAAACCAGTGTTTGGGAGTTTTTGATCGAACGCAGTCCGTTATGGTAGCGAATTTTTATTAAATGCTTTAAATTGGATTAATTTAATTTTCTATAAACCTAAAAAGCTGAATTTTTGTATACAGGAAGATCTTTACTGGGGCGACATATTTGCCAAATTTCATGAAAATTACTTTGTTATTTTACCAATTGTATTTGCTTGGCAACTAAGTTTTTTTTTTTTTTTTTTTTTAACAATAAACCTTATGATTTCTCATATTTAATTATCATTAACTCGAAAAATGTCTTATGTAAGACGGCAACAATTTTATATTGACAGTGAAAAGATGTTTTCAAATTACAAAAATTAATAGAGTTGCCATTAAAAAAAATTAGGACGTCATTACTCTTAACACAAATGATGGAGGAAAATTAACGATCATGCAAAAATATGTATTTTTATCAAATAACATCCAAGTGATCGAAGATTTTTCCCAAAAAAAATATTTCTTTTTGCTTATTTTTTTTACTTTAACGTCTCTCTATTTTCGCAACTATGGCCAGTCACCGACGCCAGGAAGCAGTTCACCTCACTATCATGGAAATGTTGCCAAACCCCTGCCTTGGCGTAAAAGGGTAGTGATCTTTAACGTGCCAACAACGTATGGACACGGGACCGACGGCTTCACGCTTCCTCCGAGGGGTGGAACTGCAGATATTCAACTTGCTCAACTACAATGCCCCAACCTCGGTTGATGTTAGTTTTACAGTATGCACTGAAAAAGTAAAAGGGAAACACTGAGAATCCAACTGAGTACCCTTCGGTTCAGAGACACGCGTTCTTACCCCTGGACCACCGAGGCTCTATTTTACTTAATTTATTCCATAATATAAGCATGCACTGTATGCATTACACACAGTAACTTCTAAGAAAAATTTGTTCGCTCATTTGCTGATACAAAGTAATCCATCTATGTTTCAATATAAGTCTAAATATAAAGTCCTAACATGTAATTAAGTTACGCTTTGAACAAAAAACGATTCTCAATTTCGCAAAACACCCGAGTTCAGTATTTTTTCATGTAGCTCAGATTACTTAGAGAACCCCATGTTTTCAATCATCCTCTTAAGTGATTAGAGAAAGTTTTCTTGCCATTCTTTTATAATTCTTTCAAAAAGTGTGTTAGGACAAAAACTTTGATCAAGCTACAGAGTTGTTAGCTCTTAAAATTTCGAGGAAGACTTCTTATACTTACAGTATATGCTTTAATATTACCAAAAAATTGTAGGAAATACTGTAGAAATGCACCTAGCAATTTTTAATTGTTAAGTTTCAGAATTTTCGTCGAAAAAATTCACTAATGAGGAGATCGCGACTTGATATTTTTTAATTCTTCAAATAATTCCCCCCTAGAACACATATCCGGGTTCAGTTTTCATTTTTATATATTTTGTTTATGCAATATATATATATATATATATATATTTGTGTGTGGGTGTGTGTGAGTGTATCACACCGATAACTCGAAAAATAATTGGCCGATTTTGATCAAATTTGGTAAGTGCCCTTCTTTCGCAAGTGACTTGTATAAGTTGGTTAGCCGGGAAAATCGGACCTGTTTTCAAGTCATCAAAGATCTATTTTAGATGTTCGAAATGTCGCCCTTCTACCTGAATACACATTTGTATGCTATTTTTAAATTCCTGGAAAACCGTTTCTAACATTTTCGGTGACACCTTCTGAAATGCATTCATAATTTTAAGTTTCAGGTCCGCTGTGTTCCTCATTGGTTCATAGTAAACTTCTTTCTTTATGAATCCCTACATAAAGAAATCCAGGCATGTTAAATCTGGTGATCTTGCTAGCCACTGGGCCGCGCCACCTCTTCCAATCTATTTATTTGGATAAAATATGGCCAATTGGTAATTCACTATAACAAGAGGAATTAGACACCAGGGGTACTGCTTTGTCGTAAAATCTTAGATGCAATCTTCTACGGGGTATTAATAGCAAATTGAGCTATTCAAATTTGGAGCATTTAATCAAAATTCGCTACCATAACGCACTTACTGCGTCCCGAATTTCTTTTCTTACAAACATGCATTATATTTCGATGTAAAATGCAAAAATGCAATAACATAAGGCGTGAAAAAAAAAGAAAATTTGTATCACCAACGACTTATGGGCCAGCCTGTGGTTGTAGATTTTTTTTAAAGATGTAGCTCAAGATACTCTATAATTAATGTATACAATGTTTTTTCATATCTTGTGAAATAACGGATATATGGAGCTTTATTGATTTTTTACGAAAATTCGACAAAAATTATATACCATTAAACGATACACTCTATAGCTAAGACTACTGCCAAAGCATCAGAGAAAGGGTTTATTTGAAATGAATTTTCTGGAAATATTTTAGTAAAATAAAGAACAATGACGGTTGAAGCTTCAGGGTTTGCAAAACATTCTTCTTGAGACATTTCCTTTCCATAATCCCTATTAGTTTCAAGTTCTTTGCCTAAATGTTGCCAATAAATCGCGACTTTGATGTTTTGAGGAAAACCCCAATTTATTTTTCTTTAGATGCCTCTAACTTTTTTGTGTTTCAACTTATAGAGCTAAATTTTGGCAGGTAATTTATAATGATATAAACCCGTGTACCAAATTTGGTTGCTCTTACTTTGGTATTTCCGGCGATATAAATTATTTTCGATATATATATATATATATATATATATATATATATATATATATATATATATATATATATATATATATATATATATATATATATATATATATATATACATAAAAAGTTCGGGACGCAGCAAGTGCATTATAGTAGTGAATTTTCATAAGAATTGTACACTATAAGGTATATTATTAAAACTTATTCTTTAAATTTAAATGGATCTTGGAGATTGGTTTCGGAGGTCCCAGTAACCGATTACTGGAAGAAATTTCTATTTTTATAAATAAATGTATAAATAAATTAAAATTTGGTACATATATGTAAATACTGCAAGTCGCTTAAAAAAATTGTGTTACAAATTTCATTAAAGTTACAATCGAGTTATCACTATTTGAAATATTTTTACAAAAATTCGCTACAATAACGCACTTGCTGCACCTAAATTCTTTTTTACACTTATTTACTATTCTTGTACCCATACTTTTTGAAAATGAAATAAATATAAATAATACAAAATTTTGAGATTAAAATTTTAATAATTTACACTGTACATCTGTACATCTGATTATATATGTAATTTAAACTGCTTTGTGATATTATGTAGTTTTATTTACTTGAAATGTTCCATAAAGAGTAAAAGCTAAGAGTAAAGAAAACCATAAGTACCTAGGTACCCTGATATTATACTTGTTAAAGTTATGTTAAAATGAAAAGTTGGGTTATTATTTACCTACTATTTGTATTAACCTTAGAATATAGGTAGTTGTTTTATATTCTAAGGTATTAGCGGAGTCGTTTTCGACGTTATGCGCAGAACGTACACGATTCTGTCATGACTCCTGTCAGTTAACAAATGACTAGTGGTGTTGTCGGATTAAACTAGTGATGGCTTTTAAATACCGTGAAAATAGGAAGCTTAATATTTATACTTAATAAAACGTAGTTCTAGATTGATTTTAAACAAATTGAATCACTTTCATTAAAATTTCTATTTATTTACATTTTTCTAACATCTACAGGTTTAGATGAGAGTTGTCGTAAACGGCAACCTTGCCGATTGTTTATTGTGACATATTTTCGTAGCCTGTCCGTTTAAAACTTAATTTGGAGATTTTGTTTGCAATGGCAGCGGAACCCTGATTTATCTGTCTCACCTTGTCTAACATTATAGGCATCCATTTAGAGGTAATTTCAGGTTATATCGCAGATTATTGATTTTTTATTTAGTTATAACTAATGATCTTCTGAACCAATTGAGCTCAAATTTGGTAGATAGTACCACTTGTACGATGTGTACGTGCTTGTTAAGTTTTAGTTTAATATTGCTAGTAATTAAAAAAACTTTTTAACTAACCTTGGATTTGGGTTCTAGGGGCCCTAATTCGCGGTCATTGGACGAAATTTTCCAAAAGTCTCACCATCGATACCACTCTATTAGTGAATTTTCTTAACGAAAATTTACTAAATTTGAAACTGACCTCAGATATGGGTTCTAGGGGATCCTAGTTCGCGCTCATTTGAAATCTATTTTCGTAGACTTTTTTGTTTCCGTAGAAATCATATTTTGTAAGATTTCTGTTAAATTTTGGAAATTATTAATAAATGTATAATAAATTCTGTTAAAAAAAATGTTTTCGAATTTTCGTGAAAAAAATTGTTTGCTAATTTTCATGCAAAATTTGTTTTTGTTTCACTGCATTCATTGAACAAAGACATATTTACTATTAAAAACATTTTTAAATTCACTACCATAACGCACTTACTGCGTCCAAATTTTTTTATCAGCAATTTGTTTTCCGAAATCGTAATCTTTTGATGACAAAACCTACTGGTGCTCTATGTTTCATTAACATAAAATATGCTTGTTTTTTTTTTGCTTTTCCAATGCCAAACTACACAGTAAATGTAACCCTTTATTTTTATTTTTTTAATCACGTACAATCAAATTTTCAACGATTTCTTATTCGCACTTTTAGATCTATTTTTTTGACTTCCTGTAATTTTCAAATAATCAATAAATTTATTCCAGCTTTCGGTAACTTGCTCTTCCAAACTGATGAATTCCTTGCTACCCTCTATCCGCAACGCATAAAACTTTTGCAATAAATTTTGCTCTAGCTCGGACATTCTCAACTTTATTTCCCTTTCTATGTCTTGTACCAAATCCTTTAGTTCATTACACGAGATCTTCTCGTTCCCTTTGCACAAAACTTCAGACACACTTCCAATGATTTCGTCCGTTGAATTATCACAAGAACAGCCTATTTGATTATGAATTGCGTAATCACCAGACGCTGATGGTATATTTGGATCTTCATACATGAAATTTCTGCTGCTCTCGGTTGCCCTTTTTCTTTTGTCTAATAATTTTGGGGTCGTTCTTTCTGGAAAAGCAATCTTTTTGATCCATCCATTGTAAGCAACTACGGTATGCAACGGTGAAGTCATAAATCTCGAATCGTATGATCGTAACTGACCATCACATGTACTGATTGCTACATCATACGTGTTCGAAAGATAAGAAATGCCAGAAAGTGGTGAATTCAAATTGTAACAAGCTGCTTGCTGTGAGTCTCTAAGATCATAAATAAGCATATTGTGGTCCATGCTAACTGAAGCCACTGTATCGCCATCGAAAGCCATATCGGTCACCACATTCTTGTGATATTTTGTTGTTAACCGGTTTTCTGACTTTTCTACATCCCAGACGCTCACAACACATTCTTTGCTTGCTGCACCAAGTAAATTATGATGTTGTTTATTTGTAACTATTGTACTTACTGAAGAACTGAAGGGCACAGAGAATGTCATACAAGGCTCTTTTCTTTTATTGAACAAAACAATTTGACCATTACTGCAGGCTGCTGCTAAACAGCTATCATTTTTCAAGAACTCTATATTCTGAATTGTAGCTGGAATTTTCGTATATTCTGTTATAGTATCCCTTTCTTTCAAGTCGTATATCTTCACTTCGCCCGTGGCTGTACCTAAAGCTATTATATGGCTATGTATGTTTGAACATGTTGCAGATGTTACTCCACTGTATTTAAGTTGAGCGAATGGTAGAATATTTTCTTCTATTCTAGTTGGAGCTTGCAGAAGTACGCAATGGCCGTTACATTTAAGCCCTACCAAGTATTGTCCTTCGTTATCCCATGCTAAAGATTTTATCGTATTATTGTCTTCAGAAGTTTCATGTACACCAAGAAGAGATATTTCAGGCCAGTTGTAAAATTTTATATCTTTTGCACAGGTAGCCAAAACCATATTTGTTGTGTGGATACTCCTAATTTCCAATACCCCAAAATTCAATTCTGTAACTGTCAAAAATATTTTGCAACTGCAAATGTCAAACTTTAAAAATGACTTGATTGTTTAAGTAACTACGAGTAAAATCGTGATTTAATTTAGGGTCCCATTAAAAAAGTCTGGACGCAGCAAGTGCGTCATGGTAGTGAATTTTCATAGAAATGATCTATTCGATTTTTTTAAGGAAAATTATATATGCTCCAAGAAAAATTATATTTGTTTGGAAAATTAAATGTATTTTGCTTAACACACAAATATTGGGGTTTTGTGTCCTCCTGTGACCTCCAGTGGTACAATTTTTTTTTGTTTCATTAAATACCTATAACATTTTTCCTCTCAACGTAGAGATCTAAATTTTGGTATAGAGTTTACCTTTTATATAATAAGCCTGCATACCAATTCTGGTTAGTTTTTTCCTGTACGTGCAGTTGGCCCGAAGGGCCGCCTGACTATCTGAGCAAATGTATACACATTTCTCAGGGCTGATCCTCACATTCTGTCGATTAGCTACAGACAGAATAGCGCACACCTCCGATTTGAATGCCGTGGTATATGTGCCCAGAGCATAACTCTCGCGCACCCCCAGGCTATCGATGTATATCCCCGCCCCGGAGGAGTGCTGCTCCTCCAGGCGTGATTCGTCGGTAGAACACACCAGGTTAGTAGGCTGGAAAGCAAGCTCATTTTTCCTCCACTGATCCTTGCTGGGGATATATGTCCTAGTCAGCCCAATATAATTCTCTGCGTTTCGTACCTTGATGGTGGAAATTAGAGTTTTCTTTTCCACCTCCTTGGCAACTTTTGCATGTCCTGTTATTCCTTCCTCTCCGCACCAGTTTACAGAGTCTCGCATTCTGAGATGCGACACCATAGCCTTCCTTCTGATACAGATGCGAAGCGGTGGCATCATCAGCAAGACCTCTAATGCGGCTGAGGGTGTCGTCTTCATAGCACCGGTGATACCCAGACTTGCCAGCCTTTGAAGTTTGGCCAGCTTCCGGGCAGCAGTTTGGTTCACACCACCAGACCACTGCCCCATAAAGTACTGGGCCTGACAATCGCAGTGTATATATATATATATATATATATATATATATATATATATATATAATATAACTGTCAAGTAGAAATGTCAAAATTTTTGTGCTGGGGAATTTTGTGGTTTTTGGAAGAGATTTAGTTAAAATTAATGTTAATGTTTAAATAGAAGTGAATATTAATCTTCATGGCTACTGTGGAAGCGTTGGTGGGAGTTTCGATAGCAGAAGAAGAAAAATTATAAAGTGACATTCATTAAAATCATTTGGACAGAAGAAATTTGGAAAGAGGGTGTTTAACAAAATTGTATCACCACAAGCACAAGCAGAGTTTATTTGTGAGATGCGTTGTATAACTTTAATAATAAATAAATAATTTATATATATATATATATATATATATATATATATATATATAAATTTATCAACTCTCCATTGGCACAAATTAAAACTCCTTTTCCCACCAACCTATTATGTTTGCTGATTACAAATGACCTGCTAGTGTACAATGTAATTTATGCATTTTAAAAGGAAGCCAGCATACTTATTTGAAACGATTTAAAATAGTAACTATATGTCAAACTAAATTTAAAAAATATATTTTTATACTCACATTTACTTATTGTATTAAAAAAAATCCTATGTGTCTAACCCTTAAGTGTTTTCCACGGTCGTTTGTGTTCTTTCCTGTTTGGTGAACGAAAAGTTGCCAAGATCGACCCCCTTGGCATGAAGAAATGTGTCCTCGTTTTTTCCTAATTAATTTAAGAACAAAAAATTTTATTAAGAAAAAAAATTGGTTAAGAAAATATATTGTAAACGTCCTTACCCATATTTACTATCTCAGGTTATAAACCTTTGAAGATGCACTAACTTAGGAACAGATAACCTGTAGCCAAGGGATATATGTCTAAGGCCAGAGCCGTGCACTCGCAAAGGTGCAGCCACACACACACAATGTTCTGCGATTAAATTAAAGTAGACGAGACTCTTCGTTCCGTAATAACAACGGCAGCAAAAGTGCTAGAAAATGCATCAACACTCGTTGCTACTACAACATGCTACTTGACGATGGGTCCAGCATGCTGGTGCTATAAGGCAGATTAATTGTTGATAGGCTACACAAATAAAACCAAATGTTAACTGCTATTACTGAATACCTATTACTAAGAGTTTGCATATATTACCTTATTGTGTCTGGTTCTTCTATTGTGTTTGATTTTAATCTAGATTAACCTGATTTTGGCGGGTTTTTTTAAACACATATTTGGGAAAGTTGAAGATCGATGGTATTGCATGGCGTTTTACGGTTTTTCTTCCAAAATTATAAATAAGATCATCTAGGCGAAAATGTTCAGAATAGATTTTCGAAGTTTTGGATGGCTGGAAACCTTGACGTTTCATCGCAACTAACCACATTTTTAAGGCAGCTCGGTCCGCTTAAATTGCCGTAGAATATTATTTAGACATGGCCAGACTATAACTAGGACAAGTGACCTACCTCGTATCATAGGTCAGTTTTCCTAGTTATAGTCTGGCCATGTCTAAATAATTTTCACTATAAACACTCACTCAGCTAAACTACATTAAATTAGATATAGGTCTATAACACTGCTTACTACTTACACAAAAACGTCCATAAACAATGGTTAATATATAGAAAAAGACGAACAAATGTGCATACTCCCATTCTCTAAACATATTAAAATAACCTAACTGACCCCTAATGAGCTCCTTGTTACCTTGTTAGTAGAAATATAGGCCATAAACAGAAAAGAAGAAGAATAACCTCAGTGTTCTACAGCAGCTGATATAGCGCCATTTCACTTCTATGCTGGATGCTGGAGTCAAATATCTCTCTACGGTGCATCTATTTGTATTATGAGATCATTGTTGTCTTTATACAGTAACTGTAGAGGATAAATGTCAAACAGATTTAAAACACTGCAAAAGTTAAATCAAGATACTATACAATTAGCAAGACTTATTGGTATTGGTGTACTGTGCAATTTCAAGCAATAAAGATTATTATTATTATTCTTTTTTGAAGTATCGTGATAAGCATAATCGTCTAAACTCTGGAACTGGCCTCATTCGGGGGTCTTAGTTCGCGCCTATTTAAAGAAATTTCTTCAATATTCAAAAGTAACGATGTCCTCATAATCGAATTTTTGCTAGTAAAATGCGCTAAAAGTAACAAAAACACAGACTTCGCAGGAGATAGGTTACGATGTGTTTATCGCAAGAAGTTACAGACGCAGCAAGTGCGTTATGATAGCGAATTTTTGCAAAATCTTTCAGAGTTTCGTGAACAAATTTTTGTTAGTCTAGAAATTTCAATTTATGTATATCATAGAGCCACATCTGTGACAAATTTGATCAAAATAACCTAAGACTCCAATTTGCACATTCCTAGTGATGTGTAAGGGTAGGTTGGTCTGTTGCATTTCGTTTCCGGGACTTCAATATGCCTGCTCCCCAGATTTCATATGAGATATCGTCTACAAGGTCGCAGCACAGCGTAGCTTGTTACGTTATGATTTCTGTGTGTACAACCCCTAAGCCTGAGAGAAATCCGACCGCCGGTTAATGATGTTATGTTATTTATAGTAGGCTGTTTACCTGAATCATTATTGGAGTCGTTAATCGGAGTAATGAGTTTTGTTGTGTAGTGATAACAGTACTAAGCGTACCAAATGTTTTTGTCAGGGTAGATATTGGGATAGTAAAGCTTCTTATTACATTATGGTCACGTTGCGTGTTTTCCTAAAGGGATGTAATTGGTTTCCAGATAATCGGAAATAAAATACCTTCATCGATCAGGATGTTTTTTGATCTCGATGACTTTGCTTAAAGATTCACTTAAAAAACTAACACGTTTGCATATCTTAGAATATTTTATTGCCCGCATTTTAAAGCGTGGCTAATATTTTATATCTTGGTCTCTAACTTCAGGATTGATAAATATACTGGCTTTCAAAAAAATCCGATCACCCAGTACGAGTTGAACGATTTTAATAAAATTTATAGATAATGTGTGTTTAATCAAACTTAAAAAGGTTCGGAACGCAGCAAGTGCGTTATGGTAGTGAATGTTCATAAGAATCATATGTAACGTATTAGTGATTAGCCTTATATTAAAAGTTATGAAAAGTTACTTTAATTAATTAGGAACAGAAAAAAATGAGGTTAAGAAGGGCAATCCAAGACACGATCTCTAACATAAATATTTATATAGTAATTTGGATACAAAACTTAAACAAAGCAACTGATAAACAGGAAGTATACTCAACTAAAAATACACTAGAAAGCTGAACATAAAAAAATTCATGTGATTCATGCATTGAGGGTGATTGTATGCATGCAGAAGGAGAAGAAAAACCCCCAGGACGAAGAGGGTTTCTGCCCCCTCACCCAAAAACACGGCAAATTTTCCATCCCCTTGTCCATACATACAACCACCTTCAAAGCATAAACAGGTTACCCAGCGACCTGGAAAACCGGGAATACCTGAAAAAATCAGGGAATTTGAAATAACCCCTAAAATGTCAGGGAAATTCGTGATTTTGCGCAAATGTCATGGAAATTGTTCATTAGACCTGGAAATTATATATTTGTAAAATTGTGTCACTAGCAGATTTATTTTTAATTTTAATTCATATATTTATATGATATTATTTTTTTTTAGATAAATATTTTCTCCTAGAGCTGCTGTTTGGTACATTAATTGCAAGCGCCAATTAACGCGCGACATGTCATACGGCAATATAATATAATGTCTTCTTTATCTATCTCAAACAGGTCAGGTCAGGTCAGTTTATCTTACTTGGAATGCTTTTTCTTGAATGCATAAAATGCAAAATGCGTTCTAGCTATGGGGGGCGTAAAGCTGCGTGAATGTGTTTATTATATTTTAACCTTTATGATCATGTAGTTGAGTTGAAGTTGCAGTGTAAATATTTGGCATTTGTAAAGGGCATTTGTATTGTAATCCAGAAGAGGAAAGTTTATCATTGCAACGCATTGTGTATGCACTAAGTGAAGATTGGAACCTGTGATGAGCACTGATAAGTACACTTGGAGAGCCCAAATCACCACAACACATTTTAAAAAGACCTGACGATCGTTTCACTAACCAAGTTAGCGTCATCAGAGGATGAAACATTCTAAATACGTAAAAAACTAACATCAACTTATATACCGGATCGATCTCAGGTAAAGAGATCGAACCGAGATGAGACACTAGTCGTAGGCAAATTCCACAGTGTATTGTATTTTTATCGCCTGACCAGGTCTTTGCGCTATCCTTATTGCTTTATCTAAAAGTGTCCATCTGTAATAGTCTTGAGAAAGTTCAACGACCGCTAAATTAACAACGGTTCCTTTGGCGGCAATAACTGTATACTTGTTATCGGTAAAAACGTGCCGAAAACGTGGGAATTTTATTTAGCAAAGTAATCTATCAAGTGACTCGTAATTGGCGCTGGTGCACTGTTCATACATTCTTTGTTGCAACTATATTTCGCAATATATACGCTCTCAAACCCATTCAGCTGACCTGGTTTTCTAACATTTTTTATTAATTTCAGATTTTCTTTATCAACGTGATGATTACTATCCCAAATATGTCGGGCGACGGCAGACTTATCTACAGTACCGTAACGTAATTGGGATATGTGTTCTTTGAATCTGATTCCAATCGATCTTTTTGTTTGTCCGACGTATTTAAGATTACAATCTTTACAACTTATTTCATAAATTCCCGACATTTTTTCCGCGCTATCCTTGTCTTTTGGATTACCTAGCAAGTTTTTTAAAGTATTTGTTGTTGAAAATGCTACCTGTAAGTCGACTTTTTTAAAAATGTTGTCTAGACCCCTCGTGATTCTAGGTTCAAATGGTAAGCAAACAAAGTTTTTTTCCGATTTTTCTCTTCTGAACGTCGTTGATTCCGTCACCATTTTCTTTGTTTTCTGTTTGTTGATTAATTTTTCCACTAAGCCAGCAGTGTATCCGTTATATTCGGCCACGTTCCTAATGTAATTTAATTATTTGGTATATCTACTTTTGTTTAAAGGAAAATTAATTAACCGATTTACTAAAAAATTCAGACTGGCCTTTTTTTGTGCGTACGTATGATGTGAGTCGCTCGCGTACGCACAAAAAATGGCCAGTCTGAATTTTTTAGTAAATCGGTTAATTAATTTTCCTTTAAACAAAAGTAGATATACCAAAGAATTAAATTATATTAGGAACGTAGCCGAATATAACGGATACACTGTTGGCTTAGTGGAAAAATTAATCAACAAACAGAAAACAAAGAAAATGGTGACGGAATCAACGACGTTCAGAAGAGAAAAATCGGAAAAAAAACTTTGTTTGCTTACCATTTGAACCTAGAATCACGAGGGGTCTAGACAACATTTTTAAAAAAGTCGACTTACAGGTAGCATTTTCAACAACAAATACTTTAAAAAACTTGCTAAGTAATCCAAAAGACAAGGATAGCGCGGGAAAAATGTCGGGAATTTATGAAATAAGTTGTAAAGATTGTAATCTTAAATACGTCGGACAAACAAAAAGATCGATTGGAATCAGATTCAAAGAACACATATCCCAATTACGTTACGGTACTGTAGATAAGTCCGCCGTCGCCCGACATATTTGGGATAGTAATCATCACGTTGATAAAGAAAATCTGAAATTAATAAAAAATGTTAGAAAACCAGGTCAGCTGAATGGGTTTGAGAGCGTATATATTGCGAAATATAGTTGCAACAAAGAATGTATGAACAGTGCACCAGCGCCAATTACGAGTCACTTGATAGATTACTTTGCTAAATAAAATTCCCACGTTTTCGGCACGTTTTTACCGATAACAAGTATACAGTTATTGCCGCCAAAGGAACCGTTGTTAATTTAGCGGTCGTTGAACTTTCTCAAGACTATTACAGATGGACACTTTTAGATAAAGCAATAAGGATAGCGCAAAGACCTGGTCAGGCGATAAAAATACAATACACTGTGGAATTTGCCTACGACTAGTGTCTCATCTCGGTTCGATCTCTTTACCTGAGATCGATCCGGTATATAAGTTGATGTTAGTTTTTTAAGTATTTAGAATGTTTCATCCTCTGATGACGCTAACTTGGTTAGTGAAACGATCGTCAGGTCTTTTTAAAATGTGTTGTGGTGATTTGGGCTCTCCAAGTGTACTTAGCATTGTGTATGATAGTGTAAAGAAATTATGAGAAGTGGGGAATATAGAAATCAACGATAAACTGACGCTGACTTTCAATAATTTATATCAAGATTTTCTTAAGTAGTTACTGCAAAAACGTGTAGTAATTTGGTAATTTGACAGGTAGAAATTTATCACGTTTCTGTATTAGTTAACAGAATTAACCATATTTGTGTCTTTGATAATGATTTTTTAAAACCAGAATTTTTTTTTAATAAAAAGTATTCAGAGTTGTGTGTTGTTCATTACGAGTATTATGAAAACATCACTTGGGCCTGGAAATGTCAGGGAATTTGATTTTTTATTTCTGCTGGGTACCCTGATAAAGCACTAGACAAATTTCTTGGGAGCAACCCCCAAGAAAGTTACGGGACCTGTGGCGAATATTTCGAATAATTCTTGTACAAAATGTTGTTTTAATAGCGAATATTCTGATAAATAAATTTAAGGAATTTTCTTTGAGGAAACATTTATTGAGAAATGAACATTTTTAAACGAAAAGCGTCGAAAATGATGTTTAAATGGCTTTTCCTGCAAGCAAGTTATTTTATTTACAATTTTTAATTACAGGTTAGAAATATAATTTCAATTTTCTGTGTTCTATTAGCAAAATTTTGTGTAAAAAATGTTTAGCCAGTTTTTGCAAAAAAAAAATTTGTGCTTCCGTAGAAATAATTTTTTGTAATATTTATTTGTGAAATTTTGGTAATTCATGATAAATGTTTAATAAGCTATTATAAAAAAATGTTTTCCGATTTTCTTCAAAAAATTATTTGCGAATTTTCATGAAATTTGTTTAAAGTTTCGTCGAAAATATTTTTGTGAATAATTATATTTTGGTAGGTGGGTGAATAACTTGAAGAGGTTTGTTGGACAGAAAAATTGAACCAGTTTTTTCGAAAACGTTTTAAGTTCATTTTCGGAAAAATTTTGCACTTTTAAACACAATAAAATTATTTTGATGAAATATGGTACATTGCTCCTATTATATTGGTAACCAAATTTGATGGCTGCTTTCATTAAAGAAAGACAGATTTGCCATTAAAAACTTTTTTTTTAATCGAACACAGTTACAGTTTTGCATTTTCCATCGAAATATAATGCATGTTTGTAAGAAAAATTACTCAGGACGCAGCGAGTGCGTTATGGTAGAGAATTTTCATTATATGTTTCAAATTTCCATAGCTCAATTTGCTATTTGGTTAACATTTGTGACTAGGAACCAGTTTTTTTGGAAACATTTTGAGTTTATTTTTTTATTATTTAACAGAGAACCTGCGACAATAACTGATTATTATATATTTTATAAAGACAGGTTGGTATGTGTATGAAAATGCAGAGCGGACAAGGCACTGAACATTCGGTTGTTATGCCTCCTTAGAAACCTTGGAAATAGCTGGCAAATAGTACATTCTAGCTGTATTTTAAACACAAGGAAAGTTACTTTTCTCCTCACTGTGTGATGGATGAGTGTAGCATTTGGTAGTAAATAGTTTAAAATTCATAGCACAGAAAACCCATCACACCCTTGAAATGAGTAGTGATAGCAATTCAGTCACGAGTAGTTAATAACAATCTTATGCGGCTTTACTTGCCCAAACAAATGAACTTGGCTTCTTTATACTTCATATAATTGAATAGGTTTTCAATTTTGAGCAGAGGTAATCAATTAAAATTAAATCACAGTAAAAGTTCAAGCAATGTTCTCGTCAACATTCTGTGAAATATTCACAAGTCCCTGCTTTAAATCTATTGTGACAATTTGATTTAAGTGAATCCAATAAAATTTAAATATTGGGGAAACGGTGGAATTTGGGTATAGGGAATGCTAATACCCCTTGAAAGGGAAACCGGATGCGAACCGAAATAGCTCATAAAATATAGGGTGTTCTATTTGAAATAAGCGAGTAATTGTGATTTCAATTTTACCAAATGGCACGGCTAACTCTCATTACCCTGTATATTTGGCACCTTAAAAAATGTAGGTGCCAAAAACTGAGTCTTCTCAGTTTTATTTCCACAGAGAGGTAACGTATAACGTTCACCTAGGTTTTGGCGAGAATTTTCAAAAAAGTCGAAAAATGTCGAAAACGGTTGATTTTCACATACGGTATGTTAGTAATAATTTATCTCAAATTCAATGTAGAATTCAAAAATATCATGAAAATCACCATCTTGTATTTAAAATAAGCAAGTTGATGGTCACTTCAGGTTAAACCGGAAGTGTGACATAAAGTAAACTATTTGCACTGAACTGTAATTTGACACAAACGTATGCTTGTAAATTTTCAAATTTCAAACCGGAGTAGTTATTGAGAAACAGATAACTAAATGTCTTGGCGCCACACCCTGTATATATATATCACACCGATAACTCAAAAAATAATGAGCGATCAAATTTGGTGAATACCTTCCCTGTGCAAGTGGCTTGGACAGGTTTGTTAGCCAGAAAAATCTGCCCATGTTTTCCCGGAAAATGTTGTGTTTTCTTTCGGGAAAAAATTATCTCTCCGGAAATAACAAAGTAAGGGCAACCAAATTTGGTACGCCTGTTTGTATTATAAATAGTGACCCACGTATCACGTACAAAATTTTGGTATGTAAGTTAAAAGACAAAAAAGTTTAAAAAGTTATAGGCATTTAAAGAAAAAATTTGGGGTTTTCCTCAAAACGCCAAAGTATCATTTTGAAACGTCAAAATTGGCAACATTTAGGCAAAGAACCTGAAACAAATACGGATTATGTAAAGAAAATGTCGAAAGAAGAGTTCTGCAAACCCTTAAGTTTCAGCTTCAACCGTCACTGTCCTTCATTTCACCAAAATGTTTACAGGAAATTAATTTCAAATAGACGCTTTCTCCGATGCTTTGGCTGTAGGTTTAGTTAAGTTTATGCTTTAACGATCTATAGTTTTTAGCTAATTTTCGTAGAAAACATTCGTTCTTGAGTACACCGCTGCTTTTGAATTCTAAAAAGATTTCTTCAAATGAGCGAAAACTAGGCCCACTAGAATCCATATCAGGGTTTACTTTCAGTTTTGATCTGTTTATATATATATATATATATATATATATATATATATATATATATATATATATATATATATATATATATATATATAGGGTGGCGCATTTCTACAGTAAAGTTCAGCATAAGTGTTTATTATACAAACTACGAGAAAAATTGTATACGTTAATTATATGGTGTTTTGAGCTGCATCCTATAAAAATATTTGACAATCACAGGTGACCCATAAGTCGTTGGTGATCCCCCCAATTCTTTTTCTAACACCTTTAGTTTATCGCATTTTTGAAATTTTATCGAAATATGATGCATGTTTCTAAGAAAAAATCGAGACTCAGTAACTGCGTTTTGATAGCAAATTTTCATTAAATCCTTCAAATTTCAATAACTCAATTTGCTATTTACTCTAAGGTTTGTTGGCTAGGAAACCAATTTTCTCAGAAACATTTAAAGGTTATTTTCGGAAAATGTTTGTACATTTATTTACAAGTTGTTTTGATAATATATGGTAGATTGTTTCTACTATTCTACTATACTATTCTACTATATAGGTTATACCGTTAATCAGATTGATGCCTGCTTGCATTGGAGAGACATATCTGCTATTAAAAACATTTTTATGAAATTTCAGTTTCATAACGCACTTGCTGCGTTCAGACTTTTTAATTGTACAGCAGAACACTTATAAATAATTCAGAAAAAACTGGTAAACATCTTGAGGCTCTACGTTTACGAATGCTATGTAAATGTCATAAGAATAAATAATTAAGGACAAGAAAGCGATACCCAATAATATTTTATTTCGAGCAGTGCGTTGTATGTTAGCAAAAGCCCTGAAGTTCTCATTAAAAATAAGTAACCAAACATTATCAGACGGTATTCAGATTGGAATCCCCCAATTCTGAATATTTAAAATATCGGTTTGATTGTACAGCAGGGTACTTCTAAATAATTCCAGAGACGTAGTAAAGACATCTACATCTGCGAATGCTATGTAAACGCTATAATGATAAATAATTAAGGATAAGAAGACGATACTCATTAGCAAAACAGTTTAGTATTGCCAGCAAAGTGAATCATTAAGTAATTCACAGTGTCTGTAGAAAGACGGTACAGAGAGAAAGTTGGGCTAGAACTCTCATAGACTTACATCCGGCATTATTCTAATTATATCAAGTTAGTCCGACTGTTTTTGTTGAAATATTGTTTTGGGTTCCTTCGTAAACTCGCCTAGGACCGTTCCAAGTTATTTAGTTGGCGAACATTTCTTCCTGGCACCCAGTGTGTTCAAGTTGTTAGGGCATTTAGGAAGGATATGGATGAATTATGAAATGTTGGAAGTTCACACTTAGTTTGACAACTTTTTATTAATGAATGTCAGAGAAGATGCTAATGAAATGATAAATATATAAATAATGAAATATTATGGATGACGATGTGAACGTCTTGCTAAAATCGTTTAGCGAAAAAAAAATGGTATAACTGAAATACATAATGTTATTTCTTTCACTTGAGGTATGGTGTAACAACTAAAATACGGTTTGTGTGAATTTTCATTAAAAAAATTTACTAATGGAGAGGTAACGATGGTAAGACTTCGAATTTTTTTTCAAATGCGCGCGTTGTGTATATATATATATATATATATATATATATATATATATATATATATATATATATATATATATATATATATATATATATATATATATACAGAGTGTTTACGGAAATCGGGAACAATAGCTATCTTCGTTATTGTTTGAGCTACGAAGTCGGTTAAATGGGAAAAGTTGATCCACTGGACTCGCCGCTTCTGAATATGTCACGGATATCTAGATTGCACAACTACTGTCAAATCTGTTGACATAACCTCAATTTTTTTAATAGAACGATATGAATATTTTGCATTGAATCGACTTAGGGCAAGCCATTCTATACGTATACATAATATTCTCTCCATCCTAGTACAATATTTCGGAAATAACTTGATCCCAAACGTTGCCAATTGTAGGTGTTTACGGAAATCGGGAACAATAGCTATCTTCGTTATTATTTGAGCTACGAAGTCGGTTGAATAGGCAAAGTTGACCAACTGGACACCCCGCTTCTGGATATGTCACGGATATCTAGATTGCACAACAACTGTCAAATCTATTGACATAACCTCAATTTTTTTAATTGGAACGATATGAATATTTTGCATTCGATCGACTCAGGGCAAGCCATTCTATACGTACACATAATAGTCTTTCCATCCCAGTGCAATATTCCGAAGATAACTTGATCCCAAACGTTGCCAACTATAGGTGTTTACGGAAATCGGGAACAATAGCTATCTTCGTTATTATTTGAGCTACGAAGTCGGTTAAATGGGCAAAGTTGACCAACTGGACACCCCGCTTCTTAATATGTTATGGATATCTAGATTGCACAAGAACTGTCAAATTTGGCAACGTTTGGGATCAAGTTATCTTTGGAATATTGTACTGGGATGGAAAGACTATTATGCGTACGTAGAGAATGGCTTGCCCTGAGTCAATTGAACGCAAAATATTCATATCGTTCCATTAAAAAAAAAGGTTATGTCAACAGATTTGACAGTTGTTGTGCAATCTAGACATCCGTGACATATTCAGAAGCGGGGTGTTCAGTTGGTCAACTTTGCCCATTTAACCGACTTCGTAGCTCAAATAATAACGAAGATAGCTATTGTTCCCGATTTCCGTAAACACCCTGTATATATATATATATATATATATATATATATATATATATATCCAAGTGTCAACTCAAAAAATACTCAACTCATTTGAACGAAACTTGGCACATTATCTTCATTGTGTTAAGGCCGCGGACGAGTTCGTAAATCAGATGTAACGGACATGTTTACTCCCAAAAACGTACAAATATATTTTTGAAAACGCTATACTTTTGAAAGTATTAGAGTAACTGTAATGAAACCTTACGTGTGGCTTTAAATGGCGTAAATAGACCTCTATTGTGAATTGAAATAATTGGTTCAAAAATTTTAGTTTTTTTCAACTAAAAAATAAAATCTTACAGACAGAGTAGTGAACTGCCATGCGTAGATTGCTTCATGCAACAGGAATAAATCATACATCAACAATAACCAGACAATACAAATAACACGCATGAAACATGCTACCCGAACTAACAATCGAAAAATCTCGACCACAAAAATGACAGATGACATAAAATTAAACATTTATCGTCTCACCTTTGAGTCTAAGATTATAATTTTCAGCAGAGATTTTGTTATTGTTGCAATTGAATTTTTATTAAGAAAATTCACCAATAGAGAATCTGTTTTTAAAAAACTTTTTTAGTTGTTTGAAAAACCGGATCTATTAGGTTGACTAAAACGAAATCATCCAGGCGGTTATAAGGAAAAATATCTGCTACGTTTATAATTTGGCAGATGCTTTACTTTTCTAAATATTAATTATGTTTTTTTCAAGAAGTCTTTTGTAACTTTAATGAAGTTTGTAATACAAGTTTCTTTTAAAGAGTTTTATATACCAAATCCAGGGGCGGCTCCTCAATAAGTGCGCCCGTGCGCGCGCACTGCCGCCTGGCGTGGAAAAAATAATATTTTTGCTATGCTATATTTTAATAAATTTTTATTAACTTTTTTACCTCCTGCATTCAACAAACAAAATTATTATATCGACGATCGTAGAGAGTCGGCAGCTATTAATACAGAATACAGAATCAGAATAAGTAAAGTGTTAATCGTTGCAGACGTTATATACATCCATATCCATATAAAGCAGTCGGGCGGCGGTGTGTATTTTTGGCGCTCTCATGCAATGCGATACTTCAGTGCGAAATGATCGCCTATCATCGAATAAGTAATCTGTTGTGCGCTATAAAATTACACACTTCCAGTTTGTAGTGGACTTTTGGCAGAGCGTGTGTACCTACTACCTAGTAATTTTCGTCTTCGCGTCGGATTAATTTTTAACTAGATCATTTCGTTGTTGTTTACATGTTCTAACAAGACAATTATTAATATTATTATGGCCACTACTTCGGGTTGTTTAATAAGTGGACAAAATAATTGTGATACTGTGATTAATTCAGTGCATGATATTTTAAATTTAAAGGTTAACTTTTTGAGGGACTTTTTAACTACTATAACTATAACGTATAACTAACTAGAGGAAAACTTGGTAAGTAGTTAATAATTAATAAGTTTAGTAAGTAGGTTTTTTATAATACATTTTCGGGGAAAAATAGGCGAGCTCTTCATTTTTAAATTCACTAATAAAGAGGTATCGATGGAGATACTTTGCAAAAAAAATTTCAAATGAGCGCGAACTAGGATACCTAGAACCCATATCCGGGGTCAGTTTCAATTTTTATATGTTTATATATATATATATATATATATATATATATATATATATATATATATATATATATATATATATATATATGTGTGTGTGTGTGTGTGTGTGTGTGTGTGTGTGTGTGTGTGTGTGTGTGTATCGGTTTTAGAGGTCCCAGTAAGAATTATTTAATGAAATTTCTATTTTCTATGGAGATAGATAGTTGGTTGTACATAGTCTCTATTTTATAACCTTTTTGTGTTATTTGGAGCTGTCGTGACAACATATTACTTGGTTCCGCAACGAGATGGCGACTTCTGTCTTACATATCACTTTGTGCTGTGAGGCTGGCTACCATAGTCGTATTACTTTATAGGTGTGTTCTCATTGCAACTAGTATACCGTGTTCACGAGCTCTAATTAGAGCGAAACCGGTCTGCGGTTCTAATTGTGGTGAGAATACATCTACCCTTACTTAGTTACATCAGTTGTAAAGATGAGTTAAATTTCGTAAAAATTAATTGACGAATTTCAAACATATTGCATTTTAGAGAAGAAAATTTGAAATTGTTCATGTAAAAACTTGACTCTCAAAACTGACAAACGAATATAGCCCCCGGAAAGAATTTTCCGATGTAAGGGGAAAAACCGAAAGTCTCTAGGTGGCGTAGAAGCTCTGCAAACCATGTTGTACGAACATATAAAATCTGTTATTGTCTCCCGACATGGGTTCCAAAAGCTCTAGTTCACGCTTCCTTTAAAGACATTTTTTGAAAAATCATTACCTCTATATAAGCGAAATTTACTTTTTAAACATTCGCTTTAAAGTAAATTAGAAGCACTCTGCTACAGTCCTTATTTTATTCTTTGTCAGAATTTCTCAATACACAAATACTCTGAATTGAGTAATGCAATTTATCTGTACATAAATTAGTTTACAAGTTTACAAATTATCTGTTTGCTTTCCGTGTGGGTTTAATTTTAATTTGAGCTTTTTTTTTGAACATCGGTCTGTTTCTGTGACTATATCCAATCACCGATACCAGCGAGCAGTTTTACCTCCCTTCCTTTCTTCAAGGAGGGCATAGATATTTAAGGTGTCCAATATCCCATGGTACACACAACTGACGGCTTAACTACTCAGAAGGGCGGAACGTGCTGACATTCAACTTGCTTAAACACGATGCCACAACCTCGGTTGATATTTATTTGCAGTATAAAATTATACAATTTTAATTTATATGTCTTATTGGTCAATATTTTTTACATTTATTCGTGTTTATCGAAATAGTATTGGGTTGCTTATTTTTGTTGGCGAGGCTGTGCAATTTTGTGCTTAATAAAGGATGCCTATAGCTGTTCTGACGTTATTGTAGATATATTGGTATCACTTTTTGACCCTTGCAACGGCACGATATGTAAGATTATCCAGTTATTTATTTTTCCTCCTCAGTTTCTCACTTAACCGAGCGTACACAACTACCAGTGCCGCGGTATTCAAGGAAGCTGAATGCTACAAGCTTCTCACCTTAAATGTGGTGTAAAGCCATCGATCTAGTGTGTCATACGATCTTAGACACGTAAAATATCCACATCTCCCTGACAAAAATAACAGATTTGGTTAAATCTATAGGAATATAAGGTAAAACTAGCTTATGACGTTTTGATTAGATTTGGCCAGTGGGAATGTGCGGTCGTTTTTTACAGCTGTAGCATCTGAGGCCACCTAATCGAAGGTTAGGCCTTCCTTAAATAAACAATAATCTTTATTAGTGAATTTTCTTTAAAAAAAATTCACTAATGAAGAGATCCCGACTTTTGAATTTTGAAAAAATTTCTTCAAATGAGCGCTAATTAGGCCCCCCAGAACACATATCCGGGGTCAGTTTCAATTTTTATATGTTTATATATATATATATATATATATATATATATATATATATATATATATATATATATATATATATATATATATATATATATATATATATATGTATCACACCGATAACTCAAAAAATAATGGGCCGATTTGATTAAATATGGTGAATAAATTCCTTTTGCAAATGGCTTGGATAAGTTCGTTAGCCAGGAAAATGGGTCCAGGTTTTCCCGGAAAATTTTGTGTTTTCTTTCGAAAAAAATATATATCTCCGGAATTAACAAAGTAAGGGCAACCAAATTTGGTACGCCGGTTTATATCCTTATAGAATACCAAAATTTAGCTATGTAGGTCAAAAGACAAAAAAGTTGTAGGCATTGAAAGAAAAATACATTGGGGTTTTCTTCAAAAAGTCAAAGTTGCGATTTAAAACGTCCAAATCGGCAACATTTAGGCAAATAACTTGAATCTAATACAGGCTATGGAAGTCAAATGTCTCAAGAAGAATGTTTTACAAACCCTGAAGTCTTAGTTTCAACCGTCACTGTCCTTCATTTTGCTAAAATGTTTCCAGAAAATTCATTTCAAATAGACCCTTTCTCTAATGCTTGGCAGTAGTCTTAGCTATAGAGTTTATCGTTTAATGGTACCTATATAATTTTTGTCGAATTTTGGTAAAAAATCAATAAACCTCAATATATCCGTTATTATACAATATATGAAAAAATGTGTATATATTAATTATAGGGTGTCTTGAGCTACATCTTAAAAAAATATTTCCACAGTCACAGGGTGGCCCATAAGTCGTTGGTGATACAAATTTTCTTTTTTTTTTTTAATCAAACACGCCTTATGTTGTTGCATTTTTGCATTTTCCATCGAAATATAATGCATGTTTGTAAGAAAAGAAATTCTGGATGCAGCAAGTGCGTTATGGTAGCGAATTTTCATCAAATGCTTCATATTTGAATAGCCTAATTTGCCATTAACCCATAAGGTTGACCAAGAAACGAGTGTTTCCGGGAACACTTTAGGTTTACTTTTGGAAATTTTTGTACATTTTCACACAATAAAATTATTTTTATGAAACATGGCACATTGTTTTTACTATATAGGTTATACTGGTAACGAAAATTGATGCCTGCTTTCTTAAAAAGGAAACACACGCAATAAAAACATTTTTATGAAAAGTCACTACCATAACGCACTTGCTGCGTCCAAAGTTTTTATTTATTTATGTATTTCAAAAGAATAATTGTGGAAAAATATAAAATATTTCCCCCGTTGTTTAAACATACTCGTAAGTCAATCAATTTTTTAGGCACTTTAAAGTAGCGTCATCATTTGTTATTTTCACTGACGGAGCCGTTATTCAAAATGAAAACAAATGTATGTTGACATTGCATTTGTTTCCTCAAATTGAATTCAAAATCCATTTCATTCTTATTTTTATTTTAGTTGAAAGATGTCTTGACCTCGACTACTGTAACTGAAAATAGCACTGTATTTCCTGCCTTTTCAGTTCTTGCTATCCGGCTTCATAACATTCAGGTCTCCAGACAAATCATGTTGGGAGAATTCGTTACTATAATCAGTATTTCTATTAAGTAAAATAAGTAAATAGTGATCCAGTCTGTTTTCCTAGTAAAAATTAATTTAGAAATGCACACTTAAGAAAAGGCGCGTTATTGTTCACTTTATTTAATTTGCAGTAATTATAATTAGCAATTTCCCATTCAGCACAAACATATTCCGTTTTCTTTATACGTTATAAAAGCTAGATCGTACGAGGGTAAATTAAAAATTGCTCTACCGAAACTTTTGTTTAAGAGCCTCGGTGATGCAGCGGTAAGAACGTGTGCCTTTGAACCGAAGGGTACTGAATTCGATCCCCAGGGTTCCTATTTCACTTTTTCAGTACGTACTGTAAAATTAACATCAACCCACCTTGTGGCATTGTATTTAAGCAAATTGAATGTCTACCTATTCCGCGCTTCGGAGGGGGCGCAAAGCCATGGGTGCCGTGTCCGTGCGATGTTGGGCACGTTAAATATCCCTACCTCCTTACAGAAAGGCAGGGGTTCGGCATCATTTCCAGGCTATAATCGCGGAAATATACCGACGTTAAAGTACAAAAAACCTTTTGTTTAGAATACAAAATGATTTCCAAATTCACTTCTTCATTAGCTGAACTAAAATAGTTTCAGCGAACCACTAAAAGGATTTCGACCACGGCAAATTAGCCCAGATATAATTTGGTATTCCAAACAAGTACAACGGCTACTACAGCTATTTTAAGTGATCCCATTCCAAATGTTTTTTTAAGCTTTGATAATAGATGAGAGTCCGATGGGGTTAGATCTGGTAAATAAGGGGGGATGGGGTAAGAATTGGATGCCGCACCAATCAATTAATTACATTAACACTGTTGAATTGTATTCTGATGACGCAATACCCCTTTTATTAGCATTCCAAAACCCATACTTTCTACTTTTTACGCAGTTAACTTACCAAGGTAGAGCTTGTATTTTCTGTGGTCATTTTGCAGATGAGCGACGTGTCAGTTTTAAATAAACTGATTCTCGTTAGATCAGGCTTACTACCTTATATGCACATTTTAATATCTTAGCTTGTTGTTGTTTCCCAGAGGTGGTTGATCGGGGGTCTTGTCAGTTGGTAGGGAGCTTTTTCGTCGCCTTAACTTCTACGAGGATACATTGTGATATGGTTTTCCCTTCCTCTAGCTTTTTAGTGAATTTTCTTTACAAAAATTCACTAATGAGGAGATCCCGAAAAAATTTCTTCAAATGAGCGCTAATTAGGCCCCCCAGAACACATATCTGGGGTCAGTTTCAATTATATATATATATATATATATATATATATATATATATATATATATATATATATATATATATATATATATATATATATATATGTATGTATCACACCGATAACTCAAAAAAGAATGGGCCGATTTTGATTATATTTGGTGAATACCTTGTAAATGGCTTGGAGGCTTGGATAAGTTCGTTAGGCAGGAAAATAGGCCGAGGTTTTCCCGGAAAATTTTGTGTTTTCTTTCGAAAAAAAATTATAACTCCGGAATTAACAAAGTAAGGGCAACCAAATTTGGTACGCGGGTTTATATCTTAATAGGTATGTTACCTACCAAATTTTAGCTCTGTACACCAAAAGGCAAAAAAAGTTATAGGCATTTAAAGAAAAATAAATTGTGGTTTTCCTCAAAACGTCAAAGTCGCGATTTAAAACGTCAAAATTGGCAACATTTAGGCAAATAACTTGAATCTAATACGGGCTATGGAAATAAAATGTCTCAACAAGAACGTTTTACAAACCCTGAAGTCTTAGTTTCAACCGTCATTGTCCATCATTTTACTAAAATATTTCCAGAAAATTCATTTCAAATAGACCCTTTCTCTGATGCTTGGCAGTAGCCTTAGCTATAAAGTTTATCGTTTAATAGTACCTATATAATTTAGGTCGAATTTTCGTAAAAAATCAATTAAGTTTAATATATCCGTTATTATACAAAATATGAAAAAAAATTGTATATATTAATTATAGGGTGTCTTGAGCTACATCTTAAAAAATGTTTCTACAATCACAGGGTGGCCCATAAGTCGTTGGTGATACAAATTTTCTTTTTTTTTTTTAATCAAACACGCCTTATGTTATTGCTTTTTTGCATTTTCCATCGAAATATAATGCATGTTTGTAAGAAAAGAAATTCGGGACGCAGCAAGGGCGTTATGGTAGCGAATTTTCATTAAATGCTTCAAATTTGAATAGATCAATTTGTTATTAACCTATAAGGTTGACCAAGAAATCAGTTTTTTCAAGAACACTTTAAGTTTTCTTTTGGAAATTTTTGTACATTTTCAAACAATAAAGTTGTTTGGATGAAACATGGCACATTGTTTCTACTATATTACTGGTAACCAAATTTGATGCCTGCTTTCCTTAAAAAAACACATATTTGCTATTAAAAACATTTCTATGAACATTCATTACCATAACGCACTTGCTGCCTCCAGACTTCTTAATTGGGCGAACCAGGCGTCTTTCAGGGTGTAACGGGAGGAGTGGCGTGATTCCCGTTTTATGAATTTTTCCTGAAGCATGAAACAAAAAGCAGAAACACCTCAAAAACCACAAAAATTATAACAGAGTTATGCGCTAGATACGTATTTCGGCAACGAAGTTGTATTCATCGGTAGGACACTGTGGATGGCAACTGAAGCTAAAAGTAGAATCACCCCAAAAACCACAAAATAATAACCGAGTTATGCTCTAGATACGTATTTCTATAACGAAGTTGTCTTCATCAGTAGCTGTCACTATACTCACCACCTACATCTGTTTAGCGACAGCTACCGATGAAGACAACTTCGTTGTCGAAATACGTATCTAGCGCATAACCCTGTTATAATTTTTGTGGTT
The DNA here is from genome assembly GCA_964006375.1 of Tillus elongatus. Classification (NCBI taxonomy): domain Eukaryota; kingdom Metazoa; phylum Arthropoda; class Insecta; order Coleoptera; family Cleridae; genus Tillus; species Tillus elongatus. Next base: position 54,838,859 of record OZ023264.1, on the reverse strand, counting down.
TTTGGGGTGATTCTTCTTTATGTTTCAGTTGCCAGCCACAGTGTCCTACCTCGGTATTTTATCTTTTCTGAAACATGCTTGAGTTTCTCCTTTTACTTCACTTCTGCAAGATTGCATTCTAGTCTCCTTCCCCTGGTTTTATTTAGGCAAACCTGAAGTCTTAATGATGGAAATAAGAGGTAAGGCGATGTCCGCCTTCTAATTTTTTAAACCGGTTTAAAACCATTTCTGTACGCATAAACCACAAGTGAAATGTTGTGGTTTCAATCCCCAGGAAAGTTACGGACGCCGTGCGAATAGGGGTGCTGTGCAAGGTAAACAAGATTAAAAGGAAATATAACTGCAAAATGTGGAAATAAGCAGCGTATATAATTCCAATTCCAATTGAGGTCTTTTTGCATTTTGCGTTCATATTTTCTTTAAATCTTGTTCCCGCTCAGCACCCTCTATTCGCAAATGGTCCCGTTACTTTTTTAGTGCTGGGCACCACTACATTTTTTCTGTGGTTTACTCATACAGGAGTGATTTGAATCATGTTTTTGAAAAAAAATTCAAAAGCTCATCTGCAAATTTACCTTTTCTTTTTATGACTTGTCTATTGAGAATGAAGTATATCAACATAGCTTCCAAAAGAAAAAACGGAAGCCATTACTAAGCCAGTGGGTGGCATTACCATTACTTTTTTGAGGGGTAGTGAATCGATATGCTTCCACTGTTTTAACTAGTGTTTTGATTCAGGTTGATAATACTTAACCCATGTCTTATCTGTAGCAACAGATGTTTATATAAAATTTTTATATCCAGCCTTATAATGGCGTCTTAAAACGAACACGTTTTTAATTATCCGTCAGAAAACAGGGAAGCTCATCTCGCAGACTTTTTTGATATCCCTAATTCATTGCTCCAAAATATTTTGAACCCGTTCATTGGAATGGCCACAGCCTCTGTTATTTATATAACCTTAATTTGTCGATTTGCCATGATCAGTAATCAAATCGATTTTTTTAGATGATTGTACTTGCAAGACTTACACTATCATCGTCAGCGCTTCCCTTCATACGTTTAAATTCAACTGTCCATTTTATGATCATTATGTGTAATGAATAAACTATTCGCAAACTGGTCGCCCTGTAATCATCAGTTTGCTTCGGTAACAGGCTTTTTGTGCAGGTGTTCCGTAACATGTTTGGAAAAGTCAATGGACATTTTTTCCAACAAAAAAAACAACAAATGTAATAAATTAGCGAATATACTCAAAATTCTCTGGACAGTGAAGACAGTTTATGTAATCTCACCACAAACAACTATAGGTCTAGTGCTTCCCTGCCAAGTATTCAATCTATCCTCGTATAAAGCTGCAATTTTAGTATTTATTTTCTTTTCGCTAAATTCGTTCTAATAACTTCCTTCATCCATGCGATGATGCTCCGATATGTTTTCTTATTTAGTCTGAAATGAAGACATCTAAACACTTTAAAGAAACCACAGAATTAGATCCACGTAATTATATTGGCTATAAATAAAGTTTGAAATAGCGGGACTCGACACTTCCTCTAATTCACTTGTTTCATTTTGTGAGAAAAGTAAAGCAGACCAATTTAAAATTAGATCGTATCCATGAGAATTTTTCAACCTAGAATGATTTTCAAAAGATACGTTTCTTTTTAACTTTTAGTAATAGAATTTTCGATAGATCAGGCTATATTTTGTAGTTCTTTAACGTACAAAATGAACTGCAAAATATATTATGACTATATATATATATATATATATATATATATATATATATATATATATATATATATATATATATATATATATATATATTCGCAAGGATTTCCGCGGTCCTTAATGTGAAGTAAGTATCTCGGTTTAAACCGCGTCCAGAATTTATTAAAACTCAACCTTTCGGCTCCTGTTTTGGAGCCATTTTCAAGAGGTAAAGGAAATATGTAAGGACATTCTAAGGCCTCAATCTACCTAGTTCTTAGAGCGGTGGACAAAGGTGGGTTGGATTGTTGTAACTCGATTACGGGGAGTCAATCTGCCTACTCCCCAAATCTCGCTGGAGATCGTCTCTAAAGTCTCAGTGTGTTCAACACTAGGCCTCAGAGAGATCTGACAGTTCGTTGCAAGTCCTGGAGTATATGTATCGTTCCGTCTACCTCCTTCGTTATCAGTGAAAGTAGTCGGGTCACGGTCAATTAAGTCAGGGGCTTTGGTCACGGCATTTAAAGGACTAAGAGGATTACCGGCATTTGTTGAGACAGATAAGGCGGCAATGAAACAGAGCAAAAACTGTCAAATCTGATAAAAACTCCCAAGGATACGATTCCAAACGAATCCCACGAAGTTTACGAAATTCCTTGTTCCGACTGTTCCCGAACTTATGTAGGACCAACAAATAGACTCATCCACAATAGAATATATGAACACACTCTCGCAGTTAGAAAATCCGACCCCTCATCGGCGCTGGCCATGCATCATATTCATACAGGACACAAAATAGATTTCGATAATGTCAAAACAATAGCACCGGTTTACAACATCAAAACGAGATTTATCCGCGAAACAATCGAGATCTACAAACGTCCCGATTCTTTAAATAAGAGAGATGATGGTCTTTGCCTTCCGATTACTTGGAAACCTATTATATCTTCATTACAAACACACAAAAAGAAAATAAATTCAATAGACAATTTCATTGCCCCCTATCTGCCTCAACAAATGCCGGTAATCATCTTAGTCCTTTAAGTGCCGTGACCAAATCCCCTGACTTAATTGACCGTGACCCGACTACTTTCACTGATAACGAAGCAGGTAGACGGAACGATACATATAATGCAGGACTGTCAGATCTCTCTGAGGCCTAGTGTTGAACACACTGAGACTTTAGAGACGATCTCCTGCGTAATCGAGCTACAACAACCCAACCCACCTTTGACCACCGCTCTAAGGAGTAGGGAGATTGAGGCCTTAGAGTGTCGTTACATATTTCCTTTACCTCTTGAAAATGGCTCCAAAGCAGGAACCGACGCGGTTCAACCCGAGAATCAAGTATCATATATATATATATATATATATATATATATATATATATATATATATATATATATATATATATATATATATATATATATATATATATATATATATATATATATATATGTTCTAGGGGTGTTAGTTGGAACTTATCTAAAGTAAATTTTAGAAAATTTCGAAATCTCGATCTCCCTATAAGCGACTTGTTTCTATGAAAATTCGATAAAGTGTATTTTAATTCGATTTGTATGTGTTTTTCAGGAACATGCATACATCGAAACAATGCACTTACTTGTTACATTGTTCTATGTACTATAAGCTTCTTACAGGTCTCAAGTATCGTAGGGAAGGAAAATCTAAAAATGTCACTAAAGGTTATGATAAGGGCCATCTTAAAAACAAAAAGCGACCTAAATATTAGGTGAAGCATATTTCAATGGCACTACATCTAGCTTTGCTGTTTTTTGTTTGTGTTGTGCTCTTATTTATTTTTTGATCCAGTTAAACCGTTTACATAATCTGCAAAGGTGAGACTCAGCCTACAGTTTTGAAACTTTTCAACTAAATCATTGGGCGTAGCATACAATAATAAATTGAATTTAAAATTAGAAGATTCTGATATTCTAACCTCGAAAATATTTTCTTAACCTATGTTCTTAACTGTTTTAACCAAAACAACACCTTAAGGTTAGGTTTGTTTTAGCTAGAAAGATATTGTGCGTTTTGGTCAAGCGTGGTCTAAGTTCGTTTCGTCAATTTATGTCGATCATCTTTCAATGATCACGTTTGTGATGTATGTCCTGTGTGTGTGTGTGTGTGTGTGTGTGTGTGTGTGTGTGTGTGTGTGTGTGTGTGTGTGTGTGTGTGTGTGTGTGTGTGTGTGTGTGTGTGCTTGTGGATATGTGTTCCTTGGAGAAATGTATGTACGAATTGGTGTATTATAAGCTTAAGTATCTATCTAGACCGCAAACAATCTTGGTTAAAATAAGCCTTTCTACTTATACGGTATTATAAACCAGTAATTTTATTGATGGTTAAGAACTCGCGATTGCCTGAAACATGGAAATATCTAATTGTACAATTGATCCAGATATGTCTTAGAATAATTAATAATATACACTGTAGGTACATTCGTAGGGACAAATCTTTGTTTTCTTCTCTGTAACCGGTTCCGCTAACAGCATCATTAGACATGAGAAAATTTAGTTGATTTATCCGATTTATACAACCAGAAATAAAAATCCGTTGCTACGTTACTTTGATTTAAAAAAAAACAGACATCTTCAGAATCGCTACGTGATGTGTCAATATTTAACATGAAAATAGAATCAAACTGACAATTATAACTATAATAACAATTACAGCAACAAAATAACCAAACAATAAACTAATCAAACTGGTATCTTATTTTCACTTTTAGCGAATTTTCTTGAAAAAAATGGGTAATGAAGAGGTCGCGAGTTTTGAATTTCAAAAAAATTTCTTTAAATGAGTGCAAACTAGGCCCTCTAGGACACATATCCGGGGTCAGTTTCTATATATATATATATATATATATATATATATATATATATATATATATATATATATATATATATATATATATATATATATATATATATATATATATATGTATATAAAATGCGTGTGCCTGTGCGTGTGTATGTGTGACACCGATAACTTAAAAAAATAAAGTGTTAAAAAAACATTTTTGTGGTTTTCCTCTTAAAATCCTCTTGAAACGTGAAAGTCGCGATTTGAAACGTCAAAATTGGCAACTTTTAACCTGAAAGGAATACGGGTTGTATAGAGAAAACGTTGCGTGTTTTATAAGGTTCAGCTTCAACCGCCAGTGTCCTTTATTTTACTAACATATTTCCAGAAGATTCTTTTCAAATAGAGCCTTTCTCTGATTCTTTGGCAGTAGTTTTAGTTATAGAGTTTTTGGCTGAATAGTCTAGAAGTTTTCGCGAATTTTCGTAGGAGAAATTCGCTAATGAGAAGAATGTGACTTTTGCATTTTGAAAAGATTTCTTGAAATGGGCGCGAACTAGGCCCCCTAGAGCCCATATCAGGGGTTAGTTTAAGTTTTTGTCTGTTTAGATATATACAGGGTGATGCATTTCTAAGGTAAAGCTCAATATATCCATTATTATACAAGATAGGAGAAAAAATTATATACGTTAATTATATGTTATTCGTCGATAAAATAGAAATGCCGTATACAGTGCGCTCTCAAATAATGACTGAATTCAAAAAAGGTCAAACGGTTGTAACTCAATTGTTTCAAGTGGAACATCCTGTTTTTTGTGTTTCAGAAGTGAAGGACATAAAAATATAATATAATAATGTTTAGTAAGGTATGATTAAAAAAATGTTTTCGGATTTTCGTGAAAAAAAGTTTGTAAATTTTCATGCAAACATTTTTTTGCGAATTTTGCCGAAAAGGTTTTTGAGATTAAAGCTTGGCCAGGAAAATCAGACCAGTGTTTTCGCAAACATTTTAAGTTTATTTTTGGAACATTTTGGTTCTTTTTCAAACAATATAGTTATTTCGATGAAATGTGGTACATTGCTTCTACTATGTAGGTTATACTGGTAACCAAATTTTATGCCTGTTTTCATTAAAAATACATGTTTGCTATTAAAGAAATTTAATGAAAATTCACTACCATATCGCACTTGCTGCGTCCAGACTTTTTAAATATTGTTTGTTTCGAGTATCTAATTACAAAGAACTTCCAAGTAAAGGAAATCCATTAGATCGGTTTGCTCATATATAACAAGGTAGTTCTTGTCGTGTATGTCCTTTTTTACTTATAAAACTTCAAAAAAAGTCAAGTTTGCACTTGTCATTTTAAAAATATAGTGACTCTATACAGTTATTTACTGTAAGTCTATGTTGAGTATCAATAATAAGTTGTGCAAATGTAGATTTGTCAGAGTGATCAATGTCTTTTTTATGTTGCTGTTAAAAAGTGGGTTACGAAATTTTAAAGAGTACTATCAAGGCAAAGATCAGCCCCACTCTGGATGATTGATGAATTGGGCTGAAACGTATAGCCGAAACATTGCACTTTCGTATGAACCTGTGTTTAACATTCTTCATCATGTGTAATGTATATATTAACAATGAAAGAGGCCAGTGTCACCTAAATGACACAGGGATGTTCATGTACGCCTAAAGGCCCACAGTAAAAATAACATAATACACACAATAAACATAACAATTAAGATACTTTGCCCTTAAATAACACATAAAAGCAAAACTAAAATAATTATAAAACACACAAGAACGTTCAAAAAAAAAGTTGCAGAATGCATGACTTGGGAATCAGAAAGCTTTCGGCAAAATGGATTTCGAAACGCTTGAACGCTAGCACGTTTGTATGACAGTGACGAAGAAAATGTGCCACAGTTCTGAAGAATCCTTAAACCTTCCGGTTCGCCTTGTCACTGGGTAAACTATGGATCCATCTCTATTGCCCAGTTTCACAAAGCTTGGTTAAATATTTAACGACCGGTTAGTTAATCAAGGCTTAACGCAACCAATCACAGTTTCAAAATATTTGGTTGTCATGGAAAAACCCGAATCATAGTCTGTGATTGGTCGTCTGAAGCCTTGATTAACTAATCGTCCGTTAAATATTCAACCGAGCTTTGTGAAACTGGGCATATGACTTAAAAACTAAAGTTCGAACGAAAGAGTGAAAGCATTCGGGTTTTCCACGGCCCATGTGATTCCGTTTTTAAAACGGTTGGCAAGGTTCTTGCTTAGTTTTCTGCGGCAATCATTCTACTTGATTTTCTGGAGCAAGTGAGTTGCTAACTAAATTATACCAGAAAATTGTGGGAAGACAAGCCAAAGGTGCGCTCTTTTTGCAAAAGAACGCCACTGTTCACAAGTTGTTGGTTGCGCTGCAAATAATTGATACAATTGCTTTGAAGTTCATGGTTGATCAACCACCCTATCATCTGGATTTTGCACCACCAGACTATTATTTATTCCCAAAGCTCAAAAAAGATCATTGGAGAACAACGAAGTCATACGTGTCGTTGAGGAGTGCTTTGAAAACCAAGATAAAGTGGTTTTTAAAGGGTTTAGATTTACTTTATGAACCTTCTGTCAAAAAGTCTTAGAGAAAATTAGGTGAAATATATAAAATTTTGTTTTTAAAAATTATTTCTTTTCCTTTTGTAGGCTAAGCAATTTTCAATACCTACTCGCACTTTTAGAGTGGAATTTCAATTACGAAATAAAAAACACATGGTTTTTTGTATACTATATCGTTTTCTCTTCATATAATTTTAATACGGTTATTGTCTGTATGTATTTACCGTGATAAAATCTGACTGTAACTGTATCTCAAAACTGAAAAGATTTTGTTGTTATCTGCATGGATGCGCTGAGAGCAACCTCATATTCGAACAAATAAAATCGGTATAAAATATCGTTGCCTTAGACAGCAACATACTAGCATATGGACGATGTATACTGATCATAAAAATTTATTTTCTCTCATATTCCTACCGAACTCCCGGGCTTATATCCAGTAGAAGACAGTAAACTTTGATTCATCACATCATAGCTCAATATACAGGACCGGAATAAAAAAATAAGGTTGCCATTTGTTATTTAAATATAGTGTCCATACATGCACATGCAACGGTACCTATATGAAGTTGTCTAGAGAAATTATTTAGAACTTTTGTGTGAGAAGACAAACCAATGTGTACTAGCAGTGATCTATTGTCTGATAACAGTAGTTTCTCTTTTTAATATCGAATACTACACTGATAGATGAACTCGTTTTCAATTATTTTTTAAAAGAAATAGGTTCCACTGATTCCTATTATCTTCACGTTTTCGGGGTTTTATATCGGTTGATTAATAAAAGCACAGCTGTCCTAGCTACTAATGGACCACATTAGTAAGGTTGTAAAATTTCTTGCCCGCCGGTTATTATATGCGAGGTATAATTTCATTGCCTGTAGAGTTGGAATTAAGCAATTATTATACTTGCAATGACCCACACTGAGAACTTTTATGTTTTAACTGTCAATTTTTATTTTGGTATTTAAATCAACGTATTACTTCCACATCGTCAATACCTGTGGAAGTGTGGCATCAGCGACAAAAATTTCAAAAAAATATTCCCCTAAACGTCGTAAAAAGTGTCAAAACATATAGAAAACATGATTTGTGAACAAAATTTTTTTATGTCTGTCGGTCTGTGTGTCTTTCTGTTTGTATCCAAGATAACTTTAGAACGAATCGAGATATCGTCTTCAAATTTGGTATACAGTTAGCACCCGACAAACAAACGGCTCGGATTGTTTTTGGGTAAAATCGCTTTAGGTGGTAGGGGATGAGTGGGGGGTGATTTAGGGAAAATTGACCTGTTTTCGTTAAGCTCGAGTAATATAACGTTTTAGGGTTTGTTTATTAGAAAACTTTCAAATTAATCAAACATCTGGTATTCTGTGCTGAACTTAAATTAGTGGTTGAATGTGTGGGGTTGGAATATCAGTGACAGAAATTTCGAAATTTTGTTTGTTGTTGCTAAATCGGTGAAAAAGTCTCAAAACATAGAAAACTTGATTCTGAAACGAAAACTTTGTCTGTCAGTCGGTCGGTGTGTCGGCTTGTACGTCTGTTAGTAGGCGCAATAACTTTCGAACGAATTGAAACAGGGTGCTGGAAAACGTCGTCTGGAAAACAAGGAAAACGGGGAAAAGTCAGGGCATTTGTAGAAGAAAATTTTTGTCGGGAAAATCAGGAGAAAATTGTACAAATTGACTGAGAGTCAGGAAATTTTTGTCCCCGTCAGGAAATAATTATTTGTTTCCGTTTTATGATAAATAATTGAAACTAACCAAGATAATTTATGATCTTTGAAGGGTTTTTTCAAAACCTCATAATATCTTTATTTTATTAAAACAATTTGTTTGTATTTGCAATCCTGAACCATATCGTAAACATATGCGGCACTGGACTGGTGGCGTAAGGTGACACAATCCAGTGCCAAACAAAAACTAGGCAAGATCCAAAGGATGGCTTGCCTAGGCATCACAGAGGCCATGACTTCAACCCCAACAGCCGCCATGGAGGTGTTGCTGGAGCTGCCCCCCCTACCTACACTTAGTTATCATGGGGGAGGCCAGGCTAGGACTATACAGACTAGCCTGCAATGGTAGACTGAAGATCAACCCAGGCTTCAGGAGCCACTGCAAAATTCAGGAGATCGTGAAGGAGCCCATGCTTGAAATGAGGTCAGACTTCGCGAGCCCGCGAATCTGCAGGAGAAACAATTATACAGTGGAAATTCCCGACCGCGAGGCATGGCGGGATGAGACGCCGGACTTACCACGGGATGCGCTCGTCTGGTGCACGGGCGGATCCGGCGTGGAGCGTGGGACGGGGGTAGGTGTTTATTCGGAAGGACCGAGCGTAAGTCATAGTATTTCCCTCGGAGCCCTTGCGACGGTCTTTCAGGCCGAAATGTACGCCATCCTGCACTGTGTGCGGGAGAACAAGAGGATCGGCCACACCAACAAGCGTATCCTTATAGCCACAGACAGCCAGGCAGCGCTTAAGGCCCTAAGTAGCACATGGGTAGACTCCAGGCTAGTAAGTGAGTGCCGAGACGAGACGAGCGACCTGGCTGGGCAGAATAAGGTCACCCAAATTTGGGTGTCGGGTCACTCGGGGCTCAAAGGCAATGAAGAAGCTGACAGTCTCGCGAAGATGGGGTCAGCAGAACCATTTATGGGACCAAAACCGATTCTGGGCGTGACAAAGAGCACTGCCAGGGGAGCCATTAAGTCATGGGTCAGAAACACAAGGTGTACTGGGCAGACTGTTCAGGGCTCAGACATGGGAAGTCAGTAATTGGCGCACCCAGTTCAAAGAGAGCTGTGGAGCTGCTAAATCATAGCCGAGTACAGCTCAGAAACATAACATGTCTCTTGACGGGACACATGGCCGTCAAGAAACACCTGCATAAAATGGGGCGGTTCGAGGGGAACCTTGCATGCTGACTCTGTGGCGAGGGGAGGGTGGTGAAATCAGCCCAGCACATCTTGTGTGAGTGTAAAGCTCTGGACCGACAAAGGCAACTGATCTACGGACAGCCTAGACCGGAGACAGAGCAATATAAAACTTCACCCTATCAATCGCTGTGCAGACTAGTTCAAGCTACAGTGATTTTGGAATTGGTGGAGTAGAAAGACTAAGGGCATGCACAATAAGCCAAAGGCTCAAGTGCGATCGGAGCGGCAAAGACACGGACGAGTCCTGAGGGAGAAAAAAAATCCTAAATCATTTAAATGATTTCTTTTTTTACAAAACCACTTTTTTGCAATAATTGATCGCTTCGTATATGAAATGGGGAAGCGTGTTTTCCGCCATAAGGCGATGACCTACTGTATTCTGTACTAGTGTGTTACACATTTTAGGGGTAGATTGTAGAAGATCAAAGTCAGAGAAATGGGTTTTGGCATGTTAGGGAAATCAGGGAAATTGATATGCTGTTTTTAGTGGGAACCCTGTGAGATATCATCTTCAAATTTATTGTAAGGAACGCTTTGAGTTGTTTTTGGGTAAGATGCCTGAGGCGGGGGGTGGGGGGCGAATGAGGAAGGATTTGGTGAAAGTTTGACGTTTTTTTTTTTGAGAAGTGTTTGGGTACAATAATACAGACATTTTTTCAGAAGTTTATGGGTAAATAAATTGCGCTTGATACGAGGGCATTGATTGCCAAGAGTGTGTGTGTGTTTTGTTTCTTTAACGTCGGCCTATTTCCGCGACTATGGCCAATCACCGACGCCAGGAAGCAGTTTCACCTCACTATCCTGGAAATGTTGCCGAACCCCTGTCTTTCTGTAAGGAGGGTAGGGATCTTTAACGTGCCCAACATCGCATGGACACGGGACCGACGGCTTTACGCCCCCTCCGAAGGGCGGAACGTGCAGACATTCAACTTGCTCAAATACAATGCCAGAACCTCGGTTGATGTTAATTTTACAGTTTGTACTGAAAAAGTGAAAGGAGTACGCCGGGATCGAACCCAGTACCCTTCGGTTCAAAGGCACACGTTCTTACCTCTGAACCACCGAGGTTCCTTGCCAAGAGTGTATAGCATAGTAAATGTTTTATTCTATTATAATTGACTTTACAAATGGTTTAGCACGTTAATAATGAATAGTACTACAACACTATAAAAATAAATCTAAAAGGTAAACTAGAAAACACTTTCGACAAACAAAACACATCAATAAATGGGTCTAACTAGGCCTACTGCATACAACTTCAATATGTTCTCTTCATGAAACATGCTATATAATAGTTATTTCTCACACTCTTACGGCTGTGACCTGAGACATCACAGCTCCCCGAAACTGAAGATCCCTGTCTTTGGTATGTTTTAAATTTAATTTATTAGGTGCTGGTTGGCCTTACACCACCTACTGAATCCATCTAGCAGTGAGTTAACCATCTGGCCAACTACGTGTGCATCCGACGCTGACACGACCATTGTCGTACCGTCCGCTTACATGAACAAGCCACACCCCACCCCCACCCCCCTCAAATATATTCAGGCAGATGATTCACATACAAGACAAACAGCAACGGGCCCAAAACACTTCCCTATAGAGTGCTTGCTTTATATCAAAAGGTCGCGATTGCACTCAATCCGCCGATACTACCATTTGTCTGTTAGAAATGGGAGCAGACAGTCACAAAGGAGGCCCGAATACCCATGTATTGCAGCTTTTTCGCAAGCAGTCGCGGATTTAGCGAATCAAACACCCTAGAGAAGTTGAACATAAAAGCCACCACGCGCTGGCCCTTGTCAAGTTCATCGTATATGTACTCTACCTTATCGGTAATAGTGCTGGGAATTTATCCGTTTGTGTATTCGAATATTCATGGAGTATTCGAATATTCGTGGAGTATTCGAACATTCGAATATTCGTGGAGTATTCGAATATTCGTCAAGTATTCGAATATTCGCAGAATATTCGAATATTCGCACAGTAATAAACACTCCCGTAGGCCCATGAATGTGTCTCGTTATCATTTTTTGAATCTGCCTCTGTTTCCTAGAAAATTAGCTATTTAGTTCTTCTTCTTTTAAATAATTCCGGAAATGTTTCATTGTTTATTTTAGAAAAATTAATGACGTTTATAATGTCGGTTTCATTATGCTTATCACAACAGCAGTTAGGTTTTTAGTCATATTTACGTTATTTGCAAGTACATATATAAATAAATAAATAAATCTGCATCCGGTGTATTTGCATTTTAGGCTGATAATGTGCTTAGTTAGAAAAATATGGGTAATTTATAATTTATAGTAGATGGTGTACATATTACATATTAGTAATTTATGATGCCAATAACGACATTCCATTCGCCGCAGTTATCGATATAAATTTTATATTTTTTAACAGAACATTATGTATATTGTTTCCTATTTGATGCAACATTTCCTTCCGAGTTCAGTGGTATAGCACAATTGATACTTAAAAATCATGCGTTGCTGAGTTATTAACCATTTTATCCAAGACCCAAAAGCATTCGCACGATTACACATAGACAGGACAGAACTGACAATATTGGTGCCGGTGTTTTGAGTAGTGCTGGGAATTTATCCGTTTGTGTATTCGAATATTCGTTCCGAAAGCTTCACGGCTATTCGAATTATTCGAGTATTCGAATATTCGTGGAGTATTCGAATATTCGTGGAGTATTTGAATATTCGAATATATTCGAATATTCGAATATACTCTCGTTGAATTCGAATACTCGAATATTCGAACTATTCGTATTCGATTCCCAGCCCTAATCGGTAATAGCCGTTTCCGTTAATAGTCCAGCCCTGAAACCGTGCTGGCACTCCGATATTATACCCTGATCTCGCAAGAAATTTTCGAATCGTACATCACTCGCCTTGTCCATTTTTTTCGAAAATACACTCAGTATTGAGAATTGCCTGTAATTGAAAATTTCTTGTTTGTCTCATTTTTTGCAGATGGGATTTTTTTGTTGCCTGTTTTATCTGACTTGGAAACTCACCGACGATTCTTCTTCCTTTGCTTGTTGTGGCCTAATTTTGTGGCCTAATTGGTTTTTACTTTCTACCTGTTTTTTCCCGGAGATATTTAGGCTTTATTTATTTTATTTCAGTGTGAATTTAAAATTTATTTATATCCCTTTCTAAGTATTGACAAGTTATTTAAAAGTTTTATTACAATATTATATCAAAAAAAATATTTAAATTATGGTCCTGTATTGTGTTTATTTTTATTTCTTTACGTAGATTTAAATTTTTACCTTTATTTTGCCAGACAATGCTCCTGTACACCCTTTTAATTAAAACTCATTTAATTATTCTTCTAGGCACAAATTGTGGAGAGATGAATTCTACCAACTATTACCTTGTTTTGCAAGACAATGCTCCTGTACACAATTTTTTTTTAATTCCATTTTAAATAACCATCTTAAATTTATTTTTCATAAAGCAATTTGTTATTTTTGATTTGTCCAAATTGTAATTTAATTTTTCACATATAAGAAAATTATGGCAACATTTTATACTGTACTACAATACTAGAATTTTTGTTAGGTACGCAAAAAAAATGGATCAGTTAATTTTTTGTCAATATTCTCTCTAATACTGGCACTGAAAACTCCAAAATCATTCATTACTAAAATTAAATGAAAATTTGGTATGGACTACCGTTGGTTCATCAAATTTGGTTATTAAAATTTCCTTTAATTTAGTTAAATGAAATAAAACGTGATAATTTAAAATGTAATGGTTTTTAATGCCCTGATGTTGGTTTGCTAAAATTTTCCATGAAAATAAATTTATTTCGTCAAAAAAATTTTACGCATCATATTGTGACGCCAAAAGTTGTTAAAATTTTCTATGAAAATGAACCCATTTTGTCAACAAAAAATTATGCACCACCGTTGGGACGCCAAAAAGTTGCTATGGTACTTTTAATTGTTGAGCATGAGAATTTTCATAATTATGGGGTTTCCTCTTTCTCTGTATCTCAAATTGTTCTCTTATCTCATGGGGAGAGTACCAAAATTTGGCTAGCATCTTTGTTTAGATGTAACTTATATATATATATATATATATATATATATATATATATATATATATATATATATATATATATATATATATATATATATATATACAGGCTGTTTCAAAAAACATGCACCATCGCTCGTGGGGCAATTCCTTACTAAAAAATAAGAAAAAAAGTTAATGTGCACATGGGCCCGGAAACGCATAGTTTCCAATATACAGGGAGTTGAATTTTCTTTTATTTTAATTTTTTATAATTTCAAAACCACTGGATTGATTTTAATGAAACTTGCAACTTGAAAGTGTATTATGAAATTGCATATTTTCAAGTGAAAATCTACTTACAACTGCGTCAGTGGCGTGCGTACGGGGTAACTGTAAAAATTCATTTGGGGAAAAAATATGTGCGCCACTGTCTTTTTCCAATTTTGATACATCAGTTATGAAGCTTATTACATAAGCCACAAAAGCTGCCTCTTGGTATTTTTTCGTTCAGGGTATCCCCTAGGAGATATCATTAATTTTATAAAAAGGGGCAAAGTACCGATTAGTCGGCGTAATAATAATAATAATAATATATGTTTACTGCAACCATAAGAATATGAAAAACAAAACATACAGTAAACATTACAGCAATAAACGTGCAAATAACTAACCTACGTAAAACTTATTGGTGATAAACATTGAAATGAATATTACAAACATTGATAAAAAATGATAAATAAAAAATAAAAATAAAAAATGAAAAAAGTAATCGTAAAGACACCATGATTTTTCCAAACTCTTGTTTTTTGTACATTACTCAATTGACTTTAATAACAAAGCTAAAGAAAATGTTGAAAGTGACCACCATTAGCGTCGTTACAATTATTTAACCTTCTGCGCAAAGATCTTCTTACTCTTCTGCAAATATTTTGATCTTCTCTAATGCTGTCAAATGCATATTCTATTCTATTTTATTCTTCTCAACAATTCTTCTCGTGTATTTACTGGTGTTTTATACACTATTTCTTTTAAATGACCCCACAAATAAAAATAGAGAGGATTCAGGTCCGGAGATCGAGGTGGCATTGACACCGGACCGCCACGACCAATCCATCGGTGACCGTATGTGTTGGCTAAATATGTTCTTACAACTGCTGCAAAATGTGCGGGCGCACCATCATGCTGGAACCACATTGTACCATTTCTCATAAAAAGCGGTAGTAACAACGGCAAATCATTTTGTAAAAAGTTTAAATATGATTCATGGTCAAGACGATTCGGTAGAACAACAGGACCAATTATGTGATTTTCAATAATAGCAGCCCAAATATTGATGGAAAATTGATACTGCGAATTTGCAACTCTTAGAGAGTGTGGGTTTTCATCGGCCCATGTATGTAAATTGTGAAAATTTACGATACCTTTTCGCGTAAATGACGCCTCATCAGTAAATAGTACACGTTTAGAAAAATGTTGGTCGTGCTTAAGTTTGTTTAAGAACCACTGACAAAACATTACCCTTGGTTGAAAGTCTCTAGGTAGAAGTTCCTGGACACGTGTAAAATGATAGGGATATAAACTTTGATCCTTCAGAGTTCGGTGAACTGATGATGCCGAAATATTACCCAGTTTGGTGGCAATAATTCTCGTACTTGTACTAGGATCACGTTCAACTCTATTTAATATTGCCTCTTCAACTCGTACAGTTCGGCGGTATCTTCTGCGTCCAGAGTCAGCTTTTAAAGGTTTTAAAGAACCAGTTTCTCTCAAATGTCTTACAATACGTGGGAAAATATTTTTGTCAGGAATTCTTCTTTGCGGATAAGTTTCCTGATAAACTCGCACAGCTTGTCTAGCATTTTGATTTGTTTGTCCATAAATTAACAACATATCAGTCAAATCCGCTGAAGTGTACTTAATGAAAACCATCTTGAGAGGAGGAAATGATATTAATGAGCAGCTCAGTATCAACAAATAACTAAAAACGAAAATACTGCACCGTATCAAAATTTAAAGAATAGCACGAAAACTCTTTTGACGCCTACAAAGCACTTCAAAATTGTAGAATTTAGAGAACTGTCAAAAATTATAGTTTCATGACACTTTACGATTACTGTTTTCATTACTCCAACGAATCGGTACTTTGCCCCTTTTTATAAAATTAATCATATCTCCTAAGGGATACCCTGAACGAAAAAGTACCAAGAGGCAGCTTTTGTGGCTTATGTAATAAGCTTCATAACTGATGTATCAAAATTGGAAAAAGACAGTGGCGCACATATTTTTTCCCCAAATGAATTTTTACAGTTACCCCGTACGCACGCCACTGACGCAGTTGTAAGTAGATTTTCACTTAAAAATATGCACTTTCATAATACACTTTCCAGTTCCAAGTTTCATTAAAATCAATCCAGTGGTTTTGAAATTATTTATAAAAAATTTAAAAAAAAATTAAAATTCAACTCCCTGTATATTGGAAACTATGCGTTTCCGGGCCCATGTGCACAGTAACTTTTTTTCTTATTTTTTAGTAAGGAATTGCCCCACGAGCGATGGTGCATGTTTTTTGAAACAGCCTGTATATATATATATATATATATATATATATATATATATATATATATATATATATATATATATATATATATATATATATATATATATATATATTGTGACGAGTTTATTATATGACAGATGATGGCTCGATCGTTTCTCTTTTCTTGAAAAATGTATAATTTGCACTTTTCGGCAACATACGAAACAAAACTTCCGTATCTTGAAAGCGACTCTTCCTCGATTTATTTCAATCCACAATCATGCATTTTTCTTGATTGCTGATGATTCTAACCACGTTTCGTTGTTGAAAAAATTATGATTAGTCTATAAATAATGTCTATCTCTCAACGGTTTTCCCTAATAATAAATGCTTTGTTTCTTCATTGGTCGCTTACAATAGATCAGCTTGCTTGAAATCCAAATCATATATATTTTTTTGTATAAATATAAAACTTTTTGACTCCTTACGGATGTCAATTTCTAAAGATAAGTCTTCAGTAAATTTATGAAACTCCCCAATTAAAATGCTACTATACTCAACTCTGTACATTAAATAACTTGACCCCTCTGTTTTCAGTCATGCTTTGTGTATATAATTTTACTATTTGCATCGTGCTTACTAATCCTATCGCGTGACAGTGCAACTTTTCTTAAAATATCTTCTAGATTAGCCAGGTTATTCAACCACGATGTACACACAAGTTCAGTTTATGTGCGAGCGTATAACATAGCTCTTTTAATTGGTGCTAATGGCTATTGTTATAATTCCCTAATCGTTTAATTGTTGCCGAATTCATAAACAACTAACACGCGATATTTTATGTTGTGTAACACACACTCTTTCCTGAAATGTAACCCTGAAAATATTAAGTTAGATTATCGTAATTGATTAGAAAACTTTGGCAAAGTTCTGCACTGATTTAGGAGTGATATATTGTCAATTAAAACAATTAAGTGTTTCTGCAATTACAGTTTAAACACATGGGCGGTGAGTAACTTTGTAACTTTATCAACATAAGTTTTTCAAGAAAATGAAACTTTATATCGGCACGAAAATATTTTTTCAAAATAGAAAAGTAACAAATAATGGTTATGTTTTCTTACAACTTATAAGTTTGTACTTCTACGTATATTCTGCAATAATGTATTAGACATCGTCTGCGTTTCTTGTGAAACGTGCCGCAAAAGGCAAAAAATATGGTTTAAGTGCATAATTAGTGACATTCTATGAAGTTTGTAATGTTAGTTATCTTTTTATCGGTTATTAAAGCACGAATAATGTTTCTTGATAACACAAATTTTAAAGAAACCAATGAAACATTAAAGTATCACTATAATCACCTAAACTTTGTTTATGTTTAGATTGTATATATACCCATGAGAGAATAACTACATTATATCATGTATATACCTACCACAAGAATCAAGCAACCTAACATCGTTTTTTTTTGTTTCAGAGCATGTTTGTATGACCGCAACCATATCTAGTAATGTCTTCCATCCGTATATTGGCGTCACTGCTGGCAGTGTTAGCTCTTCCCTGTCTATACGCCTTCGATGAAGACCTTTCTTTTGAAAATTCGGATGAAGTAGAATTCAAGATCTCACCAGATGTCATTAATCATCAATGGAACAACAAAGCCACATCTGTCATAGGAAGAGCTTTCCATATGACAATTCCTAAGGAAAATTTTGGAAGAAATGTACATAGCTTTGAGGTAAGTTAAACTTATTTTTTCTTTAGTTCTATGATCTCTTGAATGAAAAAAAATGTGCAACTACAACAAGTGTAGTTGAAATAGTGCCTCAAATTGAATCCTACCTCCCACATAACTGCGATAATCTACTCTTCCCAGAAATACTTTAGACTCCATGACTTCACTTCCTGTACTCATAAACTCCTGAAACGTTATATTACTCGAGTTTTAACACACAAAAAATGTTAATTTTCACCAAATCACCCTTCATTTGTCACATACTCCCTGAAGCGATCTTACCCAAAAACAATTCGAAGCGCTCGTTTGTCGGGTGCTAATTGGATACCAAATTTGAAGATGATATCTCATATCGTTCGAAAGTTATTACGCCTACTCACCGACAGACGTACAGGCCGATAGACAGACATACAAAAAATGTTTGTTCCAGAACCAAGTTTTCTATATGTTTTGAGATTTTTTACGCTGTTTTAGCAACAAAAAAAGTCCAAATTTCTATTACCGATATTCCACCAACACACATTTAACCCCTAATTTAATTTCAGCACAGAATACCAGCTGTTTGATGAAATTGAAAGTTTTCTAATAAACTAACCCTAAAACGTTATATTACTCGAGTTTTAACGAAAAAATATCAATTTTCACCAAATCATCCCTTATTCATCCGCTACCCCTTGGAGTGATTTTACCCGAAAACAATCCGGACCGTTTGCTTGTCGGGTGCTCACTGTGTACCAAATCTGAAGATGATATCCAATTCGTTCGAAAGTTATTGCGCCTACTAACAGACAGACATACAGACCGACCGACCGACAGAGACAAAAAAATTTCGTTACAGAATCAAGTTTTTTGTATGCTTTAAGACTTTTTACACCGTTTTAGCAAAAAAAAAATTCTGTCACCAATATTCCACCTCCGCAAATTCAACCCCTAATTTAATTTCAGTACAGAATACCAGATGTTTTATGAAATTGAAAGTATTTTAATAAACAAACCCTAAAACGTTATATTCCTCGAGTTTTAACCAAAAAATATCGATTTTTACCAAATCACCCCTCATTTATCCCCTACCCTCTTTATCGATTTTACCCTAAAACAATCCGAACCGTTAGTTTGCCGGGTGCTAACTGTATACCAAATTTGAAGACGATATCTCAATTCGTTCTAAAGTTATCGTGGCTACAAACAGACAGACATACAAACCACAGACCGGCAGACCGACATACAAAAAAATTTTCGTTCCCAAATAATGTTTTCTATATGTTTTGATACTTTTTACGACGTTTAAGCGAAAAACAAATTTTGAAATTGTTGTCGCCGATGCGAAGCTTCCACACGTTGTGATGATGTGGAAGTAATATAAAAAGTCTGGACGCAGCAAGTGCGTTATGGAAGTGAATTTTCTTTAAATGTTTTTCATAGAAAATACGTCTCTTTAGTGCAAGCAGGAATCAATTTGGTCACCGGTATAACGTATATAGTAGGAAAAATGTACCATATTTTATCAACATAACTCGTTTGAAAATGTACAAAAAATTTTCGAAAATAAACTTGAAACATTTCCGAGAAAACTCGTTTCCTAGCTGACGAGCCTTAGGTTAATAGCAAATTGTGTGATCGAATTTTGAAGCGTTTAATGAAAATTCGCTACTAAAACGCACTTACTGCGTATCGATTTTTTATACAAACATGCATCATATTTCAATGAAAAATGCAAAAATGCAATAAGGAATGTTCAAAAAAAATGTAGGTATCACCAACGACTTTGCGCCATCCTGTGGTTGTCAAAATAATTTTATAAGATGCAGCTCAAAACACCCTATAGGTAATGTATACAATTTTTTCTTGTATCTTGCATAATAACAATTATATTGAGCTTTACCGTAGAAATGCGTCACACTGTATATATGTATACAGAAAGTAAACCCGGATATGGATTCTAGGGGGCCTACTTTGCGCTCATTTGAAGAAATCGTTTTAGAATTCAAAAGCCGCGGTCTCCTCAACGAAATTTTTCTATGAAAATTAGCTAAAAATTATAGACTGTTAAACCATAAATTTAACTAAAACTACTTCCAAAGCATCAGAGAAAGTGTCTAGTTGGAATGCATTTTCTGGAAATATTTTATTAAAATGAAGGGCAATGATGGTTTAAGCTGACACTTAAGAGTTTGCAGAACACTCTTTACATAATACGTATTTCTTTTAGGCTCTTTGCCTAAATGTTGCCATTTTTGATCGTTTAACGTAAGGAAAACCCCAATTTTTTTTCTTTAAATGCCTCTAACTTTTTTTCTTTAAACTTACAGACCTAAATGTTGGTAAATTATTCACCCTTTATATATATATATATATATATATATATACATACATACAAAATTGAAAGTGACCCTGGATATGGGTTCTAGGGGCCCTAGTTCGCGATCATTTGAAGACATTTTTTCTAAATTCAAAAGTCGGGATCTCCTCGGCAGTGATTTTTTTTAAAGAAAATTCACTCAAACAAGCACTTGTGAAGCCACGGGAAAAGTCTACGACTGTATTAAATATGGAACGGTTACACTAAGTTAGGGCAAGAACAAGCAACCAGATATGCTATTCAAATTGAATTAGCTATTAAAACTTTCATCTCCTCTTTGTTTTTTTTTTATACAAAAACTCTCTAAAAAATTCATTCGAATAACAACAGTCTGATTAGAGAAAAGTCGGGATCTCCTTAAGCTTGTAATGTTGAAAACTGCACACTTTGACGCAACAAAGGCTTGAAGCAGGCAAACAATTACCATTCTATATACAGGTTTTCCACTTAAAGTCGTTTACTATGCGTATGTTGGAAACTAGAAGAGTTACAAGGTAGGTTAAACGATAAAAACATTGCGTATTTTTAAGATAATAAAATAGTTCGGGACGCAGCAAGTGCGTTATGGTAGCGAATTTTCATTAAATGCTTCAAATTGAATAACTCAATTTTCTATAAACCTACAAAGTTGAGTTCTGGTATATAGTAAGGTCTTTCCCAAGGCAACATATGCAGTAAATTTCGTTAAAATGTCTTCATAATTTGCGGAGATACAAAAATTTTTCGAAAGAAAACTCAAAATTTTCCCGACAAACCTTGTCCGAATTTCCTGGCTAACGAACTCATCTAAGCTATGAATAAAATAAAGGTACCAACGGAGTTTCATCAAAAGCGGTTAATTACTTTTTGAGTTATCGGTTGGATACATATACATATACATATATATATATATATATATATATATATATATATATATATATATATATATATATATATATATATATATATATATATATATATGTATGTATACCGAGACCTCTCTATTAGTGATTTTTTAAATAGAAATTCACTAAAAGGTTGTAAGAAAGTTATTATGTCTTAGAATATAACCAATGAATTTTGCCTTCCTCTTTTCAATTTCTCTTCGCAAGCATCTTTCTTCTTTCACCTCTTCTAGCACACGTTTATTCGTCTGTCTAACGGTGTACCGATTCTTTGCCATTTTTCTCCGTATCCACACACAAAAGCCTCTATTGTCTTCTTGTCCTTCTTAATCATTGTTCAGGTACCCCCCTCCCCCTAATCACTACCACACTCCATACGTACGACTTGATGAACCTTCTCGTGTTCCCCACCTTCTCATATCCTCGCTACATTTTCAATCATCCGTGATAATACTCCCAAGGTATGGGAATATTTAGACTTGTAGAGGGTATTGGGGGTTTAGTTTTACGTCCATTTTTGCAATCATATCCTTACTTATTTTCATTACTTTTGTTTTCGCCATCTTGATCTTTAATTTGATTCGTTTTAGCACACTATCCAGCACAATCAGCATTCTTTGTAAAAAAAAAATCCATTTCTCCTATAAGCGCTATGCCATCTGCGTATCTTATGCAATTGAACTGTTGTCCATTTATTTTGATTGCTGCTGTCTTTTCCTTCAGCCTATTAATCATATCTTCTATAAATAAATTCAACAAATATGGCAATAATGAGCATCATTGTCACACACCATTTCTTATTTGTGCTTCAATTTCATATCCATTAAAATCTATTTTAGTAGGTACATTGATTTATGTATAGAGAAGTATACGTCGATCACTCCAATCCAATCCAGCTCTTTTCATTGTATGAAATAATATTTTCCAATCCACATTATTGAATGATTTTTCCAGGCCTACAAATACAATAATTATATCATTATTACTTACACAACGTGTGACGTCACATCGGCGACAAAAATTTCAAAAAAAAAATTTTCGTTTAAACGTCGCAAGAAGTATCAAAAAATATATAAAACATGATTTGGGAACGAAAGTTTTTGTCTGTCGCTCTGTATGTCTGTCTGTTTGTAGCCACGATAACTTTAGAACGAATCGAGATATGGTCTTCAAATTTGGTATACAGTTAGCACTCGACAAACGAATGGTTCGGAATGTTTTTAGGTAAAATCGCTTTAGGGGGTAGGGTATGAATAGGGGGGGGGAGGGGGGTGTAATGGGCATTTTTTCGTTAAAACCTGAGTAACATAACGTTTTAGGGTTTATTTGTTAGACAACTTTTAATTTCATCAAACAACTGGTATTCTGTGCTGAAATTAAATTAGGGGTTTAATGTGTGGGGGTGGAATATTGTTTACAAAAATTTCGATTTTTTTTTGCTAAAGCGGCGTAAAAAACTTGATTGTGGAACGAATTTTTTTGTCTGTCGGCATGTACGTCTATCTGTTAATAGGCGCAATAACTTTCGAACCAATTGAGACATCATCTTTAAATTTGGTATCCAGTTAGCACCCGACAAAGGAAGGCTTTGAATTGTTTTTGGGTAAGACCGCCTTAGGGGCTAGGGAATAAATAAGGGTTGATTTGGTGAAAATTGAAATTTTTTCAATAAAACCCGAGCAATATATCGTTTTATAAGTTTATGGGTACACGATTACAAATATTTTCTTTGTGGTCAAGTCATGGGCCCTAAATTCATTTAATGAGAATGTCTTTCGGCAGAGAATAAATTATCACAGCTATGTGGAAGTTATGATTCAATTTGCAGCAGTATTTTCTTTAGTCTTTTTTCTCCTATTGCTTCTTTAGTTTCTCACCCAGGTCTAAATCCGAACTGGTCTACCCGACTCTCAATTTTGTTTCTAATTCTATTTTTTATTATGATTAGTGGAATCTTCGCCACATGACTCTATACACTTATTGTCCTGTGCTGGTTGCATTTATTTAAGGTTTTTGTTTTCACTTTTCAACCAGGATTCTTGAAAACTTTCGCTGTTAATTCGGCTACATCAGGACTTTTTCTTTGTGTGAGTTCGTAAATGACTTTTTCCAAATTATTCTCTTGACATAGGCGGGCCCAGATCATCTAGTTTATCTTTCATATTTTCTTCATATACTCTTCTTCAAAATGAAGTTTTTCTCCGTGATATAACTCTTCTAGATGTGCCTTCTAGTGTTTAGCAATATGTTCTTTTTCTAGTAATAAATTTCCGTTATTATCCTTTATCACTTTGGTTTTTGTTCCTGGTTTATATTGTAGTCTTCTTACCTGTTGATGAGCTTGGTCTGACCGCCCCCTCTAATTTTCGATTTCTTCAATTTTTCTTTTCATCCGTACTTCTTTTGCTTTCCTACATTTTTGTTTGATGTTATTTTTAAGTTGCTTATATCCATTGTATGCTTCTTTGTTCTTAATATTTCTCCATATATTACACTATTGTATTAAATTTAGTATTTCTGATGCCATCCAAGGTTCCCTTGGTTCTAGTTTCTTCATACCCAGTATTTTTCCGTAGGTGACTTTAGACCGTTTTTGATGTTTGTCCGTGCCGATATTCTTTCGCTAAAATTTACCTTTCTGGTTTCTTCTTTACACTTTTCCAGTTTCACAGCGTCTTTGAGTTTGTGCCCATTCCATTTCCTCTATTATTCGTTAAGGTATTTTTTGCACTTTGCTAGTACCAGATTATGGTCACTCTCATTATCTGCACCGGAATATGCGTAGCGGGAGCTTAACAAATTTCTGTGACATTTTTTGACAATAAGAGAATATGTTTGATACCTTCTTGCACCCCCTTGTGCTTTACATGTATATCATCTTCTTCTGGGTACTTCAAGCATTGTGCTTGTTATAATTAGGCCATTTTCCTGACAGAAATTTATTAGTTTCTCTCTTCTTTCATCAATCCCATTTGTCTCAATCCAAATTTACCAGCTACAATACCTTCCATTGATTCGCCTACTACATCATTAAAATCATCCATTATAATTATTTGATCCTGCTCCTCACTTCGTACACGTTTCTTTCGTATTTTAGAAATTTCTATAAAGAATAAAATTTGTGTAGCTGATTTGCAGACTCAGGGAATGGTAGCAAAAAAAGCTCAGGATGTGCTAATAGCTGATCAAAGCCACAACCAATAATACTAAACACACACACACAGTTTATACAGTGCTTTCATTTCAAAACTAGCCACCCTTAATAATTTCTTTATCAAGGAAATCTGGTTAAAAAAAACAGGTCAATAGGGATTTCGAGGGGCACGTTCAAAAACAGTATTTTCGGAATTTTACTTTTCACCCCCTAAGCCCCAGTCACCCCAACTTTATAATTTTAAATGACACCCCCTAGCTTGAGATACATCATTTTAAAGGTATTTAAAATCCTAATCCAACGTCGTTGACGAAATTTAAATCCACCGCCAACTTTTGAATTTAGAAGAAAAAAACGTCATCAAATTCGGAAAATTAAAAAAATATATATTTAATAGTTTAAGACAAAAACCTACTTTATTAAGTGCTCAAAGTGCCCTCCGTTGTTAGCTTAACAATAAAATAGTCGACTGTCGAATTTCTTTCTAACATTTGAATTGTTTCTATCAGTAATTTTTCTGAGCGTAATGCTGTTGCAAATTTAGCTCCCCGGTGCCATTTGCGGCAATCAATTTTCCTGGTACGAGGTGATATGGGAAAGATAACACCCATGTCTAATTTAACGTTAAATTTCAGATAAAATGAGCCAGTTTTACTTTCTTGATAGCTTTGTGACTTATTCGTATTTAGTGTTCGATTTCTTGACGACTGCAACGAGTTAAAACCGAGTCTGTTGTGATTAAATGTTTAAATTTTGAAAACTTGAAACTCATTTAAATCATTTCAACTTAAAATATTAAATTTAAATAAAATTAACAATCATGGTTTACACTACACAAGAAAGAGTTGAAATAATGTACTTGTATGGTGCTCAGACTAGGTGTGCTCGTAACACCGCCCGAGTTTTCAACGAAAGGCATCCTGAAAAAAATGTGGGACACCAATATGTGCACGAAAATTTGAAGAAATTGACTCAGCATGTAACAAAGCAAATAAGCAACCACGAGTTCTTAACGAAGCTGCACAAATTGAAATTTTAGGATGTTTTGCCTCTGAACCTACGACTTCAATTCCAAAAGCCGCTGCATTAACGAATATTTCCGTCGGTTCCATACATAAAGTTTCAAAACTTTAAAAGTTCTTTCCTTATAAATTTACCATTCTCCATGAACTCGGCAAGGATGATTATGATAAAAGGATTGTGTGAATTAATGACTGCCAGAATTCAAAGCGATAGGAATTTGGTAAATAATATTTGCTTTAGTGCTGAATAACGTTCTTTCTGAATGGTTTTGTTAATAAACACAACTGTAGATATTGGGATAATCGAAATCCACGAGTGTTTGTAGAGGGTCATACACAGTTTCCACAAAAAATTAATGTCTGTACGGGAGTTCTTGGAAATGAAATAATAGGCCCTTTGTTTATTGAAGAAAATTTAACCGGTGATTTGTATTTAAATTTTTTGGAAACTTATATTGACCCACTCATAACAGAGTCGTATAATCAACTTAATGAAGAAGGCAACCCACTGCTGGATGAACAAAATTTGCACTATCAACGGGACGGTGCACCACCACGTTATGCCTTACGTGTTCGCGAGTGGCTTAATCAAAGATTTCCCGACAAATAGATTGGCAGACGAGGCGCCCTGGAATGGCCCGCCAGATTAACACCACTGGACTTCTTCCTTTGGGGTTATTTGAAATCAGTTGTGTACCATAATCCTCCACCAGAGAATATTCAGGTTCTAAAAGATAGGATTACCCAAGCTTGCCGACAAATTACTACAGTATCATTTCAAAACGTTAAACTAGAATTCGTCGATCGACTATTTTATTGTTTAGCTAACAACGGAGGGCACTTTGAGCACTTAATAAAGTAGGTTTTTGTCTTAAACTATTAAATATATTTTTTTAAATATTCCGAATTTGATGACGTTTTCTCTTTCTAAATTCAAAAGTTGGCGGTGGATTTCGTAAACGCCGTTGGATTAGGATTTTAAATACCTTTAAAATGATGTATCTCAAGCTAGGGGGTGTCATTTAAAATTATAAAGTTGGGGTGACTGGGGCTTAGGGGGTCAAAAGTAAAATTCCAAAAATACTGTTTTTGAACATGCCCCTCGAAATCCCTATTGACCTGTTTTTTTTTAACCAGATTTCCTTGATAAAGAAATTATTAAGGATGGCTAGTTTTGAAATGAAAGCACTGTATAGTTTGTAAACATGTTAAAATGCAGAGGAGACAAATGAGACCCCAGGCCCCTGGTGAAGCTTGAAACATTTTGTACAAAAAACCAGTGTTTGAGGAGCAATATTTTATTGTAATTAATCATTTTTCAAGAAAATGGTGACGTAATTTATACGAGATTCTCTTATGGTTTAAAGCTGTATAACAATTCATAGAAAATTCTGGACGCAGCAAGTGCGTTATGGTAGTGAATTTTCATAAAAATCTTTTTAATAACAAATATGTGTTTTTTTAAGAAAACAGGCATCAAATTTGGTTACCAGTATAACCTATATAGTAAAAACAATGTGCCATGTTCCATTAAAATAACTTTATTGTGTGAAAATGTACAAAAATTTCCAATAGTAAACTTAAAATTTTCCCGAAAAAACACGTTTCTTGGTCAACCTTATAGGCTAATAGCAAATTGAGCTGTTCAAATATGAAACATTTGATCAAAATTTGCTACCATAACGCACTTGCTGCGTCCAGAATTTCTTTTCTTACAAACATGCATTATATTTCGATGGAAAATGCAAAAATGCAATAACATAAGGCGTGTTTGATTTAAAAAAAAAAGGAAATTTGTATCACCAACGACTTATGGGCCACCCTGTGATTGTAGAAATATTATTTTAAGATGTAGCTCAAGACACCCTATAATTAATATATACAAATTTTCTTCATATCTTATATAATAACGGATATATTGAGCTTTATTGATTTTTTACGAAAATTCGACAAAAATTATATACCATTAAATGATAAACTCTATAGCTAAGGCTACTGCCAAGCATCAGAGAAAGGGTCTATTTGAAATGAATTTTCTGCAAATATTTTAGTAAAATGAAGGACAATGACGGTTGAAACTAAGACTTTAGGGTTTGTAAAACATCCTTCTTGAGACATTTTATTTCTCTAGCCCGTATTAGATTTAAGTTATTTGCCTAAATGTTGCCAATTTTGACATTTTAAATCGCCACTTTGACGTTTTGAGGAAAACCCCAATTTATTTTTCTTTAAATGCCTATAACTTTTTTGTCTTTTGACCTACATAGCTAAATTTTGGTAGATAACTTACCTATAAGGATGTAAACCTGCGTTTTTTTAGTTTGTTAATTCCGAATATATAAATTTTTTTCGAAAGAAAACAGAAAATTTTCCGGGAAAACCTGGGCAGATTTTCCTGGCTAACGAACTTATCCAAGCCATTTGCAAAAGGAATTTTTTCACCAAATTTGATCAAAATCGGCCCATTATTTTTTGAGTTATCGGTGTGATATATATATATATATATATATATATATATATATATATATATATATATATATATATATATATATATATATATATATATATATATATATATATATATATACATATAAAAATTGAACCTAACCCCGGATATGTTTTCTGTGGGGCCTAATTAGCGCTCATTTGAAGAAATTTTTTCAAAATTCAAAAGTCGGGATCTCCTCATTAGTGAATTTTTTTAAGAAAATTAACTAAAATACATTTAGCGTGATACCATCCTCTTTACATCCTTTTAAGTCCATTTAACTTTCTCTGTTAATTTTCTCGATTGGCTAAATTTAAAACAATGGTTTTGTTATCTTGCTATTTCCAGACAGCATCTGTCAAAGTTCAGTAAAATATACCCGCCAGCACCTTATCATAGACAGTTTTTACATAGTAATTTTCTTCAAAAGTAAAATTAATATATTACTTCTCCACATAAATGTAGGTATTGCTTGTTGGCGATTAAAAATATGGTCATAAATTGGGCTACATCTGTAACATATTATCACACACTGAAGCGTTGCCATCCATAAGTTTTTACAAGAGTCTTTTCATGTGCAGTTTCTTTTGTTATTCATATCGATCGTCCAGTTGTTCTGTGGGGAATTGAAATTCAGAGACACGTTTCGTTGCTGGGATATATTTCCGTCCGCCAACGCTAGAAGCCTTCAGCGTCGTCACTCATTCATTCCTCATTCATTAATCCATTAAGTTTGCACACTGAATAAAGCAGTTTCAGAATTGCCTAACTGTACTTATGTTCCAGGGTATTGAATTGAGGAGAATAACCGACTAAACTAACACATTTCCCCTCATGTACGAATGCGTCGAGATTTGTTCTTAGCTGTTTGAGTTTGAGTAGGAAAGCTAAATATTTACAACTACTTGTTTGCATGATTATAAAATATAAACAACAGACTGTCTATGAATTTCCTACGCATCATCATCATAGTTAAAGGTTAAAGACGATGACGCTTTCCCGTCGCAACTTTCACTCTCGATTTCCATCAGTTCTTTTCATTCCATTATGCCTTCGGCACTTCATCAAATTATGCCCGGTTTTTCAGAAGCTTTCCTCTTCCCGTTTTTCTAATTAGGCGTCCTTTAAATAATATCAGAAAGTTATTATGCCTCCGAAGTTGTCCAGCATGTATGTAACCAAGGGCGTACCCAGCGAGGGGCAGGGGGGGAGCTGCCCCCCCCCCCCCCGAAGCAAACAATAAATCCTTATAAAAAAATAATACCACAAACAAATAGGATAATTATCGTACATCTCGCAAAGCTTTACACTGATCTAGAGCCATCTAGCGACTGGTAGCGAAATCTATCAGCCAGTTAGTGAGAGATCGCTAGAGTCTACAGGCGGCAGCCAATGAGAGAAAAGGAGATCTTCTAGAAAGGTCTTTGCCTTCCCCTTCGATCTAGAGAGTTCCGCATGTCCGCATCACTATATAAACTGACCCGCCCGCCGCTACTTGATCAGTATTTGTATGTTAGTTGAACTGTTAGTGTTTACTACTAAGTATTTTTTTAAACAACCAATTATTATAGTTTATTAGTTTACCTTCTTATTTACGTTTGGAGAACAATGAGGCTGCCTAAATGAATATAAGAAACTGGTTTCAAAAAGGTAAGTTAAGTAATTTCTCAATTTATGTAGAAAATAAAATTTTTAATTAAATTTATCATATAATATAATGAAAATTACTTCAAAATGAGATTTACACTTTATCAAAATTATGATTTTCATTTCCTAAATGAGTCTCGTAATGTGAAATACCATTATCTAAATCAAAACTTCTTTTGTGCTCTGAAATACGAGTTTAAAAAGTTTTTCCTATATAAAATGTATCGCATCTGCCGCAATTTAGTTGATAGACACCTGATTTATTTTCTCTCAAACTCCTTGCTTTATTGTTCTTAATGTATTTACTGAGATAATTATTTGTTCTGAACGCAATATTTAAATTAAAATTTGATAAAAATGATTTCAATCTATTGCTGGATTTATTGATATAGGTTAAAGCAGTGAATTTCGTATTGTCTTCAGCTAACGGATAAGCCTGTTTTATTGAAATTTGAATTATGTCGATTATTTTCAGGCAGAAAACCTCTCAAACGGAAAAAAGATCAAGATGACAGTAGTGGAAGTGGAAGCAGTGATGGTGATGAAGATGGAACTA
This sequence comes from Tillus elongatus, assembly GCA_964006375.1. NCBI lineage: Eukaryota > Metazoa > Arthropoda > Insecta > Coleoptera > Cleridae > Tillus > Tillus elongatus. The sequence goes on along the minus strand of OZ023264.1, from coordinate 54,808,343 downwards.
AACTGACCGAACCATCGGATTCTGTGTCTATTATGGAACAAGGGTCTAGTAATTCTTCACCTCTACACGTAGCTGTTCCTGGGAGATCTAAAACGATTGAAGAATACGATGGCTACCATGAAAATGACATTGGTCATTTTGTTAGTCATGCCCTTAAGTTGCCATCAGAAAAAAGGAAGGATTTGCTTACAAATTCCTGGGTTCCACCATCAAATTACGATTTTGGATCTGATGCCAGCCATTTGAAAAGAAAATTTAACCGCCGCTGGTTAGATCAATATACTCCTTGGTTGGTGTACTCAAGTCGTTTGAAAGGTCCTCTATGTATGCACAGTGTTCTTTTTCCTCCTAGTATTGCTACAGTTAAAGGAGTTTTGAGGTCATTCATGGTAGTGAAGTTTAAAGATATACATGAAGATTGTAGAAAACACGTCGGCAGTCACTACCACAAAACTTCAACAGCTGCTGCAAAAGCGTTCCTTGAAAATGTTCCAGTTGATGTACAATTGCAAAGTGGTCACCAGAAGATGATTGAAGAAAACAAACAAATATTGTCATCAATTATTTCTTGTATCATATTTTGTGGAACGCATGATTTGCCACTTAGAGGAAAGGAATGAGATGAGGGGGTTTTCTTTGACCTTTTAAATTTGAGCATTGACTGTGGTGATGTGAAGCTAAAGAATGATTTGATACATGTCGAAAAAATGCAGTCTACACTTCACCAAAAATTCAAAATGAGATTATAAGATTATGTGGTGAAGTTGTTAAAGAAAGAATTATTGAAGATTGTAAACAAGCAAAAGCTTACGCTGTAATGGCCGATGAAACAGGAGATATCGCTGGAAAAGAACAGCTTTCTATCGGATTGCGGTTTTATGATGAGAATCAAGAAAAAATCAGAGGAGTTTGTAGGCTATGTTGAGCTGAAATCTCAAGATGCCCCTACAATCGCTAGCACAATTCAGAGTTTTTTAGTTGATCAGAATCTTTCAGCAGAGAATTGTGTTGGATTTGGATTTGACGGATGTTCTACGATGGCTGGAAAAGAAGGTGGTGTACAGGCCATTATGAAGAAAAAGTACAATAAATATTTATTTTTCCATTGCTCAAGTCACAAACTAAATCTTGTGGTCAATGATGCTAGCAAACTACCGGAAATAAGAAACTTAATTGCAACAGTTAAGGATACAATATCCTTCTTTCGTGAGTCGCCAGCCCGCAGGAATTCGGCTCCTAATCTATCAAGGCTCAGTGAGACCAGATGGTCTGAGAAATACAAGAGCATTAGAAAGTTTTCAGGCAGCTTCCATGAAATCGTCAATGCGCTAGATCATCTCTCGGTCGAAGGAAACCATGCTACAAGAAAATTTGCCTATCAATGTGCAGTTACTAAACCAATTTTCATCGTAGGTTTAGTCATGATTGCAAAGTACTCTGCGATTTTGGAACCCGTTGTGAACGTTCTACAAAGTAAAAATATGGATTTAATTATGGTGAGGAAACATATTTGTGCAATCCTTGATGTCATCAAGAAGGATCGACAAGAAATTGAACATGTTTCTGATTAATTACTTGAAAAATCACATGATATCGCGGAGAAAGTCGGCGTTGAGTTAACAGTCCCACGAATTGTTCAAAAGCAAATACACAGAAATAATCCGCCATCTGAAACTGCGACTGAATATTGGAGACGGTCGTTGATCATCCCTTATCTTGACTCTTTAACTTTATCATTGAATGTTAGATTCTCACACGAAAATACATCTGCTTTTGCCTTATCACATCTTCATCCTTCATACATGCTAAAAATGACTTCAAAAGATTTGGAGGAAAATGCAAAATCTTTCATGGAGTTTTATGGTGATATCTCTGCAGAATTAGATTTGGAGTATAATCTGTGGAAAAAGAAGGATTTAGCAGGAGACAAATTAAAGGATATTGAAGTGGCTGCACTTTTGGAAGAGGCTAATATTTTTTCCCTGCAACAAGGCATGCACTGCTCATTTTAAGTGCTTTCCCATCAACTACGGCTACTGTTGAACGATCTTTCAGTACCCTTCGAAGGGTAAAGACCTGGCTGAGAAGTACAATGGGAAAATACAGAATGACTGGGTTGTGTTTGATGAGCGTCCATCGGAGATTCTTCAAGGAAAATCAGGACTGGATTGAAACGAGAGTTTTGAACAAGTTTTGTACAAATCCAAGAAAAATTATACTACTATAAGACATGTAACTAGAATATTTTTTTCAAGCAAATAATTGTAATAACTTAGTGGATAAAGCACTGCTATAATTATACATAATTTTCTTAAAATTTTGGTTTCATTCACCTTTTCCGCGATAAGATGTTACAACCTGAACGACCAAGGCTTGCCCCCCTCCCCCTAGTTTTGATCCTGGGTACGCCCTTGTATGTAACACGGCTCGGGATCATTCTGCTGAAACTTAATATCTGCGTCAAGTATCTCATTAACTAAGTCAAGTTCTCTGACTTGTGAAAAATATTCATTGGTTACTATATTGTTTACATTAAATTTATTTTCTAATAATAGTTAGCCATCTGCTTTGTCTCCTTCTGATTTCGATTGATTATAGTTATTTTCTTTTGGGAATTTAATATCTATACATCTTCCTCCTATATACAATTTTTGAATTTTAAAATCTATTTTGGCTTCGTTTAATGTGAGAAATTCTATACCTAGGAGTCCACTGTACTGGTCGTTAAAGTTAAAAAGACAGAACTATTGTGCCTTATCTGATACAGAACTTAATCTAATATTCGCAGGTTTTAAATGCTTCGACATCCCGTGCGCGGTCTTGGTTAAAAATGGTTCATCGAATATATTATCTGAAACATTATAATATGCTACTATGGGATTCAAAAGATTTTTTGAAGAGCCTGAATCTAACAATAATTTACCTTGGATTTCTTTCAGCTCCACGTAACGTAACCTACATAAGGCATTAATATTATTTACATCTATTACGGTTCGTGCTGTGCGTACCGGCCGTAAAAAAAATTTGGTGTTCTTCGTCATACTGCTCTAAAGGCGATTGTTCATTATTTACTTCGTATTTAAAATTATTTGTTTCGTATTCAAAATTATCTACGTTATTCTCAAACAATTCTGTGTTGTGTAAATGGGACGTATTTCTCTACGGCTGTTGCGATAATCTTGAATTGGAACTTCCTAATTCCATCAGTTCCGGGTATTGTCTGTTCGCGTTCTGATTAAAATTTGGTCGTCGCATTTGATTTGATTGGTTATTATGATTGTTGTTAAAATTTGGTATCCTTACTTGCTTGGAGAAATTTTGTTGGAAATTCGGTCGAGACGCAAATAGGTTATTTTGTCTGGGCTGAAAGTTTTTAACGTTACTTTGTTGTTGAAATGGTGCCAGTACTGCCTCGTTATTCTCATTCGCGATTAAGTTAGAGATGACTAATTGTTCTATATGTCGACAACGGTTCGAGAATGCAAGTGCATCTTCACCGTTCCTTTGTTTTAATGTCAGCATTTCCGCGAGGAGACTTGTGTCGTCTCTCTGATCTGTAAAATTCTGCACGATTACATTGCTAAGGTCTAGCCACGAGTTTATTATCTTCGGTAGTTATTATAAGACGTGCTTATCCCGTTAATGTAGTCTGTATGAAATTTAATAGGAAATGATTCATATAAAGGTTTTCATTAGCATTGGTTCATAACCAGATCACAAGATTTAAGGAAATTACCTACGTTAGCCGGTTGACTATCGAATTCGGAAATTGCTTTAAGAAAGAATTCTTTAAATTGGTCTGCCATGTTGTCACTAGAATTATTCTTTACAATGTTTTCCACTAGAATATTATCGCTGATACTGATCGATCTAAGTCTATACAAATAGTATAATAATCAGCATAAGTGTGATATATTAGCTTTAGCACGCGAACAGCAAAGTCTGATGTAAGAAACAGAAATGAACGCTGAAGGCGAGTCGTCGATTTATTTTTTAGGTTTCACCTTGGGCGTAGCACTATTGTTCTTATAAGTGATTTCTATTATGTTGACACAGCTTCCCGCAATTTACTTCGTACTTTTCCAAGCTGCCTTCTGATCCCGAAGACTTGGGTGTCTGCATACTTGGACTGCTACTTTGTATTATAATGGCTCTTTGTTGGTGGTCCATTTATCTCGTGCATCGCTTAACTACACAGTTTACATCTAAGGGGACAATACTCTTACCAGTGAAACTTATCCACATAATAACGTGTCTGTTAAATACGTACAGAGTGTTTTAATAATACAATGACGTTGTGACCAGGGTTACATTCCTTACAATATATATATATATATATATATATATATATATATATATATATATATATATATATATATATATATATATATATATATATATATATATATATATATATATATATATATAGGAATAAGATCACTTGTATTTATTACCGGAGATTTTCGTTATTCAAAAGATGTTTTTACAAAAGTTTTTCGACATATTTTTTCCTGCAATCTGGCGGAGTCGGCGTATAATTCTCGATCTATACAAGAATCAAAATACCATTATATATATATATATATATATATATATATATATATATATATATATATATATATATATATATATATATATATATATTATTAACGGATATGAAACTGAAGCGGAAATAAGGAAAGTCGTACGGCAAGGATGCCCATTATCGCCATATTTGTTCAATTGATTTAAAGAAGATAAAATAAATAGGCTTTTTTTTGCAGATGATTGCAAAACGGATACTGACCAAGTTATAATTTTAAAATATGTGTGAGGAGGAATTTCAGGGGTTTTTTCTTTAACATCGGCCTATTTCCCAGACCATGGCCAATCACCGACGCCAGCGCCCAGTTTCACCTCACTATCCTGGAAATTTGCAGTGTTTTCAATAAGTGAATTTTGCAATATTTTCTAATAAAACAAGCCATACAGTGTGTCGAAGATAAAGATGACATAACAGTGAGATATTGTTTTCGCAAATATACAGCAAATTTTATGATTTTCAAGCATTCAGGGTGGTACTCGGGAGATTTTTCCTTAAGAATTTTCTTGTATGACCGAAACAAGTGGAAAACCTATTTAAACCATTACAAATGAGACATTTGAAAATGGTTTTATATTTTGTAATAAAAATAACATGCCGTTATTTAAAAAACTCAAGTTGATGATAGTTTCCCTGAGATCAAACGTCGTAAAAAAAATTCATGAATGTCATCTAATTTAGTTTAGAAAGTGGCAATAAAAGAGTATTTCTCGTTTCTTGATATAAATTCAAACAATGCCAGAAAAAAATAAAAACGAATGTCGATATAATTAAATTTTTCAAAAAAATCGAAACCGGTAAAAGATAGCTCACTTTTGAAAACATCACGTAAAAGGTTCTTAAATTGTGCCACTTTCAAATAATTTGAACAAAACTGTAACTCCTAAAATTTCTAATATCCGAATCATATCCCATCCTTATCTTAGAGACACTGTATGTCTTGTTTCTAGTCTTTTTTATTTAAAACAGATTTGAAAAAAACTCCCTTTTCACTAACTAAATCGATAAATGGAGAGATGAAATATAAACTGTAGTATAAGTCCCGACGCAGGAAGTGTATTATGGCAGTGCATTTCTTAAACAGGTTTTTTCAATTAAAATTATTTACCTAATTACCCAACTTACCCAACTTTATAATTTTTGGACATGCCATTTATTGCTTTAAAACATGATTTTTAGTGAATTTTCGTAGAAAAAATTCACTAATGGGGAGATCCCGACTTTTGAATTTTGAAAAAAATTTTGCAAATGAGCGCGAACTAGGACCCCTAGAACCCATATCCGGGGTCAGTTTCAATTTTTATATGTTTATATATATATATATTTATATATATATATATATATATATATATATATATATATATATATATATATATATATATATATATATATTTATTTATATATATATATATATATATATATATATATATATATATATATATATATATATATATATGTTAGGGGAATTCATAATAAGTGGAATTCATATTTGTTCCTTCATGTGGGGGATGAGAGAGCTCGACCCAGTGTCACTCGAGAAGTCATCAGTCAGCAGTAAAAGACGACGATAGACGGTCAGGGGTTGATTTGTGTCACATTGTAACCATTTGTATATTTTATTTTTTGTATTATCGTGTAATATAGTGTTGTGTTAAATAGCCAATTTTATTAACAAGAACCAGTCTATGAGAACAAAAATACAGTCCATTCTATCGACAAAACATTGGTCCTTCCAGCCTGATGAAACATTGAAACATTGGTTATTTACAATTAAAAATCTTACACGAGGTTACAAGTTACAAGTCAAGTCGAGTGGCTTAAGTGTAGAGTGCATTAGTGCAGAGTGCAGATACATATCACATATCACCACTGCCGTCCAAGTGAACAGTCAACTGGCGCAATAGTCGTCGCCAGACAAATTACCACTGGTCCATCAGTACACACTAGTACAAGAATCCAGAGCATCAGCAGGCCTAGTAAACAGCTGGGGTGAGATCCATATTATTGATTTCCTAAATATTTATTTTCTTAGAATTGCTTGAATTGAACCGCTTTTACATTCATTTATTTGTCACAGACATATTAAAGCATATAGGTATCTTTATTATTATTACTGCTACATTAATTAGTACACGAAATCAATAACTATTTTACGTTTGTTCGTTATTTGCCATATTAATACACCCACTTGCACATTTCTCTTTTAATTTACTATTTAATTCAGAAATAAAACAATGGCAAACGATCTTAATTCTTTTATACGTAAACGAGGTGCTCTGAAATCTAAATTAACAAATTTTATTAAATTTGTTACACCAATTGAAACACAAATTGAACAAAAAGAAAGTATTTCAGTAAAGGTAATAACTGAATTAGAGACACGCATTTCCAAATTACAATCGTTACAAGATGAGTACAGCTTTATTCAGTCTGAGATAGAGTCCGTATGCGATGAAACAGATCTGGATAAACAATATGACGAACGAAATGAGTTTGAGAACACTTACCTTTCTGGTCTTTCAACAGCCAATTACGTACTTTTAAAGCACAATAAAACTATTGATACAGGGCATGCTGATCACCCATTAGATGATAAAGCAAGCGTTACAGGTACGTCCGAGCCAAGCTTATATTCTCCCGTACAAGATGATGAACAATTAGCGCAACGTGTGAAACTACCGACAATTGAGTTACCCAAATACAGGGGTGGCCATGAACATTGGCTTGAGTTTAAAGACACTTTCGAATCACTTATTCACAATAACAAATCCATAAGTGCAATACAAAAGTACCACTACTTGAGAGCTTCCTTGGAAGGTGAAGCTCGTAAAGTAATTGAATCACTGGAGTTTTCAGCTACTAATTATGCTGTGGCATGGGAACTCTTATGTAAGAGATTTGACAACACACACTTATTAGTTCACAGCCACGTAAAATCACTTTTTGATATTGAACACGTAACTAAAGAAACTTCAACTGCCTTAAGAAATCTAATAGATTCAACTTTAAAACACCTGCGTGCTTTGGAAACACTTAATCAGCCCACACAGCATTGGGACACTTTATTAATTTTCATGATATCTTTAAAATTAGACAAGGCATCTGCCCGTGAATGGGAACGGTACAGAGTCACACATGATTCGCCTAAATTCCAAGATCTTAGCAATTTTCTGAGTTCTAAAGCAGATTGGTTAGAAAGCTTAGGTAGAGGTAAATAATAGACCAAACAAAACGCAACTAGGTCAGAGAACTCATAAGTCACAGTTTTCGCTTGTCACAACGAACATTAAGTGCTTCAACTGCAGTCGCAGCCACAGAATATATTCTTGCGAAGAATTTTTGAAACTGTCTACACAAAGGAGATGGGATAAAGTCAGAGAATTAAAACTCTGTCAAAACTGTCTTTGTTTAGGACACACTAGTATTCAGTGTAGATCATCTTCATGTCACAAGTGCAAAGAAAAGCATCATACATTGCTACATAAAGCTGAGCAAAATGGGCCAAGTAACCAAGTTACTTTGTCATGTTACACCAATCATTCTTTGGTACTTCTTTCAACTGTTGTCATTTATGTGACAGATGCACAAGGAGTACGGCACAAGGTAAGAGCCTTATTAGACAGCGGGTCGCAGTCTTGCTTCGCTACAGAAAATTTATGTCGTTTACTGAAAATAAAGCCAGGAAGAACATCAGTTTCGATTGTTGGGCTCAACAAATGCATCTCGAACCTTAAGCATAAATGCGAATTACACATCAGCTCAGTAACTGGTGAATTTTCAGAAACAGTATCATGTTTTGTGGTACCTAACATCACAGACAATCTTCCTTCCTGTGAAGTCAACACACAACGCTGGGATATACCGGACGTTCCGCTAGCCGATCCAACCTTCAACATACCAGGCAATGTTGACATCCTTTTAGGTGCTAGCATTTTTTGGAATACCATTCTGCAAGATAGAATTTCATTGGGTAGAAAAATGCCTACATTAGTTAACAGCATTTTTGGTTATTTGGTCACAGGGACAGTAATTCATCAGGTTAGTAAAAGCCTGTGTAACTTTGCCAAATTACAACCATTATCGTTCGACTTGAAAAAATTCTGGGAAGTTGAAGAAGCAGAAGGTCCAGCAAAGGCAGCACAATCACCAGATGATGATGAGTGTGAAAAACACTTTATTAAAACCACAAGCAGATCGATGGAAGGTCGGTTCATAGTTAGGGTACCTTTTACTGAGGACAAGAACAATCTAGGAAGCACAAAGAACGTGGCAACCAAACGATTGTTGCACATGGAACGAAAGTTTGAACAAAATCCAGACATGAAACGTCCATACCATGATTTTCTTTGCGAATATGAACAGCTAAGTCACATGACACTCCTACGAAATATTGGAACAACAAGGTCATACTTCCTACCACATCATGGTGTCATTAAGCAGGACAGTTTGACTACAAAATTGAGGGTCGTCTTTGATGGGTCAACTCCATCCGATACAGGGGTCTCACTTAATCAGATTCAGCACAAGGGACCCTCTATTTTGAACAACTTGTTTGACATATTGGTCAGATTCCGACAGCACAAAATCGTAGTCTGTTCGGATATTGAGAAAATGTATAGACAGATTCTCATTCATCCTCAGGACAGATGGTCACAGCGAATACTTTGGCGATTTAATCAAGATGACCATATTTCTACGTATGAACTCAACACAGTAACATATGGCACAGCTTCTGCTCCATATTTAGCAGTAAGATGTCTCCGACAAGTGGCATTAGATCACCGAAAGGATTATCCTGTTGCATCAAGAGTCATTCTTGAAGATTTTTATGTAGACGACTTAATAACTGGATTTGAGTCTGAACAGGAAGCCACAAAGGTTCTTAAAGAAGTTTCCTCAATTTTAAGTTCTGCACATTTCACCTTAAGAAAGTGGAATTCCAACCATATAAGTACATTGGCAAACTTCAAGGACAACTCTGAACCAAATAGTGTCATCACCATTGGAGAAAATGAATCAATAAAAACACTAGGTCTCAGGTGGAGGACAAGATCGGACAAATTAACATTTCACGTTGACAACTTGCACGACAACTCTCCGACAAAGAGAAGTATTTTGTCTGAAATATCAAAACTGTTTGATCCCCTAGGTCTGATAAGTCCCTGTATTATATTATGCAAATTTATAATTCAAATTCTGTGGACACTGAACATTGACTGGGATGAAGAGATACCAGACAACCTAACTGAACAATGGTACAAGATTAAGGAACAATTACCCTTATTAAATGAGCTTCAGATCAGAAGACATGTTGTTTGCCAAGATTCGGCAACAATGGAACTGCATGGATTTTGTGATGCATCACAAAAGGGTTACGGTGCATGCATTTACCTTAGAAGTATTGACAGGGACCACAATATTCATGTACATCTGATGTGTGCAAAAACAAAGGTTTCTCCTTTAAAACCTTTAACAATACCTAGGTTAGAACTATGCAGTGCTGTTATGCTAGCACGTTTAATGAGACAAGTTACAAATGCTCTTTCCATCAACGTGCAATATTTTTTATGGAGTGACTCGCAGATTGTCCTGTCATGGATAAGAAACTCACCTAGACTTTTACAAACCTTCGTTTGCAATAGAGTAGCAGAAATTCAAGAGCTCACATCTCCAGAAGTTTGGCATTATGTCCGCACAACTGATAACCCTGCAGATATTGCCTCGAGGGGGTCTTACCCCGAAACACTTATCAACTCAAGTCTTTGGTGGCACGGTCCAAAATGGTTACGGTGTTCATCTGTTACATGGGAGACTTCATGCCATAACATACCGTTAGAGGAGCTACCGGAAACAAAAAAACATTGTTACCTTTCCACTGCGATGGGTATTGCGAAGTTTCCATTTACGTCATATTCTAGCCTTTCCAGACTCAAGCACACCATAGCATATTGTTTGCGTTTTCTACACAACTGTCGAGTTTCTAAGCAAACAAGGCTAATTGGCCCACTTAAGGTTCAAGAATTAAAAGGAGCTATGATACATTTAGCAAGGTGGGCCCAAATGGAATGTTTTTCTGACGTTGTCAATAGTTTATCTTCAGGAAAAAATGTGAACAAGGACCATAAGTTGTTAGGTCTTTCACCCTTCTTAGACGAGCATGGATTGCTCAGAGTTGGGGGTCGATTAAAACATGCAGATCTTCCGTTTGGTGCAAAACATCCTATATTATTAAGTGGAAAACACCATTTTACCAGACTGATTTTTATACAATATCACAAGACATACTGCCATGCTCCGCCACAATTATTATTGTCCATAATAAGACAGGAGTATTGGCCGACGTCTGGCATGAGTACAGCAAAGGCTATTGTGAGAAGTTGTGTGAGGTGCTTCAGGTTTAAACCGGACAATCTTACTCCTCTCATGGCTGACTTGCCAAAGGAAAGAGTAACAGTTACAAACCCTTTCTTTATTTCAGGTGTAGATTACGGTGGTCCTTATCTTTTAAAAGACCGGAAAGGTAAGGGAAGTAAGCAATTCAAGGCATACGTCTGCCTTTTTATTTGTTTTAGTAGTAAAGCAGTACATCTTGAAGTCGTTACCGATTTAACAACAGACTGTTTCATTGCAGCACTCAGACGTTTTTCATGCCGTCGAGGAAAACCATGTCACATTTACTCTGATAACGGTACTAATTTTGTAGGTGCCAGTCGGGAACTACGTGTATTAGATAATTTCCTAAAAACTCAAGGTAATGCCATACAAGGATGGTGTGCAGGTGAGGGTATTGATTGGCATTTTATTCCTCCAAACTCTCCACATTTTGGTGGACTTTGGGAGTCGGCAATAAAAAGCACAAAGTATCATTTATCTCATGTTATGGGAGATACAAAATTGACCTACGAAGAGTTTATTACTGTATTGATTCAAATTGAGGCAATTCTGAACTCCAGACCCTTGTCTCCCATGTCCTCAGATCCAAGTGACCTTAACCCTTTAACCCCAGCTCACTTCATACTTGGCCAATCATTGGTAACAGTTCCGGATCCAGACTTAACTGACGTCAAAACCGGCAGACTTTCAAGATTCCAATTGGTCCAGCAAATCACACAAGGTGTATGGAGGCGTTGGTCCAGGGACTACCTCAATCATCTCCAACAACGTTCCAAGTGGAAGCAGAAGGCTGAGATTTTGAAGATTGATGACTTGGTCATCATCAAGCAAAATAACGTACCTTCATTCTATTGGCCAATGGGTCGAGTGATTGCATTGCATCCAGGCAGTGAAGGTGTGGTGCGTGTAGCAAGTGTAAAGACATCTAGTGGCGTTCTAAAACGTGCAGTCACCAACCTGTGTCCTCTTCCAAACGAACTTGAATTTTAAAATTGACATTTTTTTTACTCATTTAAGACACCTTCTTTATGTTTGCCATTTTTACCTATATTTACTTTATTTGTAACGATACAATCATATTATTGTTTATATTTAATGCTATTTTGAACAGTGTAGTTCAAAGGGGGGAGTATGTTAGGGGAATTCATAATAAGTGGAATTCATATTTGTTCCTTCATGTGGGGGATGAGAGAGCTCGACCCAGTGTCACTCGAGAAGTCATCAGTCAGCAGTAAAAGACGACGATAGACGGTCAGGGGTTGATTTGTGTCACATTGTAACCATTTGTATATTTTATTTTTTGTATTATCGTGTAATATAGTGTTGTGTTAAATAGCCAATTTTATTAACAAGAACCAGTCTATGAGAACAAAAATACAGTCCATTCTATCGACAAAACAATATATATATATATATATATATATATATATATATATATATATATATATATATATATATATATATATATATATATATATATATATATATATATATATATATATATATGTATCACACCGATAACTCAAAAAATAATGGGCCGATTTTGATAAAATTTGGCATGTACCTTTCTTTTGTTAATAGCTTGGATAAGTTCGTTAGTCAGGAAAATCGGATGAGGTTTTCCGGGAAAATTTTGAGTTTTCATTCGAAAAAAATTCATATCTCAAAAAGTAATAAGCCGATTTTAATAAAATTTGGCACATACCTTACTTTTGTAAATGGCTTTGACATGTTTGTTAGTCAAGAAAATCGGACGAGGTTTTTCGGGAAAATTTTAAGTTTTCATTCGAAAAAAATTCATATCTCAAAAAGTAATAAGCCGATTTTAATAAAATTTGGCACATACCTTACTTTTGTAAATGGCTTTGACATGTTTGTTAGTCAAGAAAATCGGACGAGGTTTTCCGGGAAAATTTTGAGTTTTCATTTGAAAAAAATTCATATCTCAAAAAGTAATAAGCCGATTTTAATAAAATTTGGCATGTACCTTCCTTTTGTAAATGGCTTTGACAAGTTCGTTTTTTAGAAAAATTGGACGAGGTTTTCCGGAAAAATTTTGAGTTTTCATTTGAAAAATTTTTTTATCTTAAAAAATATAAAATCTATGATAACCAAATTTGGTAGGTAGGTTTACGATATAAAAAGTAAACTATACACCAAAATTTAGATTTCTATGTTACAAGAAAAAAAAGTTATAATAAAATATTTTGTGCCAGATCATTTCTATGAAAATTCACTACCATAACGCACTTGCTGCGTCCCGAGCTTTTTTATATTGCTAGATTGTAATTTTTACGAAAATTCGCTTGAGGTTTTGAATATGTTGACGTTTTAGTTAAAAATTATGTTTTCATTTTTATGGATATTACTTGATTACGCAGCGTTTTAAGATCTGAATTTAAACATTGCCACCTTGGCACTCAATTTTAGTTTTAGTAAACCATTCGCGCTAACTAAATTAAACATTTTTAATTTTGCGTTTTTTGCAGGCTAAGAAGCAAGGAGGCAGACTGCTTCCTCCATGGCTGTTATTCGACAAGACTGATGGTATTTTCTGGGGTGTACCTCTTATGAACGACGTTGGCACCCTGCATGTAACAGTGAAATCTGTTGGAACTGAACAGACTGTATCACATGAATTTGAAATCAGTATCGTCGAACCAAATGAAGAACCCGAAGTTTTGGGGAAATGTCCAGAAAACGAAGATAACACTGTCCTAACTTTCCTCATTGATAAAGGCGTCCATGCAATCAAACCTAAACAAAGAGTGGTAGCTATAAATAACATAGCTAAGTTTCTTGGCATACCCTATGTAAGTATTATTATTATATTTTATTATATGTATACGGCGTGTAACAAAATTAAGGTACAAGCTGAAAAAGCTCAAGGCATAGTGAAAAAACTCCAAGTACATAGACACAATTAATACTTAATTTATTGGACCAACAAAATCTTTGGAAACCATAGGTGCCCCCTCCCCTGTGGAAAAAGACAATGTTGTCTGGATCCGCCACTGCTCTTATGTACTTTGGTTTGAGTTTTGTCTCCAGAATACACAAATTGACATTAACAGCTTAAAAATCGATACATCAAATTAACCAAATTTACTTTACCAGTAATTAATTCTATATATTTTATTAACACAGACATCTTACAATAGAGGCATATTCCCTAATAACTGGAAAACTGCTCGAGTACAACCCGTTCCCAAGAAAGGATCCAAAGCGCTTCCTAGCAACCACAAGCCTATTTCTCTCTTTTCACTCGTCTCTAAAGTGATCGAAAAGTATATAAACACCGAATTACTAAAATTTCTTGAATAACACAGTCTAATCCACGACAGGCAGTATGGATTCCGTCAGCGCAGATCAACTGCCGACCTCCTTTCCTTTGTCACCCATTCTTGGAACAAGTCTATGGAACTACACGGTGAATCCAAGATTGTCGCTCTAGCAATATCCAAAGCCTTCAACCAGGTCTGGCACGCAGCGCTGCTTAAAAAACTACCGGCCTCTGGCCTACCACCAAAACTATGTACCTGGACAGCAAACTTCCTGTCCAACCGGAGCATTTCTGTTGTTGTGAATGGCCATTCCTCTAAACTATATCCAATTAATACAGGAGTTCCTCAAGGTTCAGCTTTAGCCCCGACTTTGTTTTTTCTCCACATCAATGACCTCCTCTCTAGCACATCCAACCCAGTTCATAGTTACGCGGACGACAGCACCCTCCACTCAAATATACAATATTCTAAGCCTGTCTCTTTGGCCCAACTAGATGAGGATCGCAGACACATGGAGGGTTCTGTCTCCGTAAATCTCCAAAAAATATTAGACTGGGGAAGTAGAAATCTTGTACAATTCAACTCCACCAAATCTCAGTCTTGCTTTCTTTCTCATAAAAGATACACCAGCCCTAGAACCATCACAATGAACAACCAAGTTATTTAAAGTAATGAGTCCTTTTCACTTTGGCATTTCTGTCGATCGAAATCTCAATTGGCACCAACATGTCACAATAATTGCAGAAGCGGCTCCTAAGAAATTAGGTTTTCTCTTCCGGGCTTGCAAATACTTTTCACCGGCTAATCTCTATACCTTATATACCTCACAAATAAGGCCAAACCTCGAATTCTGCTCCCACATCTGGGGTTCCGCTGCCGCTTCTACACTCGCTATCCTGGACTTACTTCAGAAGAGAGCTATACGTCTCATTGGTGACCCTACCCTCACCCAAAGGCTGCCATCCCTTGCCCACCGACGTGCCGTTGGTGACCTCTCTCTCTCTTTTATAGATATCTGCACAGGCAGTGCTCAGAGGAGCTTTCTTCCATAGTTCCTCCACCTGTTGCCCCCAACAGATCTACCAGGGGAACAGAGCGAATGCACCCTTTTACTGTCCAGGTCACCAGACATAGAACATCTTGTTATGCCCGCTCTTTTGTCCCGAGGACTTCCACGTTGTGGAATGCCTTGCCGGCACATATTTTTCCTTCTTCTCAGAACCTCCAAACCTTCAAGTCCAGAATTAATAAGTTGCCTCTTTCCTCTTTGTCGACACCTACGGTACGATAGTATTTAGGCTGTAAGCCCTCGTGGTGTGTTGTTGAAATAAAAATATTCAATCGTTGTCTTTGTTTTGTGGTAAAAGGTCTCTTGATCATGTAAATAACCACAACAAAAATAAACAAAAACTTCAGAAAATCAAAAAAACTGAAATCAGCACAAAAGAAAGTTTCACTTACCTGTCCTTCCATCGACATGCTTCTGGTTATGTAACTGGCCTGAGATAACCTTGTCGTATTAGCTCTTACTACAGTCTACCTCATTACCAGTGACGTCATTTGTTTCTTCGCACTTGCAGTCAACGTTGTCATATTATATATATATATATATATATATATATATATATATATATATATATATATATATATATATATATCTATATATAAATATATATATATATATATATATATATATATATATATATATATATATATATATATATATATATATATTTATATATATATATATATATATATATATATATATATATATATATAGTGTGGTCCACATTAAGGATTAACCCAGGCAAAATCTCTATATATTTTTTGTTAGATGCGCATTCAACAAATGTGGAACTTTGTTTTGGGGTGATGCCTGTATCGGTTTTTATTGTTTTAAAAGGTACGGTCTTCGACAACAAAAAATATTTTAAAAAATTACGAGATTATTTATTCCAAAATAATTATTAGGCATTTTTTAGAAAAAAAAACTGACAAAGGATTCTTATTTAGAATCCCTTACAACCCGCCTGTACGAATTTTTATTGTTCTAAACTATAGGGTATTGGACAGAAATTTCAATTATTTTTTTTTAATTACGAGATAATTTATTCTAAAATACATTTATTTTTTAAGAAAAAAAAGTGGCCACTTTTCATGCAGGATCCCTTAAAATCTGCCTGTACCTACTTATTATAATTGTTTAAAAAACATGTCTGCGAGGAAAAATGCATTTTTCTGAAAAAATACGAATTAATTCAATTTAGAAAAAATTGACTACAGATTCTTAATTAAAATCTCTTACAACGTGCGTGTATCGGTTTTCATAGTATTAACGTACATAGTCTCTTGGGTCAATCAAACGATTTTTACTTTCCTTGTAATATTTTACTCGATTGACGTTCAGTACAAAAAAAAACGTGTGATGTCAAAACAAAAAGATTATATTAGTTATTGTAGTTAAACATTCAGCACCACGCTTCTAACCAATCATAATGCAAGCACGGAAAGCATCCAGTCACATTTGATAAGTATAGGAGACTTTAACCAAATACTATATAATGACAATACGGGACACTCTATGCTTTAACATTGGTGATATTTGTGACAAGTTTACTAGCGCCACCTCGCGTGAAGTACTGACAACTGAGCGCGTAATTTGAATTGTATATTTACCTGCATATTCTTAATTTAGACAATTGGTTTATTATAGATGAATATAAAAACTTGTACATGACAAAACAGTGAAAATTTTCTGATTATATAGTTATAAATAGAATTTGTATCAACAATCAGCTTGAAACCTAAATGAATGCAGCATGAATAATTCCGCAGATGTCTCTTACCCATAATCTTATTTCATCATAATTTAAAGTAATACCTAGAAACCGTCGTTAAACTACCATTTCAATGGTAGGTAATGGAATATACTGACTGAGAGCTGTTTCTGAAGATAAAAAGTTACAATCTGTACTTACCTATAAATAATTGTTCTAGGTATAAATGGTATCACAATACTCAATTTGCTATATCTACATGAAAACGGTTTTATTAATCTAATATTTTAAAATATATAACTGATATACTTAGTACATAATTAAGAAATTGTGCAGATGAAAGGTGAGACTAACTCTTACTTCCGTGAATAAATATATTATAGGGCTGAATCTGCTATTTCTACTTGTCTCTTTAAAAACTTGTCTTGTGAATATAATTAAAAGCCTTTACCAAGTAAAATAATTTTAAATGTGAAAAAATATGACAATTTATGCCATACTGAAATAAAAAAGGACACAGGACTAAAAGACAAGTTATGATTGAAGTCTTTCAACCATCTGTTTACGAAGTTTATCTATAAATAGGTACATGATGGTGAATATTACACAATAAATTATCTTCTGCGAACTGTACATATTGGCATAAAAGTTATTCTGAATTTGTCTTCTGCTTCAACAAATTAATTATTTTGGAAGTGACATTGAAATGTAAAATGCACCTTGTGTCTTCAATACTATATCCAAATCAGTTCTTTTTGATAACAGTACCCTTTTCTTGCATCTATAATACAAAATTATCGTCAATGCATGTTATAGTTATTGTTTAATATTAATTATTAGGCGAATTTGTAAATAAATTCGCTGATAACAAAAGAAAACACAACAAATCATATTCACATTTCGCCATCTGTTCAGAGAACAATAAGTTAGTTGTAAGCATTGTTAAAGTTTAGTTATTTTATTAAACTTATTACATCGTTACTATGTCTAAATTCGCCTAGTTCGACAAGTTAAATCCCCAAATATCCTCCGCTCCTTAACATGGAGACCTATGAAATGTCTTTGATAGATTTAGCACGTTATAATTCGAACAATTATAGATTGCACACACCCAACCACTAACATTGTAAAAAAAACACAGCTCAAACTTAATTATACACACTTAAACACCAGCTTACACGTTCTCGAACGACGTAACATCAGTACTATCCGCTAGGTAGTGATGGGTTGTTATTTAACAGTCTGTTATATTTTAACTGTTGTCGAGCCGCAGCAGTAACAACCTGTTATGGATATATACAAATAACAGGTGCAGTGGAGGGGATGCTGTTGCGCAGTGAGTCGTATCTGTTTCTGTTGTCGTATCTGTTTCTGTTGCACTGCTACGATGAAGCAGCTTCTGTTTTCATCCGCAACTGTTATAACAGGATGAATGGACATGAGACTGGGAATGGGGTATAGAGCGGACTTTACTTCATAACATAATACTGTTTTCATCCGCAACTGTTATAACAGGATGAATGGACATGACACTGGGAATGGGGTATAGAGTATAGAGCGGACTTTACTTCATAACATACTACTTTATACTAGTGTGCTCACAGCTTTGGGAACGTAGGGTCGTCGGTACAATGAAACTGTTAAATTTTGACAGGTTGTTGATTCACACAAAACACACACATATATTTACAATTTATAAACAAACACAAAATATGAAAAATGTAAATAAAAAGGCTGTATATGTAGCAAGTGAAAATTATTAAAAATGAACTATATCACTGTAAAAATAAAATCAGGTCACCGCGTATATAAAAAAATAATCACATAGGCGTTGACGTAAACTCAATCTTCATTAGATAACTCGATATGCAGATGGCATTTTTGTTTTAAGAAAAAACTGATATGTATACAAACGTACAGTTATGCTTTAACGTGAGTCCTTAGGTATTATATTATATTAGGTAGTTTTTTGCTCATTCTTCTTTGCCTTATGTAACTAATAAATCAATATTCCTTTTTACTTTTCACTTTGGAAATCTAAGAAATAGGTCCGATTTTAAACATGTTTTTTTTATTACTACTGCAAAATAAAAAATCCCTGAAACTTAAAAAATCTCAGAAACAGTACCAATTTTAATGAAATTATAAAAATATTCCCTGTACCCGGTATAGTTGAAACCAGACACACTTCGCCCTATAGGTAGAGAGAAAAAAATTAGTTTTAATTTTTTTTAAATTATTTATTTTATTTTTTGCTTACAATAATTCATTTATTTCATATAGCTCTCATTTTCAAGGAAAAGATGGCTATAGAGGTTTTCAAGCTCAATGCTTAACTAATACTTAATTAGTTAAGAAAATTCGAAAGAAATTCTGCATTGTTGAATTTTTTACCAAATTATTATTAGTGATGAATACCCAAAAAAAACCTCCATCATTTTTTTAATAAAAAAGTTATTAATTGTTTTAAACATAATACAAGAATATTTTTTATTTTAAACATTACCCAACTACACCACCGGACGGGTTCAGCTACTGTTACTACGTCTACGTGGAATTCTTAATAATTCATAGTTCATACTGTTATTTTCAACCTGTTATATTTAACTGTTATTTCTAAATAACAGTAACAGGTGCGACCTGTTAAAGCAATATAACAGTTTTTCCCATCACTACCGCTAGGGGAGCTGATATTCTTGAAACACGAAATCAGCCGGAGTGTCCCGTATTGTCATTATAAAGTATTTGCTTAAACTAATCGCAGTGAAGGGTGTACTAGATAATGCGGTATAGTAGGTATACAATGACTTGATAGATACAGTGTAGCCACAAGGGATTCGGCTGCCATGTTTTATCTAAATTTAACATTGCGCTTATTATGAATAGTAAAAATTTGCAAATAATAATGAATTGGTGCATTTTAGAAGAAAACTGTATACGATATTTTCTGTAGAGAATTTTATTAATAATAGACTAGTCGCAATGTTTCCTATTAACTTAGGTAAATGAGCAAATTGATTTACACTATTTTATATAATGTATATATATATATATATATATATATATATATATATATATATATATATATATATATATATATATATATATATATATATATATATATATAGTGTATGTGTAGAATGAATGTTTGTCATGTATTTTAATATGATGACTGATTACTGAATTATAACCATTTGTATGTATGTACACTTAACTATTTAATTTGCTATATTAATATACATGTAAATTATACGTCTATATTACATTCGTTATATATAATGTACACTGTTTGTGTTTGAATATATTTGTGTGACTTGAACTGTACGCTGTGTGCGTTCTGAATGTTAACTTGAGACTGTTACAGCTGTATGCCTGTATGCTGTATGCTGAATTCTCAGGGGTGGCAGGGCTAGTGGCAAACTGACCGTTTCTAACGGTATCTAACAGTATATCTATAACCGCTGCAGTTTCGCTGAAGTGCTCAGCTTTATCAAATACAGAATGCTAAGTGAGATGTAAGACACGAAGCACGTGCCGCCATCTCGTTGCGGAACCAAGTAGTATGTTGTCACGGCAGCTCTAAATAACACAAAATGTTATAAAATAGAGACTGTATGCGACCAACTAACAATTTAGTACATTGTCAGCCCTGGCCCATTTCTACCCTAATATAGTGTGTGGTGAGAATGCATCTAGCCTTAAATACAGAATGCACCAAACTTTATTTTTATCATATTAAGCAGAACAAAGTATTAACCGTTACATTGTTTTGGTGTAGGTTTTGTGGAAGACTTATGCAACTCATACATATGCAAAACAATTTAGCTTGAATTTTACAAGTAAATAAGAGTACGTTTCAGTGGCGGCTCGTTAGATGACGCAGGTGAAGCACTGCTTTACCTATATTTTTCGGTTAAAATATACTTTTTTATTCAAAGTCCACCATAATTTTAATTTTTTTTTCATTCTCTCAAATTCATTTGGTACAACCACATAAAAATATCTCGTTACGTCGCGCCGCAGTTGGTAATGTATTTTTATAGTAATTTATGGTACGATATAATTTGCAAGCCCATCCCTGATCACCGAATTGAATGTACGCGTGCCGAAACGCGTAGCGCTTACGTATTGCGGAACTGTAGAGGGTCAAGCAGCTGCGGACTGACTGAGCCAGATTTGTTCATATACAAATGCTGCCTCTCTTTCGGGACGTGTGCATGAGACGGTTGCCATGGCAACGGCACTCGCACTGGTAGGTTGGGCCACAAAAGTGATGCAGCCTTCTGAGCCTGCATCAAATTCATGAGAGCTCTAATAACATAGTGAGTACTTGTATTTCGCACAGGGTAAACGATCTTGAACTTTGTGCAGCCATCTACGATCACTAGCAGATACTTGTTACCCTTTTTGTTAGTTTCAAACGGGCCTAGATTGTCTAGATGGATATTATGGAACGGGATTGAGGTCTTCTCAATGGGATGTAATTTTCCTTGCTTCATTGCACTGGCATGTTTGTAATACATACAACTTAAACATGCTTTGACATACTTTATTACAAATCGTCGGATCCCTACAAACCAATAACTTTCCTTAATTTTTCTTAATGTCTTCTCCAGACCGAAGGGCCCTTGGTTGTCATGGCACAGCTTACAGATTTGCCATCGTGATGATTTGGGAACAACCCAAAGACACTTATCACCACCTAGTTTCCCATACAGCTTGCCATTTTGAAGTTTGTAGTTATCGAAATACTGTTTCATACTTCGGTTCACATGACCATCTTGCAATATCTTACGTATTACTTGGAGTTGATCATCCTGCAGCTGAGCTGCTAAGATCCAGTCTCCTTCTGTGGTGTCAATCTGGCATATTTCTTGAAAATCTTGTATGATTGGGTTTCTGCTAAGGGCATCCACGTGACTCATTTGACTAAAGGTTTGTCACAGTTTTTGGCTAAGTGAGGTCCCTTGCAATTATAACATGTCAACTTCTTAAAACGTATACTAGAATTCTCCCCAGTACGTACAATAGTTTTTTCATATTTATCACGTTTTTCTGCTGTTTGCAATTTTGTATGTTCAACTAATTTACACGAAGGAGCACGAATGTAGCTTAAAAACTTAGCCAAGTCAGCGATGCTTTTAAAATTTGCAGCTCTAGCTGATAATTTTACATTTTCTTCGCCCGTGTCTTCAAGAATACTGTCTATCATGCACTCTTCACTAATATTTCACTTGAATTTATTAAGTCTAGACACTTTCTCAGAGCAATAATCGCCCAAACTCTGCCCAGATTGAGGAGAATAATTAGCAGCCTCAATCAAAAGTCTGCCAGAATTATTTGGCACTGGAAAATTTTCTACGACCCATGTTTTTGAAGTGGCCCACGTAATGTGTGGATCTGCTAGAGAATCGTACCACCTACGAGCATTTCCACGAAGGCGACTAATTGCAAGCTTTGCAACGTTAGAATCGTGCCATTTATATATTTGACTTAATTCGTCAACCTTTTTCATCCATTCATGAGCATTTAGTGGTGATGACGGGTCAAATTCAGGAATCAGACTTTCATTCATGCTACTTGTAAAAGAGCAAGGTGCATCACTTATTTTGTCGAACTCTATCGAGCCGTTTTTCTAATTTTCTTATTTTTCGTAAAGCTTCTGTAAGCTCGCTGTCCTCTGAAGATGTCGAAGAGGATGACGAAACACGGCTCCGCCGCTTGTGACGACTCATATTGTAGGGAATAAAAAGCACTTTACTTTTTAAAGTATTTAAAGGCTTTTGTAGGCACTTGAAAGGTTGGTAATGGACATTGCGACCTAACAGAAACACAGTTTGCAGAATTCATGGCGGATTTTGTACCACGTGACTGGCCAACCAATAGAAAATGATACCGCCCAATGGCCACACTGTCTCTATCAAGTCACTGTATACAACGTATACAATGTATACTATACATGCTTATATTTTCGCTCTTGTGCGATATATATATATATATATATATATATATATATATATATATATATATATATATATATATATATATATATATATATAGGTATATAGGTATATCCATAAATTTACAATTATTCAGAACTATATATAAAATATAATATCGTTATTTTTAATTCGGAATGGATTTAAATTTTAGGTTTCAGCTAAGGGTTTATAATATTTTATATTTTTTTGCAGAGTGCCTTTACGTTTAAAACCGAATCACGCCCAGATGACATCAACGACAGCTCTGTTATACTTGCGGGGCCCGGCAACTTGAAAACAAGAACTTCTAAATCCACAACCCTTTTGGAAGTGCTTGTGGGTTGTGATGGTAGACTTTGGCTTTCAACTGCACCGCTTGTTCATCAACTTAAACAACAGGCCCGTGACGGTACCATCACAGAGGTACTAGGATTGCCCATTATTGGTTGGAGAGTGAAAACGGAAACCAGGCCCATTATTAGATTCAAGAGACAAACAGGGGATGAAAGTTATGGTAAGATTTTCTGTATTATTAGTATTATGTCCTCATTACTATTTATAAACTCAGGAAGTTACATACACTTGTGCTACTTAAACTTTTATCATCACATAAAAGAAAAACGACAGCATTTTTCTGTCATTTTAAACTCTCTTCCTTTTGATTTACACATTTTTGTTTACTGAATTCAGTAAAAGACTAAAGCTGGACACTGTGGCTGGAAACTGAAACAAAATCCAGTTTTAATAAATGTTATTAAATAGAATTCAGTTTTAATAAATAATACCATTTAGACAAAAACAGAAATTTATTCATCCAAAGCAACATTGAAAATTGTATATGTTTTTTTTACGTGAAAGTTACTGATTTTTAAGCAAAAGTTCTGAAGCAAATGCAGATTATGGACAAAAAATATTGCACAAATTGTGTTTCACAAGGTCTTGCATTCCTGTCTCAATAGCTACATTTCTTCATTTGATTAAAATGTTTGGGGAAAACTTATTTGAAATAGACCCTTTTAGCCAATTTGGATATGTGGCTACTAAAATTAAGCCCCAAATGCTAGGGTGATTGGTTGGAAAAAAGGTCACATTCACTGCTTTATAAACGAAGATTCTAAAACAAATGCGGCTTCTTGAGAATAAATATTGCATTGCATGTGTTATTCTTAAATTTATGTTTCAATCAATCTATACCCCCAATTCATTTGTTTAAAATATTTACAAAAAAAAAGAAATTTAGGGAGACCCATTGTGCCAGTTTTGCAAGAAAAGCTACAGTGTTTTATCAGTTTTTGCGAAAAAATTATATCAAAATACATCAAATTTATTTTGATAAAATTTGGTAGGTATGTTGCCTCGGCAAAGAGCTTACCATATACCAAAATTCAACTTTCTAGGTGTATAGCAAATGGAGTTAATCAAGTTTGAAGCATTTAATAAAAATTCGCTACCATAACGCAGTTGCTGCGTCCCTAATTTGTAATCTTGTCTTCTCCATTTGAGGAAAAAAAACTTTAAATCTTTATGAAGCTAGCAAATTAAAATTTGGTAGAGCCTCGGTGGTTCAGGGGCAAGAACGTGTGCCTCTGAACCGAAGGGTACTGGGTTCGATCCCAGCCTACTCCTTTCACTTTTTCAGTACAAACTGTAACAGTAACATCAACCGAAGTTCTGGCATTGTATTTGAGCAAGTTGAATGTCTGCACGTTCCTCTCTTCGGAGGGGGCGTAAAGCCGTCGGTCCCGTGTCCATGCGATGTTGGGCACGTTCAAGATCCCTACCCTCCTTACAGAAAGGCAGGGGTTCGGCAAAATTTCCATGATAGTGAGGTGAAACTGCTTCCTGGCGTCGGTGATTGGCCATAGTCGCGGAAATGGGCCGACGTAAAGAAACAAAATCACACACACACAAAATTGGTATATGTACTTAGGATCTCTTTAACAGAAAATTTTCTTACAAGTTTAACGAAATTTGTTCTTACATGGATAACAATGTATCTCAAAATTTTGATGACTAATACTATTATTATTATTATTATTATTATTATTATTATTATTATTATTATTATTATTATTATTATTATTATTATTATTATTATTATTATTATTATTATTATTATTATTATTATTATTATTATTATTATTATTATTATTATTATTATTATTATTATTATTATTATTATTATTATTATTAAATATATATATTTTATGATGGCTCGATATTCGAATTTTTACGAAATTATGTTATGATCTTTTTATGTGTTTTATGATATCGGCCTACAAGTTGGATTATTTTTAAAGCTTTTTGCGTCCTTTTCAGGTAGTGGAGATTATGATTACTATGAAGACTATGAATATGAGGATGAAGAAAACGACGATCTACCTACCACCGCCCAAGCAACAACGACATCTGCTACAACTACAACAACAACTACAACGACAACCGCATCAACCCCTCCAATGAGTAGCACTCATCATCACAGACACCATCATGGAGAGAATAAATTGAACGAAACTGAATTTAGTATACCTGTAAGTTTCTTTTTTGCATAGTTGCGGTATATTGGGTTACAAAAGAAAATCGCCTAATAAGCGGCTTATGTGATAAGAACGTCTACGATAAGTTGATTCCTAAACAATTTTATTCAATGAGTGAAGATCTGAACCTGTGATGAGCACTGATAAGTACAGATTGGAGAACCCAATTCATCATAGTACAGTTTTTTGACCTGACGATCGTTTCGTTAATAAAGTTAACGTCATCAGAGGGATGAATAAACTAAGCGAATAAAAACTAAAACGACTATTTATATTAGTCGCCGAGCAGTTGCAAACAGCGTCCTCTAAGAAGGTATACAGACAGACCTCAACTGTTGAGTCTTAAATCTCTGTACTTGAAATTGTATACTTACTTTTATAATACTGCGTATCATTATCAAATATTCCTTCTAAGAAGGACACACTGATTATTAAGTTAACAGTTCGAATAATGGACTACATAGAACCGGACCTACTCTAGTCATTGGAACATTTTTGTTCAAATTCTCAACGATATATATATATATATATATATATATATATATATATATATATATATATATATATATATATATATATATATATATATATATATATATATATATATATATATATATATATATATATATATATATATATATATATATATATATAGTTTCGTAAGCTCTAACTGACGCGACTGCCTGACATTTTTCTATCAACTTGAGATTTTCTTTATCTACATGATGATTATTATCCCAAATATGCTGAGCAATATATGATTTATCAATAGTGCCATATCTCAGTTGCGCTCAATGTTCTTTAAATCTAGTTTCAATAGTTTGCCCAACATGATTAAGTTCACAATCGTTATAGCCTATATACTAATAGATTTCCGACACTTCTGTGGTTTTATCTGCATCCTATGGGTCACCTAGCAGATTTTTTAATGTATTTTTTGTAGAAAAATTGGCTTTCTTAAAAATACTTTTAAAACATCTCGTAATTCGCGGTTCAAATGGTAAAGAGACAACGGTTTTGTCTGGTTTATCTTTTCTGAAGGTCGTAGATTCCGCTAACATTTTCTTTGTTTTATATTTATTGACTAATTTTTCCACTAGGCAGAGGCAGACAGAGTAACTCTTATACTTAGCTACATTTTTAATGTATTCAAGTTCTCTGTTGTTACTTTTTTTTTATTTAAGGGAAACTATTTTCATTTATGAACCATAAAATTCAAACTAGCTGTTTTTTTGTGGAAAACTATGGTGTGAGTCAATCGAAATGTAGCTCACAGTAGTGGTTTCCTTTCTGTGGATGTCAACTTCTAAAGTGTCTCTATTTTTAATGACTAATACATCAAGAAAAGATAGTTTGTTATTAATTTTTATTTCATGCGTGTTTACTGTTTAATTTGGCAATAAAATCATCTACTTTGCATACATTTGTATTACATACTACAGAAATATCGTCCACATAACGAAAGCATACTCTAGGAAAATAATCATTTTTATTTGCTAGGTATATTTCAGATCTACTCATGAAAAGGACTGCAATAAAGGGGGAAAGGGAGATGTCCATTGCTGTGCCATGGGTTTGTTAAAAAATTAATTATTAAATTGAAACATGTTCCGATTGATGCAAAGATTTGTTAAATGTATATATTGTTTGCAGACCTCCTCATCTATGTTGTTCATTTCTAACAAATGGTCTAAATACGTTAGCGTTCCTCCCATGGAAACTCTGGGAAGCAACGAGGTCACATCAAACGATGTCAAAACCAGGCCTTGAACCAATTTAATATTTCATTAAAAGGTAATTTGTTATTAATTTCTATTTTATGCGTGAATTTGATGAAGTGGAATTTACTGTTTAGTTCGCCAATAAAATCAGCTACTTTGCATACATTTGTATTAAATACTGGAAAAATATCGTCCACATAACAAAACCATACGCTAGGAAAATAGTCATTTTCATTTGCTAGGTCTGTTTCAAATCTAATCATTAAAAGGTCTAAATACGTTAGCGTTTCTTTTATGGGAACACTGTGAAACAACAAGATTACATCCAACGATATTAAAACCTCGCCTTCAACCAATTTAGTATTTTTAACTTTATTAATAAATTCAAGTGAATTTGAAACTGAAAACCTTTGTTGTTTGTTAGGCAAACTTTTAAATTCCGTTGTTAACCATTTCGCTATATTGTATGTTGCGAAATCTATAGCTGAAACAATGGGTCTCACCGATTTTCCGCGTTTATAGATTTTCGGGAGACAAAAATTTTTAGGAATCCTAGGATTTGAAAGTTGTAACTTTTTTACAAATTACAAAGTAGATGATTTTATTACCAAATTGAACAGTAAATTTGACTCCATTAAATTCAAGCATGAAATAGAAATTAATAACAAATTACCTTTTCTTGGTGTTTAACTTCCACAGAAAGGAAACCACTACTGTGAGTTACATTTCGATTGACTCACACCATAGTTTTCCACAAAAAACAGCTAGGTTGAATTTTTTTGTTTATAGATTAATACAGCCTCCCTTAAGTAATAAAAAGATCCAACAGAGAACTTAAATCTATTAAAAATATGGCTAAGTATAACGGTTACTCTGTCTGCTTAGTGGAAAGATTAGTCCATAAATATAAAACAAATAAAATGTTAGCCGAATCTACTTTGACTTTCAGAAAAGATAAACCAGACAAAACCGTTGTCTGTTTACAATTTGAACCGCGAATTACGAGAGGTTTTAATAGCATTTTTAAGAAAGCCAATTTATAGCTAACATTTTCGACAAAAAATAGATTAAAAAATTTGCCAAAGGATAAATATAAAACTACAGAAGTGTCGGGAATCTATGAAATAGGTTGTAAGGATTGTGAACTTAAATCTGTTGGACCAACTAAAAGAACTATTGAAACTAGATTTAAAGAACATTTAGCGCATCTAAGATATGGTACCATTGACAAATCATGTATTGCTTAGCATATATGAGATAATAATCATCATGTAGATTTAAAAAATCCTAAGTTAATAAAAAACGTCAGGCAGTGGCGTATATATATATATATATATATATATATATATATATATATATATATATATATATATATATATATATATATATATATATATATATATACATATACTGTCACCAATCTGGTGTGCCTGACCGATTATACCTCGTCAGGTTTGGACATGAGAACAGAGAACACAGGAACACAGACGGACGTAGTCTACTTGGACTTCTCTAAGGCCTTCAACCGATTGAACCATGAGCTTCTGCTCCAGAAGCTGTGCCATATGGGTTTCTCTCCGAATCTGCTGAAATTCCTTCATACATCTTTGTTGGATAGAAGGTATTTTTTATCATACCGCGCTCGTACTTCGACCGTGGTGGTGGCGAGGTCGGGAGTTCCTCAGGGGTCTGTTTTGGGACCTCTACTGTTCAATCTTTTCCTGAACAATATATATGGGGTAATAGATATCCCGCACCTGCTGTATGCGGATCTTAAGATCTTCCTAACAATAGAAAATCTGGAAGACTGTGTGGAGCTGGAGAACAATCTCAGCAGGATACATTTGTGGACTTGCACGAACTGCCTCCCTATCAACATACAGGAGTGCAAAGTAATGACCTATAGTCATAAACCACATAGAGTCTATCGTCTCGAGAGCATTTAAGACTTTATGCTTCCTCGTACGTAACTCAACCACCTTTCAGAACATGAGCACTCTCAAAATACTGTATATGTACGTGTGACCTCATCTAGAATATGCGTCCGCGGTTTGGTCTCCCCACTATGAGGTAAACATAAGTGCACTTGAGTCGGTTCAGCGTAGGTTCTTGAAGCTGTTAGCCTACAGAACTGACGGTGTTTATCCTGCGATAGGCACGTTGCAGGCCCATAGGCTGGAGCGATTTTCCATTGAGTCCCTACAAGTCAGACGAACAGTCTCCACTTTGGCATTCATGTGGAGTCTGCTCAACCATGATATTGACTGTCCGCAGATACTGCACGCTCTATCTTTTTTGGTGCCGAGGCTTACCTGCAGATCTCATGACTTCTTTTACATATCCACTCTTAGGACTAATGTAAGACAGAACTCACCTATAGTAAGAATGTGTACCACCTACAATATGGTGCACCGCTCCATAGATATTCTAAATTGCAGCAAGGCAGAACTAAAGACCGCTGCTTCTCTCATTTAATGCAACTTGTGAGTGTGCGGACTGTTCCTAATTTCTTCGCCCATAGAGAAATGTATTTTTTTGTATTGTACTGTACTAGATTATTGTAATGTTATGTATAAATAAATAAATAAATAAATAAATATATGTCGCTGAAAATGTGAACAAAAATGTTGCGATGAATAGAGTAGGTCTGGTTCAATGTAGTGCATTGTTCGAACTATTATCTTAATAATCATAGTGTGTCTGTCTTAGAAGGAATATTTGATAACGACACACAGTATTACAAAAGCAGGTATACAATTTTAATTACAGAGATTTAAGACTCAACAGTGGGGGTCTGTCTGTATACCATCATAGAGGTCGCTGTTCGCAACTGCTTGGAAACTAACATATAAATAGTAGGTCTACTTTTTATTCGCTTTTTTTTTTTTTTTTTTTTTTTGTTCCCTCAGGGCTCGTCCGCGGCCTTGCCGCCCCGATAGCACCGCAACCCTTGGTTGATTGTGCATACCCCTAGTCTTACTCCACCCATTCCAAAATCACTGTGCCTTGAACTAGTCTGCACAGCGATTGGTAGGGTGAAGTTTTATATTGCTCTGTCTCCGGTCTAGAGTGACCGTAGATCAGTTGTCTTTTCCGGTCCAGAGCTATACACTCGCACAAGATGTGCTGGGCTGATTCCTCCCCCTCGCCGCAGAGTCTGCATGCGAGGTCCCCTTCGAACCGCCCCATTTTATGTAGGTGTTTCTTGACGGCCATGTGTCCCGTCAAGAGACCTGTTGTGTTTCTGAGCTGTCCTCTGCTAAGGTTTAGCAGCTCCACAGCTCTCTTTGAACTGGGTCCGTCAATTATTGACTTCCCATGTCTGAGCCCTGGACAGTCCGCCCAGTACACCTTGTGTTGGTTTCTGACCCAGGACTTAATGGCTCCCCTGGCAGTGCTCTTTGACACGCCCAGAGCCGGTTCTGGTCCCATAAATGGTTCTGCTGACCCCCTCTTTGCGAGACTGTCAGCTTCTTCATTGCCTTTGACCCCCGAGTGACCCGGCACCCAGATGAGGGTCACCTCATTCTGCCCAGCCAGGTCGCTCGTCTCGTCTCGGCACTCACTCACCAGCCAGGAATTTACCCGTGGGCTACTTAGTGCCTTAAGGGCTGCCTGGCTGTCTGTGGCTATGAGGATCCGCTTGTTGGTGTAGCCCCTCCTCTTGTTCTCCCGCACACAGTGCAGGATGGCGTACATCTCGGCCTGAAACACCGTTGCATGGGCTCCGAGGGAAATACTGTGACTTACCCTCGGTCCTTCCGAGTAAACACCTGCCCCCGTCCCACGCTCCCCGCCAGATCCGTCCGTGAACCAGACGAGCGCGTCCCGTGGTATGCCCGGTGTCTCCTCCCGCCATGCCCCGCGATCAGGGATTTCCACTGTGAAGTTGTTTTCCCTGCACATTCGCGGGCTCGCGAAGTCTGACCTCATTTCAAGCATGGGTTCCTTCACGATCTCCTGAATTTTGCAGTGGCCCCTGAAGCCTGGGTTGATCTTCAGTCTACCATTGCAGGCTAGTCTGTATAGTCCTAGCCTGGCCTCTCCCATAATAACGAAGTGTAGGGGGGGTAGATCCAGCAACACCTCCATGGCGGCTGTTGGGGTTGAAGACATGGCCCCTGTGATGCCTAGGCAAGCCATCCTTTGGATCTTGCCTAGTTTTTGTTTGGCACTGGATTGTGTCACCTTAGGCCACCAGACCAGTGCCGCATATGTTAACGATGGTCTGACCACCCTTGTGTACAGCCAGTGGGCCATACTAGGTCTTAGTCCCCACGTTTTTCCATATAGCCGCCTAGTGACGGCTAAGGTCATGACTGCCTTACGCAGTATTTTTCCAATGTGACCATTCCAGGTTAGCTTAGAGTCCAATACGACCCCAAGATATTTTACCTCCCTGGCCATTGGAACGCTCCTACCGTATAGAGTGAGAGTTCTGTGGCTTTCACACTTCCTCCTCCTCGTAAACGGCACGACGGTTGCTTTCTCGGGGCTCACCCCGAGCCCTTGATCAACCGTCCACCCTTCCACCACTTTCAGTGCAGTCTGCATACGCTCCCACACTGCCTGTGTGACCTTTCCTCGGACTATGATGACAATGTCGTCCGCA
Source organism: Tillus elongatus (assembly GCA_964006375.1). Taxonomy (NCBI): domain Eukaryota; kingdom Metazoa; phylum Arthropoda; class Insecta; order Coleoptera; family Cleridae; genus Tillus; species Tillus elongatus. The sequence continues at coordinate 54,776,456 of OZ023264.1, read as the reverse complement.
TAGCCCTGTACCTCATACCCCCCTCCCGAGAGCCTCCCCAGCAGGCCGTCCACGACTAGACACCAGAGCAACGGAGACAGAACGCTCCCCTGCGGACACCCCGCCGCGACCCCCGCCAGCAGAGTCCCTCCCGCGAGTGAGGTGAACACCGCCCTGTCCCTGAGCATGGAACCGATCCACCTGCAGCAGGTCTCCTCTATTCCACGCTCCCGGGCAGCTGCCAGAACCGATCCGAACGAGGTGTTGCTAAAGGCCCCCTCTATGTCTAGGAAGGCCCCCAGCGCCACCTCCTTGTTCTCCAGCGTATTCTCCAGTTTCAGCACCAGTTGGTGCAGTGCTGTTTCTGTTGAGAATCCTGCTCTGTATGCATATTGTCCGCAGTGTAGAGGATATGCTTCCAGTACACCGCCCCTAATGTGCCGGTCGAGCAGTTTTTCCACTGTTTTCAGCAAGAAGGACATGAGACTTATTGGCCTCAGGGACTTTGCCTGGTCTGTTGGACGCCCAGGTTTAGGAATAAATACAACCCTGGCCAGTCTCCATGCCCTCGGAATGTACCCCAGAGCCAGGCTGGCCCTCATAATGAGGGTAAGCACCGGCGCCAGTATATCTATCCCCTGTTGGAGCATGATGGGCATTATTCCATCAAATCCCGGCGATTTGTATGGCTTAAAGCTGTTAATGGCCCATCTGATTTTGCTCCAGGTAACCACCTCTTTAGCGACTGTCCAGTCTACTCTAGATGCCCGCCTATAAGGCGCCTCTATTTCTGAGTGTTCCCAGTCCGGAGGTGATTGGTTTATTATGTTACAGCCGGGGAAGTGCGTCTGGAGTAAAATTTCCATAGTTTCCTCCCCCGAGCTTGTAAAGCCTCCCGTGGGTGTTCTAAGGGAGCCTATGTTAGTCTGAGGGCCCTTAGACAGGATCTTGTGTAGTCGAGCACTCTCGGACGTGTTTTCCACTTCTTCGCAGTGCCTCCTCCACGACTCCTTCTTGGCGTCCCTCAGTCTTTTGTTATAGGTCGATAGGGCCTGTCTATATTCATCCCATGCTCCCGACCTTTTGGCCGCGTTAAACAGCTTACGAACCTGCGTCCTCCTTTGCCTGAGGTCCTCGTTCCACCATGGGACGTTCCTGGTGGACACCCTCATTTTCAGGGGGCAGTTGGCGTTATAGGCCGAGGTAATTGCGTCTCGCAATTGGACTGCTGCAATCTCGAGGTCTATTGAATCCCTTATGGCCCTCTCAACCCCCCGCAGTTCCACAGCTAGGTCTGCCCTGTAGGCTTCCCAGTCCGCCTTGCGGGGGTCCCGGTACCATACCGTTTCTCTTTCGACTTTGGCGATTTCAAACCGGATGTATCTGTGGTCTGAGCTACTCACTTCCCCAGACACAGCCCAGCTTTTAACAAAGTCACCCAGAAACTGGGTGGAAACTGTTAGGTCTAAAACTTCCTCACGCCGTGTTGTGACGAATGTCGGTTTATTACCTCTATTCAATATGTCTAAATTAAATTTCATAAAGAATTGTAAAAGTGCCTCACCCCTAGAGTTTGTGTCCGAGCTACCCCACAACTCATGGTGCGCATTCGCATCCATGCCGATGATGGTCTGCCATCCACCTGCTCTGCTACCCACCATCAGCTGCTCCAATTCGTTGGGTGGAGGAGGGTCCGTGCTGTCCCCTGGCAGATAGGCTGACGCAACAGTAATGTCCCTCAGCCCATCCGCTCCTCCACATCGGATTTTGATCGTTGCCAGGTCCCTGGAACAGAAATTCATTAGAGGGAGAAACTCTATCCCTTCCCTGACAAAAATGCAGGCCCTCGGATTCTCGCTGGACCTGCTGTAGATGAGCTTTCCATTAGCTCCGCCGAGTCCCTTGATCTCTCCTTTGTAGGAGTACGGTTCCTGGATGAGGGCCACATCCGTGTTCCTCAGAGCCATTAGTAGTCCGGCCGTGGCTGCCCTACTGTGTTGGAGGTTGACCTGAAGGAACCTAAGTCCCATTAACCCTTAATTGCTTCCCCAGTGGGCGGAAGCTAACCCTTCCCATGCCCCAGAATGCCTTGAAGGAGGTTCCTTCAAGGGCTCTGTAAGATGTCGGGTCGATCGAGAAGGCGAGCGTCTGTCCTTTCTCCTCTGCCTTCCTGCTTAGAACCGACCAGTGTTGCGTCCCCAGTTCAGGGTTCTGGATCTTAAGTCTGCTGATCACCGTCTCCTGCGGGACGGTGTCAGGGATCCGTACGAGGACCTTGCGTCTCTTTGGGAGTTCCTTGGGCTCGACGGCTGTCAAGTCCGCCCCCTCCCAAATCTGACCGAGGCCCCCGATCGTTTTCCGCAGCCAGTCCCGCGACTGCGGGCCGGCACAGGTTATCCAGAGGATGCCCCCCGTCAGGCGCGTCCGGTGGAACTGAGGCGGGCTCTCCCCTTCCTGAAGAGAGTCCACTGCAGCTACCACCGCAGCCTGGATCAGGTCCGCCTTCCCCTGGTCTAGCGTGACCTCAGGATGGCGTCTGTCAATCACCGCCATCCCGAGGCCCTCCGCAGCCTCCCTGTAAGAGCCAGTCTGCGCCGGTGTTCCGGCCTTAGTTCCTTTGGGAGGTCTGTCTGTAGTAGGCGTGCTAGAGCCAGAGCGCGGCGTCTTCCGACTCGCACTCTCCTCTTGCGCCTTTACAGGCACCCTGGCCCTTTTGGAACGTCTGTCTGTAGTGGGCGTGCTAGAGTTCGAGCGCGTCCTCTTCTGACCCGCACTCCCCTCTTGCGCCTTTACAGGTTTCTCGACCGTCCAGGTCCCGGCCGCCATTTTTTGCGCCCTCCGGAGCTTCTTTCTTTGCGCCCCGGAAAGACGCTTGGACTGCCGGGGCAGTCCCTCTACTCTAACAGTAGAGTCCTCACTGGTGGAGGGGCCCCCGGAGTCCGCGGAGCTCGCCGCCCTCCGGTGGGACCCAGCCTCCAGCTTGGGTGTCGGGGACAGGTCTCTGGCCGAAGCTACCCCCTGATCCCCCGTATCTACGCCGGTCGTGGGACCTCCAGAGTCCGCTGCCGCACCCTGGCTCGTCTCCGTTTCCGGGATAGACTCAAGGCTCAAGTCTGTAGCCGGAGCCACTCCTCGAGCCTCATTGGTTTTGGTTTTATATGTATTTATAATCTTCATGTTGTTCCCACGAGAATGGGGGAAATACTGTCCACACCATCAGAACCCCCTGTGTGGTGCAAGGCGGGTTACTCTGGAGGATTGCCTGGTACTCCAGAGGTTCCGTTCACGACACCATCGCCCTGGTGCCATCCATCCATAGGCACGGGTCACGTGACACCGTAGATTGGGGGAGTTTAGTTCGACCTCCTTGTCTAGATCCGTCATGTTTAGTTATTAGCAGGGTCACCTCGTGCAGGATGCGGATTTTTACCGCGCATGACGGTCTTGGGGAAAGCTTCATCGGGAGTTTATGTTGTTATTTCCACTTCCTCAGCTTGCCCCCTGGAGTCCTTTGGCCCGCGACTCCTTAACCCCTTTTATTCGCTTAGTTTATTCATCCCTCTGAGAATGCTAACTTTGTTAGCGAAACGCTCGCCAGGTCTGAAAACTTTATTGTGATGAACTGGGTTTTCCAAATTGTACTTATCAATTCATATATGATCTGATCTGATCTTCAATCAGTGTGTGTTACTTGTTCTGATCTATGGTGGTGAAACTTTGTCCCTATAACTACCACAATTGCCCAATTAAAAATGGAGAGTTCGGTACTTGATATTTTGTTACGAAATTGTACCAATGAGTTATAGATAATTAATTCATAGTTTTGTCAGTGTTTTCAAGAAAGTGGTAGGTGCTTAAATTATCAAGCAGTCAATCTCTGGTGATGGAAGAAAGGATCCAAAGCGCTTCCTAGCAACTAGAGGCCTATTTCTCTCCTTTCAGTCGTCTCTAAAGTGATGTAAAAGTATATAAACACCGAATTACCAAAATTTCTTCAAAAACACATGGATTCCGACAGCGCAGATCAACTGCGGACCTCCTTTCCTTTGTCACCCATTCTTGGAAGAAGTCTATGATGGAACTACACGGTGAATCCCAGATTGTCGCTCTAGACATATCCAAAGCATTCGACCAAGTCTGGCAGGCAGGGCTGCTTAATAAACTACCGGCCTATGGCCTACCACCAAAACTCTGTACGTGGACAGCAAATTTCCTCTCCAACCGGAGCATTTATGTTGTCGTGGATGGCCATTCCTCTAAACTGTATCCAATTAATGCAGGAGTTCCTCAAGATTCAGCTTTAGCCCCTACTGTGTTTCTTCTCCACATCAATGACATCCTCTCTAGCACATCCAACCCAGTTCACAGATACGTGGACGACAGCACCCTCCACTCAAATATACAATATTCTAAGCCTGTCTCTTTAGCCCAATTAGATAAGGATCGCAGACTCATGGAAGGTTCTATCTCCGTGGATTTCCAAAAAATATTAGACTGGGGAAGTAGAAATCTTGTACAATTCAACCCCACCAAATCACAGTCTTGCTTTCTTTCTCATAAGAGATACACCAGCCGTAGACCCATCACAATAAACCACCAAGTAATTCAAAGTAATGAGTCCTTTTCACTTGTTGGCATTTCTGTGGATCGAAATCTCAATTGGCACCAACATGTCACATCAATTGCAGAATCAGCTGCTAAGAAATTAGGTTTCCTCTTCCGGGCTCGCAAATACTTTTCACCAGCTAATCTCTATACCTTATATACTTCACAAATAAGACCAAACCTCGAGTACTGCTCCCACATCTGGGGTGCTGCTGCCGCTTCTACACTCGCTATCCTGGACTCCATTCAGAAGAGATCTAACGTCTCATTGGTGACCCTACCCCCACCCAAAGGCTGCCATCCCTTGCCCACCTACGTGCCGTTGGTGACATCTCTCTCTTTTATAGATATCTATACGGGCACTGCTCATAGGAGCTTTCTTCCATAGTTCCTCCACCTGCTGCCCCCAACAGATCTACCCGGGAGACAGAGCGAATGCACCCTTTTACTGTCCAGGTCACCAGACATAGAACATTTTGTTATACCCGCTTTTTTGTCCTGAGGACTTCCAAGTTGTGGAATTCCTTGCCGGCACATGTTTTTCCTTCTCCCCCGAACCTCCAAACCTTCAAGTCCAGAATTAACAAGCTGCTTCTTTCCTCCTTGTCGACACCCACGGTACGATAGTATATAGGCTGTAAGCCCTTGTGGTGTGTTGTTGAAATAAAGAAAAAGATGACCACAACAGCAAACAAACAATGGCAACAGTTGATGTCAGTATGGAAAAATGTATAACTTTGGCAACAATGATGAACATGTCATAGACGTTCTTAATGAGACACAGCACAAGCCTAAAAGTTTTTTTACTGTGATAGCAGATTCTTCCAGTCTCAGCATTGCACTGGAAAGTAAATAGTGCTGCAAATTGAATCATACTCGCACATAGCTATGATAATCTACTCTCCTCAGAAAGACATTCGCATGAAATTAATTCAGTGTCCATAACTTGACCACAAAGAAAATATTCGTATTCCGGTGCCCATAAACTTCTGAAACGTTATATTACTCAAGTTTTTACGAAAAAATGTCAACTTTCACCAGATCACCCCTCATATATCCCCTACCCCCTGAAGCGATCTTACCCAAAAACAATTAGAAGCGTTCCTTTGTCGGGTGCTAACCAAATTTGAAGTTGATATGTCAATTTGTTCGAAACTTATTGCGCCTACTAACAGACAGGCATACAGTTCGAAAATTCGAAATTTCTGTCACCGAAATTCCACCCCCACACATTCAACCCCTAATTTAATTTCAACACAGAATCCCCAGATGTTTGATGAAATTGAAAGTTTTCTAATAAACAAACCCTAAAACGTTATAATAATAATAATAATGATAATAATAATAATAATAACAATAACAATAATAATAATAATAATAATAATAATAATAATAATAATAATAATAATAATAATAATAATAATAATATTTTTATTATTTATTATTTATATTTATTTATTATTATTATTATTATTATTATGATTATTATTATTATTATTATTATTATTATTATTATTATTATTATTATTATTATTATTATTATTATTATTATTATTATTATTATTATTATTATTATTATTATTATTGGCCACCTTGGGTACAAGCAGTACATGTGACAGGTCATATGTATACATGAACAAAAATATAGTCCAGAACAAGTGATCAAGTAAAACAAAAACAAGGACTAATTAAAAGTTAAATGTCTGTAAACAAAGACAGAATAAGTTAAAGTCTAAAACATGTAGAAACAAAAAAGGAAACACGTGTATAAATAAAAAACTGCATGTTAAGAATCTGAATATATATATATATATATATATATATATATATATATATATATATATATATATATATATATATATATATATATATATATATATATATATATAAACAAGATATACGTACTCAAAAATTCACAAATATGTCACTAAATAAAATATACAAACAAATGGCTTAATATAAACAACGATAAAATTCACACAAACAAATCAAGATACAAACACGCCAGCAGACAAAATATGAAAACCCACAAACAACGCCCAGAGTAAACAAAGCAAAAAAAAGAAACAAAACAAAGCAGACAATCAACGCCAAATGATGAACCCCACAAATAATGAACCCCCAATCACCGACTAGAGAAATCCAGGAAATCTTCGTGGCTGTAAAATGCTTCCTCAACTAAAAATCGTTTAACTTCCCTCTTAAATGTATCAAAAGTTCTAATTACTCGAGTTTTAACGAAAAAATGTTAATTTTCACCAAATCATCCCCCATTCATCCCCTACCCCCTTGAGCAATTTTACCCAAAAAACAATCCAACCGTTCGTTTGTCGGGTACTAACTGTATACCAAATATGAAGACGATATCTCAATTGCTTCTAAAATTATCGTGGTTACAAACAGGCAGACATCCAGACCAACAGACCGACAAACCAACAGTAAAAAAAATGTTTGTTCCCGAATCATGTTTTCTATATGTTTTGACACTTTTTACGACGTTTAGGCCAAAAAAATAATTAATTTTTGTCGCCGATGCCATACTTCGACACGTTCTGACGATGTGGAAGTAAAAATATTTTATATACATTACGTTATTTTACGTTCCGTTTCATAGGTTCATCGCCCATTCCAGACTTCATCTAGAGTATTAGACACTGAAGACGGCTTGGTGACGAAACCATTGCTACCTGAAATAGGACCAACAGTTCCTGCAATCCCATCAACAGTATCAACCACTGTTTCAACCACAACTGAAGCTCCAACTCAACCACCAATGGAACCAAGTCCATTACCAACTGAGAAGAGTGTACCAACCACCACAAGTACTACTACCACTACCACAACTGTTACAAGTACAACAAGACCCGCACCTGAAGTTGTTCCTGAAGGCACAACACATAAGGCTAACCCCGATGAAGCATATGACTTCTATGACGAATATGATAACAATGACAATTATGATGATGGAGATGTTGAAAGTGAGACTGTCGTACCAAAAGTTACAGAACCAAAGATTACTGTGAGTGCAAAAAATTATACCCATTCTTGTGAGAGTATTAGGACATTATTACTGATTTAATTACAATTAGCCATTTTTTTATTTCAAACGGAAAAGTATGTCTTATTTTTAGGGCTATGTGACGCGCCGAAGTTTTAAACTAAACCTGAACCGAACCATCGGGTCGGGTTTATATATATATATATATATATATATATATATATATATATATATATATATATATATATATATATATATATATATGTGTGTGTGTGTGTGTGTGTGTGTGTGTGTGTGTGTGTGTGTGTGTGTGTATGTATGTATGTATGAGGGGCCAAGAGTTTCTGTTAGGAGTTTCTTAATAACCGAACTGATTTTAATTCGGAAAATTTCGATTCCTAGCTTTTCGGCGAAACCCAACTAAACTAAAATATTTTTGCTCATGTGACACTTCCGGTTCTACCGGAAGTGTCCATCAACTTCGTTATTTTAAATGCAATATGCCACTTTTTAATATAATTTTGAATTCTAATCGTAATTTTAGGTAGACTTTCACTAACATACTATGTGTCTAAAATTAACAATTTTCAAAATATATCGTTTCTTCGAAAATTTATGCAGAATCATAGTTGCACTTTATACCTGATTACTTGAAGGAAAAATAAGTTACAAGATTCATCTTTTGTACACAACACACCAGTATGTGTACCTTCACTATATGTATTACAGTTTTGCGTTGCAACATACAGAGTGATAGAAATTGACTTGGCAACTTGACAAAATTCAGTTGATCAAAACTTGCGTTTTTCAAACGGGACGTCCTATATTTGATTAACTAAGTTGATTGGCATTTCCAATCTCTTTCGATTTACATTAGCATTCCCTTTACCTAAATGTAACCGTTTTGGAGATAAATACATATTTATTCGAATCAGGGTTGCAAACTTGTGACAATAGTAGCCTTTGGAATTTAATTTGTCAAGCAAGTGACATTTGCATGCTATTTGCACGCGGTGAAGTTTGTTATAGAAATTACAAAATAGGCCCTTAATAGTGATAAAAATGGTCAATATGTAAACTATGATTTTAGGGAGCTATTAATTATTTTTGGTGAATGTCATCGAATAATTGGTCGCACATGTTGTGTTGAAAAGTATCCAGATAGACTGAAGCCTAGTCCGGACACAGTAAAGAGATTATTGACGAATTGTTCAGGTTACGGGAGTTTTATCGCTTTTATCTCCAAAAAAGAGAAACCAAAGCCAAGTAAACGAATCATTTTTTACGGCACAAAATACATTAAATGACCAACGTTCTTGACAATAGTTGGTTCTTGTGACGTGAGGATTTTCATCCGGCCAAAAGTGGCTATTATGACGATTGAACAATCCATTTTTGCAGAACTATGCCTCATCAGACCATATAATTTTTTCGCAAAAAGCTCCATCTTCCTGTGTTTTCCAAAGGAACCATTCACAGAATTCAACACGTTGGGAGTTATCACTGGGCTGTAAACTATGGATTAAGTGATGAGAGAAGAGTCTCCGGTTGTGTTTTTTGAATATTCTGCGAATGGTTGTTGTTGATAAATCCAACCTCCTTTGACAATCCCTAAGTCATGAATTTGGCTCAGCAGCGAAATATGACATTGACTTCCTTTACCTCATTATCAACACATCGCTTTGGTTTCTCCTTTTGGGGATAAAACTCCCGTAACTTGAACAATTCTTCAATAATCTCTTTACTGTGCCCGGACTAGGCTTTGGTCTATCTGGATTCTTTTCGGAGAAAACACGACATGTGCGACCAATTATTCGATGTCATTCAGCATAAATAATTAATAGTGATGGGTCGCTATTTATCAATCTGTTATTTTTTAACGGTTTCCGAGCCGTAACGGTAACCACCTGTTATGGATATTTAAAAATAACAGGTACAAAATAACGCTTTACACTAAACTAGAATTCGGACTCTGTTTCTTTTCCACTGCAACTAGCTTCGATCAATAAACATCGGTTTTCATTGGCAACCGTTAAATTTAACGGGATGAATGGACATGAGACTGGGAAGGCTAAATATGTATGGGTATGCTATGCAGTATAGAGCAGACTTTACTTCAAAACATATTACTTAACACTTAACACGTTATTATTACTAGTGTGCCGCTCTTGCTCACAGCTTTGGGAAGGTAGGATAATATCGATCGACTATCCAGTTCAAAATAACAGATAATAACTGTACCTGTTATTTTCAACTGTTATGTTTAAATAATGTTAACAGGTTCAACTGTTAATAGAAAATAACCATTTTGCCCATCACTAATAATTAATAGCTCCATAAAATCATAGTTTGCATACCCTAAATTGGCTATTTTTATCACTATTAAGGGCCTTTTTTGTAATTTCGATAACAAACTTCACTGTGTGCAATTCCAGTATGCAAACGTCACTTGGTTGACAAATTAAATTCCGAAGGCTACTATTGTTACAGGTTTGCAACCCTGATTCAAATAAATATGTATTTATCTCCAAAACAGTTAGATTTAGGTATAGGGAATGCTAATGTAAATCGAAAGAGATACGAAATGCCAATTAACTTAATAAAATACAGGTGTCTCATTTGAAAAACGCAAGTTTTCATCAGTTGAATTTTGTCAAGTTGCCAAGTCAATTTCTATCACCGTGTATGTTGCAATGCAAAACTGTAATACGTGTGGTGAAGGTACACATACTGGTGTGTTGTGTGCAAAATATGAATCCTGTAGCTTATTTTTCCTTCAAGTTATCATGTATAAAGTGCAACTATGATTCTGCAAAAATTTTCGAAAAAAACGAAATATTTTGAAAATGATTAATTTTAGATACGTAGTATGCTAGTGAAAGTCTACCTTAAATTAAGAGTAGATTTCAAAATTTTATTGAAAAGTGGCATATTGTATTTAAAATAACGAAGTTGATGGACACACGGTAGAACCTGAAGTGTCACGTAAGCAAAAATATTTTAGTTTAATTGTGCTTGGCCGAAAATCTAGGAGTCGAAATTTTATGAATTAAAATCGGTTCTGGTGTTTCAAAAATGATGGTCTATGTTACAGGTGCACATTCAGCACAAAAAATAAGACTATTTTTTCATATAAACATGGGTCCGCAAATGCTTAGTTTTTTAAATACAGTGTGTCAAAGTTATTTGTTTTTGTCAGTTTTTCACCAATAAGTCCGAGCCAAATTAAAATTTTGGCGTGAAAATTGGCATGTGGGGATTTTCGAGGGCAAGAAATTTAAATATGTTATTGTTAATAACACTGCTGGTAGAGGGCGCCACCTGTAAGACTATGCTTGCATTCAATTGGTTATAATTTTTTGACACCCAGTAATATCGACCTACCGTATAGCTACGTTGCAGCCCTTGTCAATTGTAAGCAAAAAATGTATACTTGATTTAAATCTCTCAGACACACCATTTTCGAGATATTTCAATTTTTGTATGTCAATGTTGCTCAAAAATTAATTCTGCGACAAATGATAGGAATGCATTTTTCACCTTTTAATTGCTATCAGCATGCATAAACTTAATTTTCTTATTCTCTAGTTAAATATTAAAATCTTACCAGAAAAAAGGACTGACAAGACACAGTCATGAATATAAAATAAAAAGTCATGATAACAAACTTTGAACAAACCATTTAACAAAGTGGTTTCCATCGTTACGGGACTTGACTTTTGCATTTTCGTCGTGACATATACTACATTTGACTTTTACGTTTGAGACTACTCACTATTTTTAAGTAATTAATTGTATTACCCCTAATTGTTCTAATTAAATATGGAAGTCTTTACCAACAATGAACTAACAGACATGCATGTTATGTATTCACGGGCTTTTAATAACTGTTATGAGGCGAAACGACTGTATGAAGAAGCCTTCCCAAATCGGATAATTCCAGATAGAAGGATGTTTCAACGGATTGACATCTGTTTGCGAGAAACAGGTACATACTTATATTATCTAATACATCGATCTGTCTCTTTCGAATATAGTATATTTTTTTTACCAGGTACCCTTAATAAAGTTACTGCTGATCGAGGCAGACCACGAAGTGCACGAAATCCTGATTTTGAAGAGGCTGTTCTGGATGAAATTGAACAAAATCCAAAAATAAGTACTAGGGAAATGGCCAGTCATCTGGGAGCGTCCATATCACATCCAACGTGTGCAGGCACTATCGCCTGAATGAGATTTTATACCTCGCCTACAATTTTGCCAATGGTTTCTTCAATATAATAATGTAGAGAACTTGTTGAATTGTGTATTGTTCACTGACGAGTCTAGATTTAGGCGCGACGGGATCGTCAATTGTCGTTTTATTTGTGGTTAAAATTTGCAAACAATACAATTAATTACTTGAGAAAAATTAATTTTTGAGCGACATCGACATACAAAAACTGAAATATCTCGAAAATGGTGTGTCTGAGAGATTTGCATCAAATATACATTTTTTGCTTACAATTGATAAGGGCTGCAATGTAGCTATACAGTAGGTCGATATTACTGGGTGTCAAAAAATTATAGCCAATTGAATGCAAGCATAGTCTTACAGGTGCCGCCCTCTACCAGCAGTGTTATTAACAATAACATAGTTAAATTTCTTGCCCTCGAAATCCCCCACATGCCACTTTTCACGCGAAAATTTTAATTTAGCTGGGACTTATTCATGAAAAACTGACAAAAACAAATAACTTTAACACGCTGTATTTAAAGAACTAAGCATTTGCGGACCCATGTTTATATGAAAAAATAGTTTTATTTTTTTGTGCTGAATGTGCACCTGTAACATAGACCATCATTTTTGATTATATTATATATATATATATATATATATATATATATATATATATATATATATATATATATATATATATATATATATATAAACTACAAATAAATAAATTTGATGTGTGTTTAGCAGTTTATATAATGTATATAACAAAGATTAAAGGTACCAAGTACACTGCATTGGAGAATGCCCCATGCAGTTGTTTTTATTTCCAATAGTTCTGCTTTACACTTAACATGATGTATACTCTCTCTTATGTAAATCTCAAACAATTTGTTTACAACTCCTTTAAATCCATGCATCCTTAATTTCATTATCAGTTGCCTTTTATCAACAGTTTCTCTTCAAGTCTAAAAACACTGCAATTGTTACCTGATTCTCATCCATCCATTCATTCGATATAGACTGAGAAGTAGTGTCGCAACTATGGTTTTTTCGAAAACTAGACCAATATTTTATCAAAATATTATTCTTTTTTACATTATCTTGAAAAGTGTTTGAAAAAGATTCCATATATTATCTTAGCTTCTGATATATAAGTCAACATTTTGGTAATTTTATTGTGTTAGTCATTTTTCTTACTAGCTTTGGTACTTGTTTTTCATTTGCTAAGACTGTCTCTAGTTAGAAATTTATAATATTCAATCAAGGGCTCATCAAATAATTTTTTAAGTATATCAATTGTAATTTCGTTTTAACCTAATTTATTGGGAAGTGAAAAAAACATCTCTCAATTCTTCCTTGTCTATCAATTTGAAGGCATCACTTTTTTCAATTAACTTTCGCTTTAACGTGTAGTCATTCATACTTTTAACCTGAATACTATTTATTATGATGCTAATACTGTCTATAAAGAAATTATTAAACTAATTAGCTATTACTTTTGGTTTATTAAATATGCCTTCAAATTCTTGATGAAAGCATTCTGCCTTTCTGGAAGTTATTGTTTTTATTGTCCTCCACATTTACTTTAGATCAGGTCTACTTTTATCAATCAATTTATTAAAATGTTTTATTCTTTGCTGGCGCATCACTGCTACAAAATCATTTCTCTTTTTCTTATAAGTTTCCCAGTCACTGTATTATTTCTCAGGTTCGAATTCGAGTCAACATATTTGCGTAGGTTAGTTTAATTGTTCGATTCAAAAAAACACTGGGTTTACAGAACAATATTCCTACTAATAGATGTTGTGATGGCATTTAGACCTCCTTTTGGGGCTGCAAATTTCAATTCTTATAACTTCATTTTCTGTAATTTTTCAAAAGCTTTTTCTTGTGTTTTATCATTTCTCATTGATTTTTGTTAGAGCTACTAGACCAGGAAAGAGCTTTTCTATTGTCTCTATTGTTTCCAAGACTTTTTATACTATTTCAGCATTCCAAGTTCAATTCCAGTGGACATGCGTGTAAAGCACACCAATTTCTTCCATACACAGCTTTAATAAAATTTAATTTGAATAAATTAGTGTTATTATAAACATAAAACACAAGATTATAAACTATCATGTAATAAGAAATGAATATTGTTATTTCAGATATCGCAAACAAATGAAGAGCCAGAAAGTAGAACAACAGAAGCACCTGTTCCAAAAACGACAATCAAAGAGGCTACAGAAATTACTACAATCGCCGCAAGTCCAACACCTAATGCAGAAAGCACACTGTTCTTCTTTGACAATGAAGACAACGAAGAAGATGGAGAGGAAACTCATTTTAACGCCATTACAGATGAACCATCAACATTACCAACACAACAACCAACTACAATATCAACAACGACTGTACCATTTACAACAACAATAACAACACTCGCAACATCTCCTAGCACTAGCTCAACAACTCCTCCAACTACTACTAGCACAACTACTACGACTACAACGACTACCACTACAGAAAAACCAACTACACTAACTGAAGAAACCACCACTGAAGACAGGAGCACTACGACTGTCAAGGTCACAACCTTGAGACATGTTACATCAACTCCAAGAACAACCACAAGTACTCAAAGAGAAATAACAGAAAGTATAGAATATGACATGAAGAATTTCCCTCCGTATATAGAGACCAGGCTGCAGCAGATGTCTGTTACTGCAGGGAAATTGTTCAGATTTGTTATACCAAAGAATACATTTAAAGATTTTGAAGATAAGTTCAATCTGACTGTCGAAGTTCTAGATTATAATGGACAACCACTAGGAAAGAGTTCATGGTTGCAGTATAAATCAGTTGCAAGGGAGGTTTATGGATTGTAAGTTATTTTTAATTTTTTTTTATTACAACCCTCTTAATTAACCACCTAATATGATTATTTAACCATGAGGTTTTAACTCTATAAATCTCACCAGCCCCGAACAGGATCGCAAACTCATTCAGAAACTCACTGTGTCCAATGTTGCGTCAATAATTATGATCGGAACCTTAGGTTAGGTTTGATTCTGAGTGGGCCATACCGGTCCCTCCACGGCGACCATAAGGTCTATTATGGCTCACGCCTATATTTCGCCCAACAAAGCCTCCTGCAGAGGTTGATAATCTTTGTGGGCGAAAGTTGATCCAGATCTTCCGGAGCAAGCCTTGTCTTGCCAAAGAGCAGGTATCTAGTCCTGTCCGCCGCCGGACAGGAACACAGTACGTGCTCTGCTGTCTCGTCACTCTCCATACACAGCCGGCATCGGTCTCCTGACCGACTCCAATACGGTGCATGTGGTGATGCAAGCGGCAGTGTCCTGTATACAGGCCGACTAGAGTACTCAGTTGTTGTCTGTTTAACTCTAAAAGTTTTTTAGCCCTTGACTCAGGCAGGCCATTTATGAAGGCCTTAGAGTGCGCTAATCCTGGAAGATTTTGCCAATACTGGATTGTCATTATTTCTGCCCAGGTCTTTAAGGTGCGTTTTGCTGTGCATGATGTTATCCCCAGCACCGGTTCTGGTCTGACAAAGTCTCTCTGGGCACCACTGCTGGCAAGCGTGTTGGCCGCAACATTGCCATCATGGTCCGAGTGACCCGGTATCCAGACCAGCGACAACTCATTACAGCTGCCCAGTTCGTTAAGAGCAGATTTACAACTCCATACCGTTTTTGAATTACACTGGTAGGAACCAAGAGCCTTTATTGCAGCTTGGCTATCTGCATATATCTTTATCGATTTGTGTGTGCACTCGTTTTTTATACTTTTCCTTGCACACATCTCGATGGCATACACTTTTGCCTGGTGTATGGTTGCGTACTTGCCGAGGCTAGCTGATAGTCTAGCATCGGTGCTGCCCCCATATGCGCCGGCTCCTACTCTCATATTGGTTTTGGAGCCATCAGAGTACCAGCAGAGATCGGCTCTCAATAGGGTCGTTTGATTTCGCTCCCAGTCCTACCTTTCCGGGAGGGCGGTCTTGAAAGACAGATCTCTACTGATCTTTGTAGGCATTAAGTCTGAGACCATTCCCAGAATCCCGTGACCCTCAATGTCATCAAGGAGTCCGGACCCTCCCAGACTGATTTCCTTCGGCATACCGTCGCCCGTTTGTTTTAGTCTGTATGTTGTCCATCTCGCCACCCTCTCCAACCATATGTGAAGAGGTGGAATATTAAGGAGGACCTCCAGAGCGGCTGATGGTGCGGTGCTTATCGCTCCCGTTATCATCATACAAGCTTGTCTCTGTAGATGAGCCAGTTTGGCACTGGCGATACCACGAAGTGCCTTAGGCCACCAAACTATGGCTCCATATGTTATCATTGGTCTGATAACCCCTACATAGAGCCAGTACATCTGTTGGGGATTTGCTCCCCAGTTGTTTCCACAGATTCTCCGGCATGTCCACAGGGACAGTTTAGCCCTGCGGATTACATTCTCTAACTGTATGTCCCAGTTGAGCTTCTTATCTCTGGTAACCCCCAGATATTTTTCTTGCTCCGAAAATGGAATCGTTTCCCCCATAAGAATAGGTGGTTTTAATTTGTCCAACCTTCTTCTTCCTGTTTTGCGGGGGTTCACAGGCATCTGTTCCCTCCGGCACCAATCATTGACTACATTTAGTGTCTCCTGAAGAGTACTTGCTAGTTCCTCCTCATATTTGCCCCTAACCATTATGACTAGATCATCAGCATACGCCTGGACCTCAACCTCCCACAGTCCGAGGATAGCCAGCAAATCGTCCACAAAGAGAGACCACAGCAGGGGGGATAGAACTCCCCCCTGAGGGCACCCCCTCGCAGCCCTGAAGCCGACCACCTCCCCCTGCAGTGAGGTAATAACGGTTCGATTGTGTATCGGAACCTTAATTAATCAGCAAAATTATTTCTGGTACATTCTTTTTCAAGTTCTTGATTAACCATAAGCTTTTCAATACTTTAAATACATATATTAATTTTCAGACCACTGGAAAATGATGTATCTAAATGGGAATACATCGTCCGTGCCACTGACACAGGTGGAAAATACTGTGAAGATACTCTAAAAATCCAAGTACAGCAACACAAATCGCACCGAGCTGTCAATCATGAGTTCTCTCTCCAAATCAGAATAGAAAAACATAGCGAGTTCCCGTACTACATAGACTGGTGTATGCATGTTCTAAGGGCATTAGGAAGAGTATACAGGACTGATGGCAGTGAAATTACTGTTAGACATATCAATTATACCAGTGACGATCCAGTTGTATTCACCTGGACCAATGATTCAGTACCAAAGAAATACTGCCCTAGTGCTGAGATACAGCGTCTTTATAAAGTAAGTTATGAACCAACAGGCTACTTAAATAATTACTCTAATAAAAATTGAAACTGTGTTAAAAAAAAACGCGTTTGATTTTGAATAAACAAGTATTTAGAATTCATGAATTGTTGTTCCCCTTACTTGGTGAAACTCTTCTATATCAAATACAGATATGTAGAGACTTCTCTTCTGGCTCGTTTTCGTCTCTGCAGCTGTTTCGCCTGGCCAGGAAACAATTTTTTTCTCCTGCCTGGCAATGCCGTGAAAGGCGAGAGCTGTAGAGAAGAAAGCAAGCACTTGTGAAGGCAGAGAAGAAATATTTACATCTGTATTAAGTATTAAGAATTTCTGAAAGCAGTTCCACTTTACGTTAGGGTCATTATTTTTCCATTTTTAGTTTAATGTAGACTGTAATAACATGCAAGTTCTTAATCGTACTCATCACACTCTATCCTAACTGAAACATTTGGTCATTTTGAATGTTAGTGAAATTCAGCATCAGATAAAATAAATTATTGACAGATAAAACTTACCACCTTACATGCACGTTAATATCAGTGGCGGCTCATGATATTGGGAGTGGGTGATGCAGAATCCGCGCGGCCACAAAGGGGGGTCCAGGGAGACGAAAACCTCCCATGCACTGCAGACGATAATTTTTTAAATTTTCAAGGTCACACGTTCTCTTGGAACTTCAGTATTTAAGTAAACAATCCATTTGTACAAAAATATATACTTTCACAACGAATAATTTTCGGAATAATGACCAGAAATATTCGATGAGAGGACACTGTACACGCACGCATACGGTAATATAATACGGTATTACCTATGAAAATCTGTTTATAGAGGGAAGAGCTAAAAGCATATTTTTTTTAATTCATGGCCCTACTCTTTCTTTTTTAAACTTGAAATTTTATATTTAATATTTTATTATTTTGAAATTATTCTTTTAGAGGTGATAATAAACAAATCAATTTCACTTGCCAAAAAGAAACATGAAAAATTCAGCTTTTCAAAGTTTGTGACACATACCACATTATTTAACGGCACCATAGGAAAAAATAAGAATACGCCTCTGACAATCCGACTCAATGTAAACAAACGACGGAAACTAAGATTTGAAGCAGGCTCAGAAGGCTGCATCACGTTTGTGGCCAACCTACCACTGCACATGCCGTTGCCATGGCAACCATCTCATGCACGCGTCCCGAAGCAGACTCAGCGTTTATATACGAAAAAATCTGGCTCAGTCAGTCCGCAGCTGCTTGACGCTCAGTAGGCTGTAGTAATACGTAAGCGCTGCGTGTTGCGGCATGTATACATTCAATTCGGTGATCACACTGCTGCAATTTCAAAAGCCGCGATTCGTAACTGTGGTTCAACAAATTGGTCACGCTCTGTATAGTCCAGATATAATAGCCGCCAGTGACTACTACCTATTCGGAAATTTGAAAAAAAACCTTCGCGGACATCATTTCAGTGATCGAAAAAGTGAAATTTGCAGTTTGGGCACATTTTGAGGACACACCCAAAGAATACTTTTTATGGGTATTGTATTGTATTGTTGCTGAAATGATATAATAAGGGTGTAGATGTTAGGGGCGGACTATATTGAAAAATAAAATTTATATGTGAGTCTACGAAGTTTATTTTATAGTCCCGCCAGGAAATTTTGGTGCTTACCTCATAAGTTTTGAACTATATTTCCAAATTAACATCGAAAATTTCGATTATAAAATAAATAACCAGTATTTATGTTGTGATGGCCTATTTTTGCACTGAGCGTTTGACTGGAGTCAAACATCGTAAAAGGGTCAGAGTGGTGTCAAACCTCCTTATATCCATGGATTTATGTAACTAGCTATCGTTGCAAATTGTGAGGTGGAGTCTATTGGACCATTTTTACTATACTCTTCCACAAATGGATCATCCTGTAGGTAAAGATTGGCAGCAAATTTTGTGCAATATTGAGTTGTAGGTTATTGTAAGAAATTTGATACCTTTAGGTGGTGACTCCAAAAGTAGTCATGTTGTTCTTACTTACCGATTTATGTAAAAATAAATGAAAACCCAGTATATAAAAAATTATGTCGTTTTCTAGGTACTCACAGCTAACGATGTGGGTGATCCATCAAGGGAATTAAGCATTGCTTTAGCTCCAGAAATGAGAGTTAAGAAAGTGACATATACAGGTTTGGGTGTATGTGAGGTGCCACAACCAGCTGTTCCCACACCACCTAAAAATTATGCTCCTGTCATCCGAAATCATGTGGATATCATAAAGGGAACTGTCGGAGAACTCTTAATATTTAGAGTGCCCGAGGTAAGCTTATTAAGAATACAAAGGTTATTTTTTGCTTTTTAGTTTTAAATGTAAGTGGCGCTATTCTAGGTGGCTTTCGTTTTGATGTCCAGAAAAGTGGGGAGATTATCCCTGTGATGTCACATTTTGATGTGGCTTAAATATTAAAGGGTGCACTCTGAATGTTGAAATAAACATATAAAAGTAAATAGAATTCAGAAGATGCTGAGCATCAAAATCGATCAAGTCTATAATATGGCCAGTACCCAAGCAACATTTAAGGTCAAATTGACGTAAAATCGCCCTAACAATAGGTCGGCAACCAAATCACCACAGGTCATTTTCAAGTAAAATTTAAGTGTGTTTTACAAATGTGGGGAATAAACTAAACGTAATAGGGAACTCGATAATAGGTCCAGCAACGCGTTTTAGTTATATTTAGGGCATTTTCATTCTATATTGGGCCAATGGACGTAATTTATTGGTAAATACGTAAGTCCAATGTTTTACATGAATTTGACATCTGGTCGCAAGTGCCGTGAAATTCTTAACAACGCACTGCACATGTGACATTATTCTGTAGGATCAGTGTTTATGTATGTATTAACAAACAGTAGATATTAGCAACTAGGTATATCCATCTTTGTTAAAAAATTGCATGTTTGATGATCACAGAAGATACTTTAAATATTTGGATCAATGGTAAAGGTAATTCGCCCTGTATAAAGGAAAAAACTACTGCGGTTATGTTTTTTTCTGTTAACATGATTATGATACTTATGACGGAGTGGATAGGTTTTAGGGGTTCGTTCATCACACCGCATAATTAGATAAATAAAATAGATATATTAGCATCAATAAAACATAGGTACAACATGTAATTATTAATTATCTCGGTACTGTCACTGAATTGTTCCCGTAACTTCTTGCGTCTTGCGCTAAGCACCTTCTCTAACTACACACTCTTCCTCAACTCTACTATTGGCGTGAGCGGCCTCGCCACATGCCCCGTTAGTGCGGAGTTGTCACGTTGTCGCGTTACATACTTTGGTATAAGTCAAGCGCCTCTGTAAAAAATAAAATTAGTTAAAATTAAAAACTGTTAAAAATTCTTGAAATTCTGATTTTGAGGATTGGTGATGTAAACAAGACAAAACAATCCTACCCTCATTGTATACAACCATTCTTTTATTCTTATTATTGAGTTAAAACTTAATTACACTAGATTCAATAAAAAATGGTTTTTAGATTTTCAATACAACAAGATGGATACGGCAAGCATAGTTTAAGATGGCTACCGTTGTAACATTATTGACCTGAGCGTTAATTTTGCTCTTATTTTTTACCTATAAGTCACAATTCCCAATGACAAGGCAAACTAACCAAACTTTAAAGGCATTTTGTTCTATTATGGGAATTTCAACTACATGGTAAATGAATTTAGTTTAAATTTATTAGCCATCATACATTTTCATGTACTGGAGAGACATATAGGAATGATTATATAGCGTTTTTAGTGAATTTTCTTAGAAAAAATTCACTAATGAGGAGATCTCGACTTTTGAATTTTGAAAAAATTTCTTCAAATGAGCGCGATCTAGGACCCCTAGAACCCATATCCGGGGTCAGTTTCAATTTTTATATGTTTATATATATATATATATATATATATATATATATATATATATATATATATATATATATATATATATATATATATATATATATATATATATATATATATATATATATATATATGTATCACACCGATAACTCAAAAAATAATGGGCTGATTTTGATAAAATTTGGCATGTACCTTTCTTTTGTAAATAGCTTGGATAAGTTCGTTAGTCAGGAAAATCGGACGAGGTTTTCCGGGAAAATTTTGAGTTTTCATTCGAAAAAAATTCTTATCTCAAAAAGTAATTAGCCGATTTTAATAAAATTTTGCATGTACCTTTCTTTTGTAAATAGCTTTGACAAGTTTGTTAGTCAGGAAAATCGGACGAGGTTTTCTGGGAAAATTTTGAGTTTTCATTCGAAAAATTTTTTTATTTCAAAGAATAATAAGCCGATTTTGATAAAATTTGGCACGTACCTTCCTTTTGTAAATGGCTTTGACAAGTTTGTTAATCAAAAAAATCGGACGAGGTTTTCCGGAAAAATTTTGAGTTTTCATTTGAAAAAAAAATTTATCTTAAAAAATAAAAAATCTATGATAACCAAATTTGGTAGGTAAGTTTACGATATAAAAAGTAAACTATACACCAAAATTTAGATTTCTATGTTACAAGAAAAAAAAGTTATAAAATATTTTGTGCCAGATCATTTCTATGAAAATTCATTACCATAACGCACTTGCTGCGTCCAGGCTTTTTGATTTTTGATTCCATAATATGTTATAGACATCAGTAGAGCGAAAATAAGTAAATAAACATAAACATATGACAGCTGACCATGTTGCCAATGCTTCATTCCATTGGCATAAAAAATGATGTATTATATTGAAGGGGTAAACGTGCTGATTTCAAATCAGCAGCTTTTCTTCCATATAGTAGTAGCCGATGAAGTTGTCATACGTTTTTAGGATTTACACAGAGACTGTGACTGAAGAATAAAACTTTTATCAATTAAGTTCATCAACTGAAACACCTTCAACATTCACAAATTGATTTCACTGCTGTACACTTTGAACTTTGAAGACATTTTTATTTGAAGTCAGATTTTATGGGTACTTTCAACTTTGATGTAGGCAATTTGACTTGGAAGACCACTTCCGCAATAATTATGAGTATACAGCCAATCAGAAAGCCATTTTAGGTTATCTTAGTGGCCAAAATATTTCCTGTGTTGTATTGAAGTTAGATTGGTAATATATATGTAATCTGGACTTCATAAGAAGACCTCCAATTTACTATACCACAGAGACGTATTGCAAGTTAAGATGGGGTAATAAATTATCTTAAAATAGGTATTTTAGGTATCTGGACTTAGTAGTCAGTTTTCAGTCCAATTTAGGGCACACCCCGGCCTAAAAATTACCAATTGTGAAACTGAAACTCAAGTAAGTATATTTATACAACTAAAGGTTGCAGTGCTATCGGGGCGGCAAGGCCGCGTACGAGCCCTGAGGGAACAAAAAAAAAAGTATATTTATAAGTAAAATTGAACCAAATTTTTACCAATTTAGTTACTTGTAAGTTACTAACTTTGGAGTAACTTTAATCTTCAAAAATAGGCTAATTGGGAGCTGCACTCTCAAATTTATAGTGATTATGACAATCAAGCCAACATTTTGGTTAATTATAACTAAATTACAACTTGGTTGGGTTATTTGGACTCAAGTGCTGGTTAACATGCCTTAATTTGTTGCTTGGGTAGTATAATTTTTTTTTTAACTTTATTGTAAGGCTCAAATAAATATCTGCTGAAAGACTATTGTGTCGTATATTAAGCTCTTTTTCGTTGTCTTTTTTGTAGGATACTTTTTATGATCCTGAAGAAACAGATTCAAGACTACTTAATGTGACATTATTGACAGCTAATCGGCAGCTTATTCCAGTCAATAACTGGTTACAATTTGATACAAAGAATAGAGAATTTTATGGAATCCCATGGAAGAATGCTACCACTGAATATCAGTTAGTATGTTTTGACAGAGCAGGGTTATCTGCAACGGATAGTTTAGTTGTTGAGATCAACTATCCTCCAAGAGTCCATCATAATGTAGAATTTAGTATGGTAATTGAAACACCACATCATACATTCAACAACAGTGTAATGCAAAGGAAATTTGTGGAAAACCTTGCTGTAAGTATATATACATTACAAAGTATGGATCTTCATACAAAATTAAAGTATGCTTCTTTTGGAAATCTTATGTATAGCATAGGTTTCCTTTAAATGGTCTACAGAAACAAGACAGACATGTAAATATGTTTGTATATATGGTTTTCATTGCCAATAACAATAAAATAATATCAAAAAATTTGAAGAAACATAAATGCACTACATAAATACTGGTTATTTATTTTTTAGTCGAATTTTTCAAGGTTAATTTGGAAATATACTTCAAAACTTACAAGGTATAAGCACCAACATTTCTCGGCCTGTCTATGAAAGAAACTTCGTACACTCACAATTAAATTTTATTTCAATATTACATCGTGTCAGCAACAATTCGATACCCCTAAAAAAATATTCTTTTGGTCTGTCCTCAAAATGTACCCAAACTGCAGCTTTCACCTCTTGATCGTCAGAAATGGGCCCACGAAGGTCTTTGTTCAAATTTCCAAAAAAAGGAGTAGTCACTGGGGGCCATATCTAGACTATACGGCGTAGGGATGGGCACATTTCTTAAAACATCGAGGTTAACATCGATGTTTAACATCGAAACCTACTATCAATGGTAGGAAAAACATCGGCTGGAAAACATCGATGTTGGGAAACATCGATGTTTTCAAAACAATAGTAAATTTACTAATTCTATGTTCTTTCAAAAAAAATAGTTTGTAGTTTTGTAGGCATTAGAAAATGGAAACATATTCCAATGCAGATTATGGCAGGTGCAGGTTAAAAACAGCTATTACTGGTTCTGTGTTACTGTCAGAGCCCAGGGCCATCAGTCTCCAAGCCTTAAACCAAATACTTTATAATGACAATACAGGACACTCCGGCTGATTTCGTGTTTCAAGAATATCAGCGCCCCTAGCTGATAGTACTGATGATACGTCGTTCGAGAACGTGCAACACTAGCAATTGCTGGTGTTTAACTATGTATAATTAAGTTTAAGCTGTGTTTTTTACAATAAATATTAGTGGTTAGGTGCGTGCAATCTATAATTGTTCGAATTATAACGTGCTAAATCCAGTGGCGGCTCGTGCCCCTCTGGCTTGGGTAGGCGGCAGTGCGCGAATTTTTTATTTTTTTATTTCAACAACACACCACGAGGGCTTACAGCCTAAATACTATCGTACCCTGGGTCTCGACAAGGAGGAAAGAGGTAACTTGTTAATTCTGGACTTGAAGGTTTGGAGGTTCGGAGGAAAAGGAAAAACATGCGCCAGCAAGGAATTCCACAACTTGGAAGTCCTCGGGACAAAAGAGCGGGCATAACAAGATGTTCTATGTCTGGTGGCCTGGACAATAAAAGGGTGCATTCGCTCTGTTCCCCTGGTAGATCTGTTGGGGGCAGCAGGTGGAGAAACTATGGAAGAAAGCTCCTCTTAGCACTGCCCGTGCAGATATCTATAAAATAGAGAGAGGTCACCAACGTCACGTCGGTGGGCAAGGGATGGCAGCCTTTGGGTGATGGTAGGGTCACCAATGAGACGTATAGCTCTCTTCTGCATGGAGTTCAGGATAGAGAGTGTAGAAGCGGCAGCAGCACCCCAGATGTGGGAGTAGTATTCGAGGTTTGGCCTTATTTGTGAAGTATATAAGGTATAGAGATTAGCTGGTGAAAAGTATTTGCGAGCCCGGAAGAGGAAACCTAATTTCTTAGCAGCCGCTTCTGCAATTGATGTGACATGTTGGTGCCAATTGAGATTTCGATCCAGAGAAATGCCAACAAGTGAAAAGGACTCATTACTTTGAATAACTTGGTTGTTCATTGTGATGGTTCTAGGGCTGGTGTATCTTTTATGACAAAGAAAGCAAGACTGAGATTTGGTGGGGTTGAATTGTACAAGATTTCTACTTCCCCAATCTAATATTTTTTGGAGATCCACGGAGACAGACCCCTCCATGTGTCTGCGATACTCATCTAGTTGAGCCAAAGAGACAGGCTTAGAATATTGTATATTTGAGTGGAGGGTGCTGTCGTCCACGTAACTGTGAACTGGGTTGGATGTGCTAGAGCGGAGGTCATTAATGTGGAGAAGAAACAAAGTAGGGGCTAAAGCTGAACCTTGAGGAACTCCTGCATTAATTGGATATAGTTTAGAGGAATTCTGAATTGCAAAGCATATTCCGCTTAAATAATTTATAAAAATAAGAAAATGTCTGCGCGTTTGTATTTAAATTGGTATTACTTCAATATAGTTAATTTACGTGACGTAGGCCTCCTCCTTCCCTCACAGCCTAACCATAACCCAACCTCGTTTGAAAATGACAGTTACTTTTTATAAATTAAATTTATACGTCTGTCTTTTATTAATGAAAATTTATTTATTATATTATTCGCAAATTCATCTGAATCTTGATCTTGGAGAAAACATAACAACTCTTTTTCTATCGAAATAAGTGCAAGAGTTGATTAGCGGTCATTCTTCATCGAAATTCTGCTGTAAGTTTTAATACGCTTTAAACAAGACACATTTCTCTCAACTGAGGTACTTGTTGCTAGAATTGTCGCGATTAAAACAAATAGTTTATAAGCCTCGGTAAATATTTTTCGAAAATCGTTAACCACAAAATTATTTAAAATTGCTTCTACATTTAGTTTTTTAAATTGTTCGTCGTAATATATAACTTCTAGCTTGTTGATCAGTTTCTGTTTATCAAACGTATTTTTATAAAAGCTGGTTAAATTAGTTATTAGATCAGTTGGAAAATCCTTACAGTGTTCTTTAAATTTTGATGAATCAGCTAGAGAAACAAATAATAGTTGTGACATCTACAAATCTGACTTCTATTTGAGTTGTAATATTATCTATTACTTCATAAAACAAAATACGCAAAGATGCTTTTTCATCGTCTAAAGCAGTTTCAGATAATTTGCGTCTCTTGTGTAGTGGCTCAAGATTAGTGGTAATTTTTAGTCCCGCTTTTTCGAATAATTTATCGAAGGTTGACTCATTTCTCAAGGATTTGATACGATCCCTGGCCAAAAAGATTTGATTTTTCCAATAATTTATGTCTAATAATTTTTTTAAGTATATCAAATAATAAATATGTAATGTAAAAAATGGTTTTATGAACCGTGGTTAAAAATGCACCAGCCACGTATCTGTATTTCACAATTTTTGGCAAAATGACCTCTAAAGACCCGACTTTAGAGGTCATTTTCTCCGAATCCACTCTAGCGGCACAGTAATGAGGCGCCTGTAGTTGTCGCCTAACAGCTTAGCATATGTCTCGACTTTCTTCACGTCGTAGAGCCGTACTACTAATGCAGTAGAAAGGGAGAGCGAGATCTGATGTTTTCAAGATTCACATGAAATTTAGGCTACCAACAGGCTCGCCTATCACAGTCTCTTATTAAGACAGTGTTTTCTTATTAACATATAACCGGCGGCTCGGATCGTATCGGTACAAATTTCCATAGAACTGCTAATAGAAGAAACCTTTATCACATTGCAACGAGAAAACTAGATAGGTATAATTATTTAGTATATTTAAATATATATATTTTTAATTTAAGTTTTCTAAGTTTCTAAGTCAAGGTAGGCGGCGCCTACCTTGCCTACCCCGACCAGCCGCCACTGGCTAAATTGATCAAAGACATTTCATAGGTTGCCAAAGGATGGCGAAACGTGAATATGATTTTTTGTGTTTTCTTTTGTTACCAGCGATATTTTACTTGGTAAAGGCTTTTAATTATCTTCCCAAGACAAGTTTTTAAAGAGACAAGTAGAAATAGCAGATTCGGCCATATAATAGATTTATTTACGAAGGTAATAGTTAGTCTCACCTTTCATCTGCACAATTTCTTAATTATGTACTAAGTATATCAGTTACATATTTTAAAATATTAGATTAATAAGTTGAATACTGTGCTACAATTTATACCTAGAGCAGGTACAATTTATACCTAGATCAGGTATAGGCAAGTACAGATTGTAACTTAATATCCTCAGAAACAGCTTTCAGTATATTCCTATACATACCCTTGAAATAGTAGTTTAACGACGATTTCAAGGTAGTACATTAACTATGTGAAAACTGGAACCTGTGATGAGCACTAATAAGTACACTTGGAGAACACCCAAATCACCACAACACATATTTCAGAGACCTTACGATCGCTTCGTTGACAATGTCAACATCTTCAGAGCAAGAAAAATTCTGAATTTTTCTTCCTCTGAAGATGTTGACATTGTCAACGAAACGATCGTAAGGTCTCTAAAATATATATTGTGGTGATTTGGGTGTTCTCCAAGTGTACTTATTAGTGCTCATCACAGGTTCCACTAATAAGTACACTTGGAGAACATCCAAATCACCACAACACATATTTCAGAGACCTTACGATCGCTTCGTTGACAATGTCAACATCTTCAGAGCAAGAAAAATTCTGAATTTTTCTTCCTCTGAAGATGTTGACATTGTCAACGAAACGATCGTAAGGTCTCTGAAATATATATTGTGGTGATTTGGGTATTCTCCAAGTGTACTTATTAGTATTACATTAAATTATGACGAAATAAGATTATGGGTAAGAGAAATTAGCAGAATTATTCATGCTGAATTCATTTAGGTTTCAAGCTGATTGTTGATACAAATTCTATTTATAACTATATAATCAGAAAAATTTCACTGTTTTGTCATGTACAAGTTTTTATATTCATCTATAATAAACCAATTGTCTAAATTAAGAATATGCAGGTAAATATTCAATTCAAATTACCCGCTCAGTTGTCAGTACTTCACGCGAGGTGACGCTAGTGTACTTGTCACAAATATCACCAATGCTAAAGCATAGGAGTGTCCTGTATTGTCATTATTTAGTATTTGCTTAAACGTTCCTGTTTATGATGTTACTACGTCAATTAATCGGACAGAAGTGCCCATTTATGCCAGGTAGCCGGAATTTAATACTTACTGCGTTCACATACAGATATCGCTTAAGTCACAATGTGCAAAGAGTAAAGAATCAATTAGTAATTTGTTCAGTAAATTGATGTATTTTTTAGCTACTTAAAGACTTTCGAACTGAGAAATTACAGGACATTTGTGGGATACGTAACGATGTTTCGATGATTACAAATAACATCGATGTTAAAAATATAACATCGAAATTACAACATCGATATTCTAAACATCGATATTCAATGGAAAACATTGATATTCCAAAAACATCGATGTTAGGTGCCCATCCCTAATACGGAGTGTGATCAATTTGTTCAAAACCGTAGTCTTGAATTGTGGCTTGTGCAATTCCAGCAGTGTGCACGAGTGCATTGTCATCGAGCAAATGCACGCCTCTGGTCAGTTTCCCATGTATTTTCTCCCGAATATTTTGTTGTCCTTTATGCAGGAGTGCTGCAATATGCCTCATTGACTGTGGTGTTGCGTTCTTTAAAGTCTATGAGAAGAATACCCTCACAATCCCAAAAAAATCGTAGCTATCACTTTTTTTTGTAGACTGACTTCGAACTTTCTTGCTGGTGGTGGACAAAAGGTGGTATGACCCTGACTGTATTCTCATTAGCCACAAATTGTTTTTTTTTATGATCCTTCTCCTTTATGCCTCCATTCCATCGACTCCCTTTTACACAAAGGATCATAGTAGGGAACCATGGTTTCATCCCCTGTGACAATTCTCTTCAATACATCCACACGGTTTTCTCCACAGAGGTCCAAAAAGGGTCGGGCATATTCAACACGACGCTGGCGCTGAACTCCTGAAAGATATTTGAGGACTCACCATGCACTAACTTTTCTCATGCCTCAATGTTCGGCGAACGCTTGTATCTGAAAGACCCGACATTGTTGTTAATGCTTTCACTTTGAAGCGGCGAGTGTCTAATACGAGATCCTCAAAAAGGGTAATCTTGTCTGTCAGCACTTCCACCATCCTTCCTGTTCTTGCGTCATCTTCTGTGGATTCCTGCCCCATTCGGAACCATTTTGACCAATCTTTTACTACAGAATAAGACAGAGAATTTTCTCCATACACCCCATCCAGCCGAACCGATCTTTGATGCTTTGGGGTGGAAGACCTTCTCTCGAGTAAGGAATTTAATAACAGCTATATACTCAATTTTCGTGATTTCTGACATCATGATGAACAAGTGTCAGTTGTAAGAAAACTAATTGACATTAAACCAATTTTTTTTAATGGATAATAAGACTTGATACAATGTCTTACCAAATTTTGACAAACTGCGATACACTAAATCTATGTCAGGCCGGGAAGTTTTGGCGCTTACCTTGTATACAAAATGTTAGGTCTCTAGCTGAATTGAAAATTGAGTTTTAGGTATTTAGAGTTTTTTCTTAAAGGGAGAGCTCGAGGTTAAAATTACAAAAACAATTTATTCATTTTATGAGAAAAAAGAAAGAATATTGTGTGCTAAGGAACCATAACCAAAAAAGGATGAGAAGCTGAGACATAATATATTTGAATAAACCATGATAACATTGATTACTTATTAGTGAAACATACCAGATCTAACTTCAAACTGACAGATTTAATAGCCCCTGTGGGTCCGGGGATTGACTAAAAGAATAGGCCCAAGGTAACTCCTGCCTGTTGTAAAAGGCGACTAATTGGAATCAAACACTGGCGGGGGTCTTGTCCAGGTGGGCCTGGAGGGAGGCGGATATCTCTGGGGAGTGATGTACACCCGGACTTTGAGGCCTCCACTCTGGGCTTAGAAATGGACGATTGCACGCGCTTGGTTGTTACTCGGGAGCGGGGTTCCGGATGGGTGCCACCTTGGGTTGAGTGCTGGCGGGTGTCGTGTGTCTAAACAACACGGAGGGGGTTGACAACTCTGATGAGTGGTGAACACCCGGAGTTTGAGGCCCCCACTGTGTGCTTCGGAACAGACGGACGGCCTCGCTTGTGCGATGCTCGGTAGCTGGGCTCGATGGGATGTCGCCTTGAGTCTAGCAGTGGTGGGTGTCGGGTCTAGACGAACCCTGAGGACAGCTGAGATCTTTAGGGGTGGAATACAACTAACGGTTGAGGCCTCTTCTTTGAGCTTTGAAACGGACAAACGACCTCACTTGGATACTGCTCGAATGCGGGTGATGCTGCCCCGAGTCAAACACTGACGGATGTTTGGTCCAGACGAACTCGGAGAGGTTATCTCTCTTTGAGCTTTGAGACGGGCAAGCGACTTCGCTCAGATGGCAGTACATCTGTCAAACAAAGTTTCACCACGCAGGTGTCGTTTCCTGTCGGAGACTCGATTTGTTGGGTGAAATTTAAGCTAACGCTGGCAGATGTTGGGCCGGGACGAACCCGGAGGTGGCTGTGGTCTCTAGGGGTGGATGAGCATCGATACAGGCTAACGACCCCGCCTGGATGCTGCTCCAGGGCGGGACTTCATGATGCCGCCTCGAGTCAATGAAACACTGACGGGAGTCTGGTGCAGGTGAGACTGGGGGGAGGCGGATATCTCTGGGGAGTGATATGCACGCCTCCACTGTGGCTTAGAGACTGACAGTTGGCCTCGCTTGGTTGTTACTCGGGAGCGGGGTTCCAGATGATACCGCTCTGGATTGAGCCCTGGCGTGTGTCGTGTGTCCAGACGTCCCAGGGGGCTCTGATCTCAGATGAGTGGTAGACACCCGGAGTTTGGAGCCCATACTGTGTGCTACGAAACGGACGGACGGCCTTGCTGGGGTGATGCTCGAAAGCGGAACTCAATGGGATGTTGCCTTGAATCGTAACACTGTCAGGTGTCAGGTTTAGCCAAGCCTGAGGGGAGCTGAGATCTCTAGGGGTGGATTACAACTGGAGATTGGATGCTGATCGAGAGTGGGACTTCATGATACCGCCTCGAGGCAAACACTGACGGATATCGGATCCAGACAAACCCGGGGAGAGGTTATCTCTGTTTGAGCTTCAAAACGGGCAAGCGACTTCACTCAGATGGCAGTACACCTGCCAAACAAGCTTTCACCCTTAAGAAAAGATCGACTTCCTCAGGGAGCTGGAATTGATGGGTGAAATCTAAATAATTAGACGTGAGCCACAATAGACCTGTCACGGTGGAGGGACTGGAATAGCCCACTCACAATAAAATCTAATCTAATCTAATTTAGGTATTTAGAGTTTTTTCTTAAAGGGGGAGTTCGGGGTTAAAATGACAAAAACAATTTATTCAATTTTATGAGACTAAAGAAATGATATTTTGTGCTAAGGGACCGTAATCAAAAAAGGATGAGAAGCTGAGACGTAATATATTTGAATAAACCATGATAACATTGCTTATTTATTAGTGTAACATACCAGATCTAACTTCAAGCTGACAGATTTAATAGCCTAAAAATTTCTGACACTGTGAATAATGCATGCTTTCTGCATATATTTATTTACTTTTTCACTGCAACCTTTTTATTGTTATTTGTTACAACTTTTATTGATTATCTAACTACCAATTTTTTTTATGGAAACCCATTCTTAAGAAAATTAGGGTAAATTAATTAATGTTCATAATTTGCAGGAATTATTTGGTGATTACACTACAGATCATATTCGAATGCTACCTTTCAAACCAAAGAGCCAATCAACAATCGCCACTTGGTTTAATACATCTCTAGTCAGAGACGAATGCCCTCATGAAGAAATCAGCCAATTAGAAACTTTAGTAAAGAACCACGACCGCAGTATTAAGGCCCGTGTTCATCAGATTATGGAATTCAACATATCCCTTATACAAATCATACCTCATGGTAAATGTAAGATACTACAGAAACCAAAAGTGCCAAAAGTACGACCGGAAATCGTAGAAATAGAAGAACCACCTATGCCCGTAGATGAATCTACCCCACCTCAAGCGAGCTCTGACGAATACCTGATAACATTCATTGTACCTGCTATAATAATATCAATAATGCTGTTTTTAGCAGCTATAGCTGCTTGCATTTTGTATCGCAAGCGCAGAAGTGGCAAAATGAATTTAGAAGAAGACGGCAGGCAGAGCTATGGAAACAAAGGCATCCCAGTGATATTTCAAGAGGAGCTAGAAGAGAAGCCAGAAGCAGGAACAAAAACCCCTGTAATTCTTAAAGATGAGAAGCCTCCCTTGGCTCCTCCTGAATACAGCAAGAGTGGATCACTGAAACTAAAAGATGATTCAGAGCCATATCAGCCGCCTCCTCCATTCACTCGTACTCAGGATAACAATCGACAGTCCCGACCAAAGCCCACCCCGACTTATAGGAAACCTCCTCCATATGTGCCTCCTTAACAATTACACTTCACCTTCCTCCAGCAATAATTTTATAATTTAACTACCACTTATGACTTTTATTTGACACGAATATTCTCATCAACAACTTGATATTGTAAACTGTAACAAGGAAGTAGCATTTTTATGACCATATTGGATTCATTTATATTTACAATGATAATGACTTAAATCATTTTAAAAATTTTACCTCTGTGATATTTTTTACTTATAATTTTCTATATATCCAAATTCGCAGAAGCTTTATTAGTCATATCATTGGCTGTTTGTTTTTACTCAGTGTAAGAAAGTTGTTGAAGCTACGAACCAAATGATAATCTCATTTAGTGGTGAAAAGTAAGGCATATCTATGTTTTTGTATAAAGCGCGATCTGATAATTCTAATGATAAGTCCTATTTTATTTACACTAAAGATCAAATGAATTATTTAAGGACTCTCTACTTAATATACAAGGTGTTAATTGGGCACTTTGATAAACTTCACAGGTTGGTTTTGGGTCGAAGGCAAAATTTATTAAATGGCCTTTATAGTTTAATGTTACATTTAATTTTCAATTTCAAAGTGTTATTTATTACAAGTATTTGTAGATATCTGACAGTAAACTGGTAGATTCCAAGGATTTTTGAATTCAATAGCTGTCCATCTATTACTTACACCAGCTGGTCCATAATGATTAGCCAAAAGAATAACTATAGCTTCTAAGCATGAACATAATGAGATTTAGCCTAATATGTCATAATGCAATATTGCAGTCTAAGAAATACAGGGTGTCAAAGATTGATTTTTATTTATTACTAGTACCTGGCATGCATTGCAATACCACTGAAAGAAAGAAAGCGTTTGTGATTGAAATTTATTTATTGAAGTGCATTTTTACAGTCTCAAAATGTAAGAACAACTAGAACATAATATTGCCTTTCAAGAATTGACATTGAAACTGTCAATGTTGTTTCATTTGTCGGTGTTAACTTAGGTTTCTTAAGTCAAAGCCTACATGAGTTAGCAGTAAAGAAATAATGTTGTCAGTAATATTAATCTATTTTTAAACATAAGCATATTTATTGCATAAAAATTGCAATGAATTTTGTAAGTAACTAAATATTGAACAAAAAGCTTTCATCCACCTTGAAAGTCAGATATGTATAAAGTACCAGCTGAAACACTGGTAAGAAAAAACAGGTAGTTTTTAAAAAGCTTGATATGAAGCAAAATTTGAAGTAATAGTATTTTTAAGTTTTATGTATACGGTCTAGAAATACAAACGTTCAGATTGTCTTTTTACAAGTATAAGCTTAATTCTTCTTCATATAACACACTGTATAAAAGGTATGCCAGATATACTACTACTGCTACTTCATGAATTATACAGTCAAGTACAAATAGGCTTAGCTTGTACTTGTAGGAGACACAATTTAACATCAGAAACAGGTCCGGATAGCTCAGTTCGCGAGGAGAGTAACCTCTGGAATCGGACTAGAAGGTCGCGGGTTCGAGTCCTGTATGCATGGCTTAAATTATATATACAAAATTTATATAAAAATTATTTCAGTACTCGAGACAGCTAGCCTTTAATAAAAAGTCACTTTCAACATATTATGTCATGAAACATACTCACCGGAAAAATGGGAATAAAAGCCAACCCTGCACCTTGCTGCCACACTCACTAACTTAACGGAAAACCTAAATCCCTTCTTGTTTTGGCTCCCTAGCTCGAACATTACTCCACTACCGTGAGCTCTATTAGAGCTCCTAACTAAATTTTACATTTACTCCAAAACCCCATGATATCTTCGCGACGCTCTGTAGATTTTTTTTGGCGCTGCGGGTACTCCTAAACCCGAGTGTGGCTTGGGAGACCACTGCCTTTCAGACCCGTATTTTCTACCGTCCACATATCAAATTCCGAGTTTGCATTTTTGTCTCTGTTGAAACTAAGTGACCTGGTTTTAGGGGCTGTAGAACTCGAAACTTACGAATCTAGCATTCCTCTATCAATGATGTCTCAAGTGACTGTTTTGAACCGAAACTTTTGCTAGCTTTGGGAATTCTATTACTAGGTCAACGGATACACTGGCAACTTTTGCAGTTAATTGTTTATAATTTCAACATGCCCAGAGCCTAGATGATTATGCATATTATGATGGTTATATTTACGATCGCTTAAAATATTTGTTCTGGCGATTTTTCATGAACTTTTCGAGATCCAACCCAGTAATTCATTTACATCTTCTCTGAACATTTATGTATGGGGAAATTCCATAAAAGTAGATACTTAAACAGGTAAGCACCTTGCTTACATTATATTACATCATCATTCTTTCAAACTGTCGCTTTAAATTTTCTTATAATTCCATCTACATGAAATCATGCCCATGCTATTTTAGCAATATTTATGTATATGTTTCAGATACGATAATAATAATAATAATAATAAGCGGTAATACTTTCAACTGCCCACACCATATTGAGGTTGTGTTGCGTTGTCTGTCGGGGCCCGATAACTTGGAAGGGGCTCCATCTAAGCTCAGTCCCTTTGGTATCAGAGATGCCTGGGATGAGTGAATGTTCCCCTTTGAGGGAATGTGAACGCCCTTCAGGCTAAGATCAATAATAATAACCTTCATTCATCTTCTAAGTTATCCTACTTTTTAGACTAATCAAATAATAAAATGTAGTAAGAAATATAAAAATTTATTAAACTTTAAAACCTGAAAACTCTGCAATAGAATAAAAAGCATTTTTAACCAGAAAGTCATGTAGAGTTGCTGTTAAATTTGAACTATTCAGATATCGGAAAAATTCCGAACATTTTTTTATACATGACTATCCCTTGGTATGATGCAAAGCTTTGTCCTACTGTTAGACAAGAGTAAGGAAAATGCAAGCGTTCCTTTGTTATTGTATTATAGTGATGCATATCACATTTTTTAGGAAGGTCTGTCTCGGTTTTCTCTATATACACCACTAGCAGAAATATATAAAGACATGGCAGTCAAAATTTTCCAGCTGATAAATGTGCCTCTGGCAGTGTTCCAGTGATGCTAAGCTAGTCATACATCTAACAATAAGCTTCTGCATTATGAACACCTTTTCAGCATATGACTAGCATCCCCAAAATATCAAATATTATACTTGCTTGTACACGGCCAAAATATGAAATCATCAGAATGTGGAGACTAACTGCAAGTATCTAATCACAAAGCAAAATCTACTTATTTTGAATGTTACATTATCAGAATGGTTTGCCAATGTTATTTTCTGATTAATAGTAAACCTAAAAACTTGGCTGTTATAAGATAATCAGTACTTAAATTTTTGGGGAGAAATGTCATAGAGTCTTACTTACATTTACTACCAGTCTATTATTGTCACACCATCTTTACAATTAGGTTAGACAATCTGGTTCTCATTACACTACCCAAAAGTTATTATTTGAGGTTATTATTTGAGGTTATTATTTGAAGTAAAAAAATTGATATCATCTGTATATACAACTAAAGCATCAGAAGTGTGAGGGCATATTGTTAACAAAAATTATAAATAGCAGTGGTGACAAAATAGACCTCTGTGGAACCCCTGTATTAACTTCCCTTCACTCAGATTTATGACCATTAGCATTCCACACTTCATTCAAAATACTGCCAGTGATTACTAAAGAAAATAGATATAAATTTTAAGACTTCGATTGCACTGAAGTGTCAATATCTCGAAACTGGACAGGTTTATCGATATCAGACAAGTATACTTTTTGTTTTAGAAATACTCAGCTAATCACGTTTCTTATTCAAAGTTTCGATAGAGGGTTGCATCATATAAACATTTTATGATGAACAGTTGCTTTTAAAAATTGTATAACCAGCACCCTCTATCAGCAACCTGAAAACTAAGTTCAGATTCATATTTATCAACACCAAAAACCCTGTATTCCCAATTTTCACGTCATTTTGTCTAGAACTGTGTCTAAATTATGGAATAAATAATAAATTGAATATCAATCTTAACACCTTGTATATATATAGAAGGGCAATATTTTATTGAGGCATATTTGGCAAATTTTAACTATTTCCGTGTCTACAGTATATAGTTATTCGATAGCCCAATCATTACAGACCACCATGTATAGATTGTTCTAAATGTATGGGAACTGTTCTACCAATAGTTTTTGATATCCTAAATTATGGAAATTTTATTAATGAAGCGGATCCACATCATTGGCAATTTTCTAGCAGCATGGATGATCAAACAGAGTGGGATTGGACAGTGATATTTGACAATGTATTTTGCTCTAACTGGGTTGCGAATCCACATCGTAACAAATGTGTCAAAGTTTATATCTGGTTAACCAACAGAGCCACGCCAGCTCTATGATGGATTTGGCTAGCAAAAACTGTTTGAAAACAAAATTAGGAAATTAAAATTTATGTCTCTTTTATGGACAATAATTCTTCTTAATTGAATATAAGGTGGAATTTTTAGCTGCTCCTTGCAGATTTTAAATAATTTTTAATTTAGACAATAATTTACACACTAAAATGCAAAACTTCTACAAATTCTTTTTAGTCTTATCAAAATAGGTCACTATCATGTGACCTAAGAAACAAATATTTATTGACTCATTGTAAAATTGTTAGCAATCTACGGTTATTAAATGATTAGTTTAAGAACTGTTATGGCAGACACATCATGCGAATTGGTAACAATAGAAGGCATTTAAAATCTGGTGTTAGTGTCTTACCCAGAAAACCTTTTTTAAAACTTATTTGTACTTACAGAGGCACTTAGAACCAGAAAGAAACACACATATACATTGTGAGTAGCGCCTCACAACTTCGCTGTCTAGGCCATTAAATGCAATAAATTTACAAATTAATCAATCAAAAACTTTTTTTGTCTATATAATCCCCCCAACAAAAAATATATTTTACATCGGGTAAATATATATATATATATATATATATATATATATATATATATATATATATATATATATATATATATATATATATATATATATATATATATATATATATATATATATAACCATTAAAAATATATTATTTCTTCTTCTCTTTAAAATGTCTGTATCTCATTCTCATTAGTAAATCTTTTCTGTCGTAACTTTTTTTTATTAGAGAAAAGGAAAAAGTCCCTGGTGGTTAGGTTTGAACTGTACAGTTAGTGGTCAATTTCCATAAAGCCCATGTCTCTCAGGGCTTGTCTTGAAGCGGACGCCTTATGAAGAGGCACGTTGTCCTGCAAGAACAACACGAGCCAGTTTGTCCCGTCGTTTCTGAACTACTGCCTTTCGTGCCTCGGTCAATAAATTAGCGTTGAATTGACCATTCATCATAGTTTCCGGAGGCAGATAATCTAGCAGCAAAACACCTACACTATCTGAAAGAACAGTCGCCAAAATCTTCGAAGCCGACTTTTCTATCTTGAATTTTTTCGGTGGTGGCGACATGAAGCTCGCCACCAGGAAAGTGAAGAGAGCCGTCGCCGGCGATAAACCGAAGGCGGCGGCAACCGAGAAAACCGCAACGAAACCGAAAGACGCCCCTTCCAGCCCCAAGGCGAAGAAGCCCTCCGGTGCTGGTGCGAGAAAGAAAGCCTGGAAGTGGCGAAGTCGCCATCCAAGATGAAAAAAGCTAAAACTGGTCCCACAAAGGAACCGAAGGCACCCAATCTGAAAACGACCAAGGGAAAGTCAGCGGCTTTACCCAAGAAAAACTAAATAATGTACGGTTGTTGTCTTTCAGAGAAGTTGTAATGGGTCCGAGGTATTTAATTAAACAAACAAATAATTATTCACATGACACAGCAGACGACGATGACATATTAACAAAAGATGAAAGATGCTTAAATGCGGATCATATTGATGGATCCAGGTCTCATCCACGGATACTATTCTGGCGCAAATTTCGTCGAGATTGTCTCCAACTAAATTTAAAAAATAGAAAAATTGAGTGGGGTGAGAATTTTTCGTACTCAACATGCACTCATTTTTCTCATGTTCAAATGTTCAAGCACGTTCTTTGCCGATCTGTAATTCTTCTTCTGCCACAATTTTGTTCTTCAGTTAAAGTTGGTACGCAGTAATTCCCTAAGATTCCATTGGCTGATATTCTCCATAATGGAAGTCAGGGCTGTTTTTATTCTTGCTATGTGTATCATTGTTGCACCAACAGACATTTACAAATTAAGTGCAATTGTGATACCATCAATGTATCTGTGAGAAAGTAGTCTCATCAAAATGTAAAATTAAAAGAAGCATCCATTTACGAAAAAGAAAGTTGAATGGCGCCTGCACAAGCTTTTGATATTTTGCAAAACAAAAAAATATGAGCATTCATTTTTTTGTAACTTTTTATGCAGAAAAAGTGTTTTCTGTAAATGATAAAAAGAATGAGGAGGTTATAAAAAAATATAAAACATCGCAAAATTATGTTTTCATCCAATAGCTTTGGAAGTGTTCGGAATTGTACAAATCTTAAAAAAACATTGAATTTTGCTAATTTATGTATCTCGCATAACCGGAAGCACCATGTACTTCAAAGTAATTTACTTTGCTTCCGCAAAACTGCTTACAGCCAAACCCAAATTTCCTCTTTCGAATTCGGACTAGAAGGTCTTAAACATCTAATGAACGCAACGTATATACAGGGTACCCAGCGACCTGGAAAACCGGAAAAACCTGGAAAAATCAGGGAATGTGAAATACCTCCTAAAATGTCGAGGAAATGTCAGGGAAATTTAGACCTGGAAATTATATATTTGTAAAATTTCGTCACTAGCAGATGCATTTTTATTATGATTTTATATAAATTATATGAATTTTCTCATGTAAATAGTTTTCTCATACCTAGGAAAATATATCTTGATAACAATGCGTCTTACCTTGGGTACCAATATCACTTAAATCTGTGAATGAACGCAGCGTATGCCTCATGCGCCGATATAAATAGCATCTTCTTCATCTATCTCAAACATGTCTCATATGTACGTCTCACTTGGAATGTTATTCCTTGAATGCATAAATTGCAAAATGCGTTTTAGATATTTGGGTGGGTAGAGCTGTGCTGTGAATGTGTTTCTTCTATTTTACCCTTTATGATCATGTTGAAAGTTGCAAAATATTTGGCATTTGTATATAGCACATGTAAACAGTATCTTTGTTTCATTTTTTCAGCGCATTTTCATAAATAAAATTTCGCTTTTAGAGAGGTAACGACTTGTTTTTTCAAAAATAAATTATTATTGGGCGCTAATCTGAGCTTTTGGAACCCATTTATGGGGCTTATCTAAATTTATATATACGAACAACATGGTTTGCGAAGTTTCTACGCCACCTAGAGACTTCTGGTTTGTTTTATCACAGTGGAAAATTCTTTCTGGAGGCTAAGTGTGTCAGCCAGTTATGAATGTCAAGTTTTTCCATGAAAATATTGCAAATTTTCTTCTCGAAAATGCTATATATTATAAATTTAACGGAGTTCAGCATAGGTGTGTTTTTGATTGTCAGTTTTTTATTCAAAGTTTTTATTTATTTTGTTCATAAAAAAGTATTCAGGTATATGTGTTTTTTATTTCGAGTACTATGAAAAATTTACTCGAGGGGCCTGGAAATGTCAGGGAATTTGATTTTTGATTTCTGCTGGGTACCCTGATATAGGATACATCACTTAAATATAAGATTAATAAACCAATTATGTAGATCAGCAAGAAGAGGCCTTACCTGTGTTCATTTCAGAATTACAAAACTGACTTGACAGCATTTAATTTGTAGAGCGTTTTTTTTTTAAGTCGACCAAATAATCGCTTAGTGAAGTTTGTCAGTGTTCCTAATTAACGTGCTATATATTGATTTGTATTGATATGAATAGTACTTTAAAAGTATCGTAGACTACTAAGATAAATAAGGCTGTTCATTTTGCTTATTTTGGCATATCTGATGATTTATGTACACTTTTAAATACATAAATCGCACAATTAACTCTTCCTCTATTATATACAGGTTTTGATAGACACTTTTAGATACTTTTTTGTAAATTATATTTCTTTTTTAATTTTGTTTGTAATTGATATATCGTTTATATGCATAATTTTGTCAATGATGTGTTTCATATATTATATAATCTAAGTGTACTTTTGTATCTTAGTTACCATAACACTATAATATTAGTATAAAGTACCAAATCGTTTGGTAACGTATTTAAGACTTTATTTAAATATATATGATATTTGTACAATTTGTGTAACCATTTCCTACATTGTTCATATCATTGTTTCCTTTCAGCTAGTTTAAATGTTTCATATCATTAAATCTATGATTCTCCCTTCATCATATCATATATACTTTTGTATTAACCAGACATAATCACTGTTCAATAAATTATATAATTATATATTTTGATTTTATTTGAATGCACATAATAAAATAAACCTGTTTCTTCCGTTCAATTTCTCTTTAGCCTGTATGCTCTCCTGAAGATGAAATTGCATGTAAAGAAATCCCTTACTTTTAGTTTTCCTTTCAAGTACCTTTGATAAAATTTCAGGATATTCACTGTAATCGGTTACATGGCTTTGTGCAAAGACTGAGAACACTCGTTTTGCTAACAACTTATCTATTTACAAAGAATAACAGTCAATGAGACGATAGCTTGTGTGTGTTGCTTATGGCCACGCATTGATGAGTGCTCGATGGTGTCGAGCTATCATGATGCCTCGATGCTGCGCTGGAGGGCACGTGCTCATACATATAACAATTATATACTGATTATATTTAGATACATTTCATATCTCTCAAATTATTTTATTTACTAATTATATACCTACTAAATACTAGTCGTGGCCATACCTTAGGTGGTTTAACATTTCGCTTAGGGAGAATTGGCTTTAAATTACAATAATTATGGGGTAAACCTATGATTTCCAATAGTTCCTTATCAGCGTATTCTCTAGAACTACTTATGTCTACATTACAGTCATTGGTAGTGTCTAGTGTTACTACATTTTATTAGAGCTATTTGCAATGTTTGTAGTAGAGTATTTTTTTATTTCAACAACACACCACGAGGGCTTACAGCCTAAATACTATCGTACCGTGGGCGTTGACAAGGAGGAAAGAGGCAACTTGTTAGTTCTGGACTTGAAGGTTCGAAGGAGAAAGACAAACATGTGCAGGCAAGGAATTCCACAACTTGGAAGTCCTCGGGACAAAAGAGCAGGCATGACAAGATGTTCTATGTCTGGTGACCTGGACAGTAAAAGGGTGAATTCGCTCTGGTCCCCTGGTAGGGTGGCAGCAGGTGGAGGAACTATGGAAGAAAGCTCCTCTGAGCAGTGCCCATGCAGATATCTATAAAAGAGAGAGAGGCAGCCTTTGGGTGAGGGTAGGATCACCAATGAGACGTATAGCTCTCTTCTGAATGGACTCCAGGATAGCGAGTGTACAAGCGGCAGCGGCACCCCAGATGTGGGAGCAGTATTCGAGGTTTGGTCTTATTTGTGAAGTATATAAGGTATAGAGATTAGCTGGTGAAAAGTATTTGTGAGCCCGGAAGAGGAAACCTAATTTTTTAGCAGCCGCTTCTGCAATTGATGTGACATGTTGGTGCCAATTGAGATTTCGATCCACAGACATGCCAACAAGTGAAAAGGACTCATTACTTTGAATAACTTGGTTGTTTATTGTGATTGGTCTAGGGTTGGTGTATCCCTTATGAGAAAGAAAGCAAGACTGCGATTTGGTGGAGTTGAATTGTACAAGATTTCTACTTCCCCAGTCTCATATTTTCTGGAGATCCACGGAGACAGAACCCTCCATGAGTCTGCGATCCTCATCTAATTGGGCTAAAGAGACAGGCTTAGAATATTGTATATTTGAGTGGAGGGTGCTGTCGTCCGCGTAACTGTGAACTGGGTTGGATGTGCTAGAGAGGAGGTCATTGATGTGGAGAAGAAACAAAGTAAGGGCTAAAGCTGAACGTTGAGGAACTCCTGCATTAATTGGATACAGCTTAGAGGAATGGCAATCCACAACAACAGAAATGTTCCGGTTGGAGAGGAAATTTGCTGTCCAGGTACAGAGTTTTGGTGGTAGGCCATAGGCCGGAACTTTATTAAGCAGCGCTGCGTGCCAGACCTGGTCGAATGCTTTGGATATGTCGAGAGCGACAATCTGGGATTCACCGTGTAGTTCCATAGACTTGTTCCAAGAATGGGTGACAAAGGAAAGGAGGTGGGCAGTTGATCTGCGCTGACGGAATCCATACTGCCTGTCGTGGATTAGACTGTGTTTTTCAAGAAATATTAGTAATTCGGTGTTTATATACTTTTCCATCACTTTAGAAACGACTGAAAGGAGAGAAATAGGCCTGTAGTTGCTAGGAAGCGCTTTGGATCCTTTCTTGGGGACGGGTTGTACTCAAGCAGTTTTCCAGTTACTAGGGAATATGCCTCTATTGTAAGATGTCTGAAACAAACGAGTCAAGACAGGAGCAAGTTCTGGTGCGCATTTTTTGAGAACAATTGCTGGGATCTCGTCAAGGTCAGAGGCTTTCCTGGTATTAAGGAGAAGAGAGCATCTTTCGTACCTTTTTAG
Organism: Tillus elongatus; assembly: GCA_964006375.1. Lineage (NCBI taxonomy): Eukaryota > Metazoa > Arthropoda > Insecta > Coleoptera > Cleridae > Tillus > Tillus elongatus. The sequence continues at coordinate 54,733,326 of OZ023264.1, read as the reverse complement.
TTTTGAAAATGATATCCGTCATTTTATGCGCGACATCGGGGACTGTTGGTGGTTGAACATTTGGAGGTGGGTTGTGAGGGTTGCCCAGGGCGGTAGAAACAATTTCATCCCCTGAGACAAGAGGTGGGAACGTGCTCATGCAGAAATTATTCCCAATAGATTTAGCAAGAGTCCAGAAGGGTTTGCTGCCTTTGGAGCTTGCAAGTACTTTGTTTTTGATGTGATTATTAAACGAGTTTTTGTCTCAGAAAGAATGCGGACATAGCGGTTTTCTGCGTCGTTATATGCTTAACGGTTTTCTTGACTGGGATTGTGTAGAAGCGTTTTCTGAGCTTTGACCTTTTCAAGTCTGGCCTTGTCACGGGATTTAGAGAACCAGAGCTTTTGAGTGGCTGAAGAGGTTTTCTGTGTACGTGGAATTAATAATTCCATGCCAGTTTGGATAATTTCGGTGACGTTTTGTGAGATATCAGAGGGGTCAGGATGAGAGAAGCAGACAGGCGCCAATGGAAATGAGGAAAAGTAATCCCGCATTTCGTCCCAGTTCGCGGAGTTGTAGTGCCAAACGATATGTGGGTGTGATAACTGTGACTTCGGGTTGCATTGTGCAGGAAGCAGTGACCATGCCATGGTCTGAGCGACCAAGGGGGGCGGTGACTGATATCTTATAGCATTCAGGTTTTGTAGTCATAAGGAGATCCAAGGGATTTGAGCTGTGTTGGGATGCGAGGAAAGTAAGTAAGTTGCTAAACCATATTGGCTAAACAATTGCTGACTGCAAAGGCCTCCGCTGCTCTCCCTTGTGGATCGGTTTTTAAAGATCCTAGCCATTCCTTATTATGGACATTGAAGTCACCAAGAATAGTGACCTCGGAGGAAGGATATTCAGAAATCAGATGGTCGGTTTTTTCAGAAAGGTAGCCGAAGAGCTGGACAAAGTTGTTGTCAGAAGGTGACCGGTAAATGCAACAGATGAATTTCGTTGCAGCCCTGAGAGAGAGTTTTATCTATAGTATGTCTTTTCTTCCAGTTTCTAAATTGGAGAGTCTGGTGCAGGGTAGATTGCTACGGACGTATGCGTACACGCCTCCATGCAATCGAAAGGAAGTAAGGAGCTCATACCCCGGGAAATTAAGGTGATTAGTGGCTGTTTTGGCACTGATTTGGGTTTCGGTGAGGAAGATGAGTTGGGGCCTGTTAGCCTGGAGGAAATGGTGGACGTAGTTCAGGTTAGAATTTAGGCCACATATATTTGAAAAGGATATGTTAAATCTTGATGTTGGCGCCCCCTGTACACCCCTCTCCCGGAGATCCGAATGGAGGGGTATTTTGCCTCCGGAATCTTTTGTAAAAGAAGGAGCCATCATCATTTTTGCTTATAAGGGAAACTGACTCATACACCAGAACCGGAAACGTCCGTTGGGACTTCACCGGCCTCCTCGGGCGTGAAAAGATCCTTTACTATCACGTAAAGGAAAAGTCTACTACCACTTACTTGACTTCGATTAGTCGCCTCGTACGGCAGGCAGGAGTTACCATGGGCCTATTCTTTTAGTTAGTCTCTGCACCCACAGGTGACATTTACATCAACACTAACCCTAGGGGAACTATTTTGGTATTTATTATTTGGTTGACATGTATTTTCCAGACATGTCATTCATTTGTCCTACAAATATAAACTGCTACGCCAATGCGTGCTTAACCACAGTTGCTGGGGCCCACCCTTTCTTACTCCATACTCAATAATCTATGACTATTACAATTTTTCCAGGCAAATACGCTCTTGGAAGTTTTGTAAGATAATTTTATAGCAGTGGCACAGATAGATCTCTAAGATCTAACCTTGTACTTAGTTTTCTACCCAGCATAAATTAGGCTGGTGATACCTTTTTTTAAATAAAATCACTTTTTTGCAAAATAAAATACATATTCTCCAAATAAATGAACAAAAATATAAATATATTCCATAATATTAATTACGCTAACCTAATACCTATTTTTACCAGCAAAGCACCACTTTTTGTTTCTGTATTACGGATAGATATGCACAATATAATTATTAATTATCATATAACTTAATTTTGCACCTAAATATGAAGTTTTTCCTTAATAGTCCTGTATAGATCATATTTTTTATTCCTTAAACAGTTAGTGTGGTTTTTTACTACCTGCAGGTATTCATGGTGATGCAGCTCCCAGTTCTATTGTGAAGACATATCCTATAGTGGCTGCCACTATTATTTTCACTAGGCTTTGCACAGATTTACTAAAGCTTTTTTTTAAGGTAAATAACCTCTAAAGTTGATGTCGTTTCTCTGGGTAAGAGTTTCAAGAAAATGCTCCATCTTGTTGGTGATTTCAACGACATTCGCGTAGCACTCGAACCTATGTAGAAAGGTGTCTTGCATATGGTGCATTTGTCATTTGGTGCTCTTGCAATCCTCTGTAGGAAACTTTGGGATATGAACGCCCCATGTGCTGCTTTGAACAGTATTTCTTTTTGTTCACTTGATAGATATTTGTTGTGTGTGCATTTCCATTTAAGTCATTCAGTGCTTGTGTTTTAGTCGTGTTTTGGAGATGACTTTACTATATAAACTTTTTGATGATACTTCAGGTTGGAGCCATTTTTTCTCTATGTAAGCAGCTTCTTGCACAAAACGCTTCATGTGAGGGGCTTGATTTGATGCGGTATTCAATTTATGTAGCGTGGATTTGTTACTGTAGCTCTGAAATTTATATAATCAAAGGCAGTAATGTGTTTCCTCTTATATTACATTGTCAGACATATAAAAAGCGCATTTGCTTTAATCCGAGCGGCTTGCAAGGCTAGACCACCTTGAAGTTTGGGGAGAATCAGAGTCGTTCTTGAAATTCTGTTTGAGGTTGTTAGGCCTTTAGCTCATACAAACCCAATATAACAACAGACGTTGGAAAAGTAGGTTAAGGAAAAGAAAATCTCTGGGTGGCATTACAAAAGATACCGGCTGCTCAGCCTTGGGTAGGGTTCTTAACCTTATTAACCCAGAGATCTCAGCGCGAAACTGTCGAAAGAAGTGAATGAAAATATGACTGGTGACAGTCAAGTGAAATAGAGTGGAGAAGACCTTATCTAACTAACCTTGACAGTGAAAGGTTAACACAACATCTAAGGAAATTACAACTTAACACAATAGGTTGAGAATAATACGCACACATAAAATTTTAACTTTACATTTATATATTATACAAAAGAGAAACAAAGATTACAATAAGAATGTTTTAAAAGACAGAAAGTTGAACATATATAACAAAACAAAATTAGCAAGGATCAATGCGTGGAACATAAATATAGGTATGCAAAACAGCATGTAACTTTTACAAAAGATTAAACAGTAATCCATAAACTTTTACGTAATACGACAGATAAAAAAATGAATAATACAGTTCCACCGAACTTATACAGTAGAGTTATTTTAATTCAAATAAAATTGGTGAATACGATTGTACTACAAATGGTAAATAGTTTATCGCAGATTAATACAACCAATCAAAATGGTGCTAGATTTACAAGGCCTGTAAATTTGTACACCGCACTGCAACCGCGCTTCCGTTGTAACATGTAAAGAAAATGTTCCGAACGTTGGGAATTTCGCAACTTGAGCAAGCGTAGGATCAACGTGCAGCTGGTGTATATATATTTGTATGCACCAAATATGTGGTATTATGTCAATAACGAAAACTATTGCGATATGACGGTGGGATTGCGCCGAGTGTACTTACAAACTATAAGAATATTTATATTAAAACTAAATAGATAGTAACCCAATGCAACCATGCACGCACACTTTAACCAGATAGTTTAAAAGAACAACAAACAAATTTTAAACAAAGTTTGTTACTCTGTGAAAAAAAGTTGTTTAACACTACTCCACTGGATCCATATATTATCTCAGGGGGAAATGTACCCACACACCTGCATTGGAAATAATTGTGCTAAATCATTCATTCAACAGACAATGTCCATGAACAATTGTGGACCTTTAAAAATATTGCCAAATTAGTTTTAAGCAATGTATTTCACATGAAAATTCTCTACAAGTTACAATCTATAACATACAAAACATCAAAGATAACGTGAATTTTTAACAAATTTTAACCTATATATATATATATATATATATATATATATATATATATATATATATATATATATATATATATATATATATATATATATATATATATATATATATATATATATATATATATATATATATATATATATATATATATATATATATATATATATATATATATATATATATACATATATATATACATATATATATATATATACATATATATATATATACATATATATATATATATACATATATATATATATATATATATATATATATATATATTGCAAGATGAAGGAAATTATAAAGTCTGCCAATAATAAACTAACTAATTAAGTTTCTGCAAAATGTAAAATGGAACACACTTACAGTTTTTATATTGACGGCAGAATGACTTCCTTGTAGATTATAAAATTACTCTATGGAATCTAGTTTTGATACTAGGTGCCCTTTATGAATTGCACCAAACGTCCCTGTCTAATCCTGCATTTATAGAACACAAGTGACAATCCGTTTTACTACAACGATTTACACAAAAAACTCCTCACCAACATTTCCATAAAAGGAAAACGATTTTAATTCATTGGCGGTTCCATACCTAAATAATTTCCACTGGCGTTTCTTATCTTCTTTTCCTGAAGTTATCAGCGTCGCTATTAAATACGATCTTCTTCCCAATTTTGTTGTATTGTATTTTGGGTTGCCTAATAATTAATTTGAGGCTTGTCATCAGTATCTGTTCAAAAAAAATTAGAGAAAGTTGTTGAACAAATTGCAGGACTTAACAAGGTTCCTGTCCATATAAAGCACCCACAGATGGTATATATGCGTTTTGCCACCAGCAGATACCAGATTTTGGACAACCCGTAAGTGTTAATAAAGAAGACCCTTTGTATAATTGTCAATTTCCTGTTTCGGTTGTTAAGTAGCGTGGTACGCACAAGTGATACTGCCGCTTCCCAGTTGGTTCTCACCATTTCATTGTTACTGAATTTAATTCCCAGAACCTTGATACTGTCCTCGATTGGAAATCATGTGTTCTCAGGTACATGTGTGTTACTTCTTTGTTTACCTAGTATCATTCCTTTGGACTTACTTGGATTTAGGACTGCTGCAGTTATTTGGCAAAATGTATTTTTTTTTGTATAGATCATGTTTATTTCTTTAGGATTCTCAATGATCATGTTAATGTCGACAGCATAAGCATGTACTTCAGTAGTTGGTGATTTTAATAGTTGAATCAGTGGCTCCAAATAAGTGATAAATAAACTCATGGATAAGGGACATCCTTGCCTCACAGGACATTTTATCTCTACTCTTGGGCTGCGTCCACCGTTGATTTGCACATAGGAAAAACAGTTCGTATATATTTATCGTATGTTGGTGATAAATCTGTGTAGAAATCCGTATTGTTCTAGTGCCCACCACAAGTACTCATGATTGACTCTATCGAACGCATGGTCCAAGTCCAAGTTTAGGAGGATATGATTCTTGCCATGAATGTTTGCATTTACTACTTATTCTCTTAAAGATGGTTCTGCTTGGAGATGCACACATTTGTTCATCACCTACTTTTTAGTTTATCAAAGTGCTGAGTCTTGTTTTCATACATCGCATAAACAATTTATAATCTGTGTTGAGTAATGAAAACTAATGAGGTCTGTACTCACTCAGACTTTTCGGTTTTGCTTGTTTTGGTACAAGGACCATAAGTCCCTCCTTAAAGGTATCTGACACGATCACTCCTTTATTTATCTCTTTCGTTATCGTCACTATACTGTCCTTACTTATATCCCAATATTTTTTGTAAAATGCTACATTTAACCCGTCAGATATGATGCTAATCGGGAGACCAAATCTCGGGAAGCAATTCCGAAGTACTGCAATGGTATTGTCAGAAGTGATGTCGATCACTGGGTAGATTTCTATCCATTTTGAATGGGAATCAATTAGGATTAAGTGGTTTGTATTGTATGCAGAACAAGAGTCTATGTGCACAGTCTCAAATGATTTTTGGGCCAAGGCCAGGGGACTGACTGCTTCAGGGGATCTGCATGTGTTTGTAAACACTATCCATAATACAACTAAGTAAGTTCTTGACTCTTTTATCAATCTCGGGAACCGCATATACTGTCTAGTCGGAGATTTCGTTCTCACCACCCCCTAGTGAGTTTTTTCGGCTTTCTCCCTTCTAAACGTCGTTGATTCCGCAAACATTTTCTTTGTTTTCTGTTTGTTAATTCATTTCTCCACTAGGTAAGCAGTGTATCTGTTATATTCGGCCCCGTTCTTAATATATCCTAATTGTTTGGTATATCTATTTTTATTTGAATGAAAATTAATTAACCTGTTAACTAAAAAATTCGGACTTGTCATTTTTTGCACGCACATATGATGTGAGTCATTCGGAATGTAACTTAGAGTGGTGGTTTCCTTCCTATATATGGACATCGAATTCTAAAGTGTCTTTATTTTTGATAACTAGCACATCTAGAAAGGGTAATTTATTATTAATTTCTAATTCGTGGGTAAATTTTATAGAATCAAGTGTATTGTTCAATTTGGCAATAAAATCGTCCATTTTGCAAATGCTTGTGTTAAACACTGCGAAAATATTATCCACATAACGAAATCACACTCTAGGAAAATAGTCCCTTTAACTTTTAACATTTGTTTCAAATCTACTTATGAAAAGGTCCACAATAAACGGCGATAGGGGTTGCCCATTGACATGCCCAGCCATGTAACTACAGGGGGGCCTAGGGAGGTCGGGCCCCCCTGGGAAATAGCTGACTTATATAGACTTCCGAAATACGAGTATTATAAATCCGCTCTCTAAGTTCGCAAGCCACGTGTGCTCTGCGCCCTCTTTTATCGCCTCTATCAATCTCTTTTCTTCACAAATCACAAACAGCAAACGACCGGTGTTCGGTGGTCAGTGCAATATACGTACCATCTAGTCGTCAATGGTTATGGTTACGCAGCAGCCATTAGAGATAAAAATTAAGGAAAAACCAGTAGTTAGATGAAAACGTTTTAAAAGCAACCACAAGTGGAATCCTTTGAAATCTGATTTTTGTCCTTTGTCTGATAGATTTTCATTATATATGTTTTAATTTATTTGTTTACTTTGTAGGTATAGTAAATATTGTTATTACTTTGTAGTTCTGTTTTATTTCATCGATATTAAACGTTTTGATCAACAAAGTTGGTGTCTTTTATGATTAACATTCATTTTCCTTTTTAAAAGGTCCCAAGTGGCAATTACAGGCCCAACCTAGACCCCCTCCAAGCCAGATGGCTAGTTTCGCCTATGAACATGCCTTGGGTTTATTAAGAAAACTCATTTGTTAAAAAAACTCAAAGATTTGTTAATGTTAAATATCCCTTGCAGACCTTTTCATTTCTGTTTTGGTGATATAGGTTCGCCAAGTGTACTTACCTGTACTCATCACAGGTTCCAATATTGACTTAGTGGCAGTTTAATTAAGTGAAATCACTGTGTTTGTTCTCACAGAACGCAGAACCCCCAGTATCCTCCAATAAGGCGCACCTCTTTAAACGATTTTCAGATGTCTGGTTAGTGTCTTGTTGCTTAAAACAGAAACAAGTGCTTTTTGATCAGTACGAAGTATGAACTTCACACTAAAGAGGTATTGCTCAAATTTCCTAACACCATAGTAACGTGAAAGACTCTCTTTGTGTATTGGGGCATAGTTTTGTTCAGCTTTGCTGTATGTGGGTGAGACACATGTCATCATTTTTTTTTCTGATCCGTCATGCATCCTAAGAATTTAGACAGCTGCAATGCCGTACTCAGATGCATCTGTTGTTACGAAGTTTGGTAACTTTCGATCAAAGTATGCTTAGTACTTGATCAGATGACAACAAAGTTTTTATATGCCTAAACCCTTTCTCACATTTGGAAAACCAGTGGAATTCTGAGTTCTTCTCTGAAAGATTATAGAGCGGAGCAGCTAAGTGGGCTAGGAGCAGCTAAGTGGGCTAAAGGTATATATCTCGAATAGAAGTTAACTAAACCTAAAATTCATTCTCTGACATTTGTTGGTTTATGAGCATCATTGAAGGCTCGAATTTTGGTTTCATATTTGGAAATGCCTGGCAAAATGACAAAACAAACAATAAATAAGATACCTTGTCTTCAAAAAATTGACAAATTGTCTATCTGTTAGGAAAAAGAATGACTAAGTTGTATGCATTATGGAATGACTACATCAAAGAATGCAAGGTGGAAAGTGCATGGACGACCCTGAAATATATGATAGATGTGCAAAAGAAGTATGCGGTGAAGCGAGGATTGGATGTTTTAAGGGGAATGCACGGTGAAATGGAAGAGTGAAGAAAGCTGTGAATGACAAAAAGGAAGCAAATAAAAGAATGGTAAATGCCAAAGCCGTGTGAAAGAAAGAGAAGTGAATGCAAACAAATCAGTAGTAACAGTAAGCAAGAATTGAAAATGAAAGAGGCTGAGAAAATGCAGAACGACCTTAAAGGGAACAAGAAATTGTCTTGGAAGTAGATAAGAAGGGCAAGACAAACTTATAGAAACAATATGATTGGGGTGAAAACACAGAATCGGGGCATGGTATGGGACAAGGAAGGTGTGTGTGTGTGTTTTTGGTTTTTTTAACGTCGGTCTATTTCCGCGACTATGGCCAATCACAGACGCCAGGGAGCAGCTTCACCTCACTATCCTGAAAGTTTTGCCGAACCCCTGCCTTTCTGTAAGGAGGGTAGGGATATTTAACGTGCCCAACATCACATGGACACGGTACCGACGGCTTTACGCCCTCTCCGAAAGGCGGAACGTGCAGACATTCAACTTGCTCATATACAATGCCAAAACCTCAGTTGATGTTAATGTTTTTTTGTTTTTTTTGTTCCCTCAGGGCTCGTCCGCGGCCTTGCCGCCCCGATAGCACCGCAACCCTTGGTTGATTGTGCAAACCCTTAGTCTTACTCCACCCATTCCAAAATCACCGTGCCTTGAACTAGTCTGCACAGCGATTGGTAGGGTGAAGTTTTATATTGCTCTGTCTCTGGTCTAGAGTGACCGTAGATCAGTTGTCTTTTCCGGTCCAGAGCTATACACCCACACAAGATGTGCTGGGCTGATTCCTCCCCCTCGCCGCAGAGTCTGCATGCGAGGTCCCCTCGAACCGCCCCATTTTATGCAGGTGTTTCTTGACGGCCATGTGTCCCGTCAAGAGACCTGTTGTGTTTCTGAGCTGTCCTCTGCTAAGGTTTAGCAGCTCCACAGCTCTCTTTGAACTGGGTCCGTCAATTATTGACTTCCCATGTCTGAGCCCTGGACAGTCCGCCCAGTACACCTTGTGTTGGTTTCTGACCCAGGACTTAATGGCTCCCCTGGCAGTGCTCTTTGACACGCCCAGAGCCGGTTCTGGTCCCATAAATGGTTCTGCTGACCCTCTCTTCGCGAGACTGTCAGCTTCTTCATTGCCTTTGACCCACGAGTGACCCGGCACCCAGATGAGGGTCACCTCATTCTGCCCAGCCAGGTCGCTCGTCTCGTCTCGGCACTCACTCACCAGCCAGGAATTTACCCGTGGGCTACTTAGTGCCTTAAGGGCTGCCTGGCTGTCTGTGGCTATGAGGATCCGCTTGTTGGTGTAGCCCCTCCTCTTGTTCTCCCGCACACAGTGCAGGATGGCGTACATCTCGGCCTGAAACACCGTTGCATGGGCTCCGAGGGAAATACTATGACTTACCCTCGGTCCTTCCGAGTAAACACCTGCCCCCGTCCCACGCTCCCCGCCGGATCCGTCCGTGAACCAGACGAGCGCGTCCCGTGGAATGCCCGGCGTCTCCTCCCGCCATGCCTCGCGATCGGGGATTTCCACTGTAAAGTTGTTTTCCCTGCACATTCGCGGGCTCGCGAAGTCTGACCTCATTTCAAGCATGGGCTCCTTCACGATCTCCTGAATTTTGCAGTGGCCCCTGAAGCCTGGGTTGATCTTCAGTCTACCATTGCAGGCTAGTCTGTATAGTCCTAGCCTGGCCTCTCACATAATAACTAAGTGTAGGGGGGGTAGATCCAGCAACACTTCCATGGCGGCTGTTGGGGTTGAAGACATGGCCCCTGTGATGACTAGGCAAGCCATCCTTTGGATCTTGCCTAGTTTTTGTTTGGCACTGGATTGTGTCACCTTAGGCCACCAGACCGGTGCCGCATATGTTAACGATGGTCTGACCACCCTTGTGTACAGCCAGTGGGCCATACTAGGTCTTAGTCCCCACATTTTTCCATATAGCCGCCTAGTGACGGCTAAGGTCATGACTGCCTTACGCAGTATTTTTCCAATGTGACCATTCCAGGTTAGCTTAGAGTCTAATACGACCCCAAGATATTTTACCTCCCTGGCCATTGGAACGCTCCTACCGTATAGAGTGAGAGTTCTGTGGCTTTCACACTTCCTCCTCCTCGTAAACGGCACGACGGTTGCTTTCTCGGGGCTCACCCCGAGCCCTTGATCAACCGTCCACCCTTCCACCACTTTCAGTGCAGTCTGCATACGCTCCCACACTGCCTGTGTGACCTTTCCTCGGACTATGATGACAATGTCGTCCGCATAGCCCTGTACCTCATACCCCCCTCCCGAGAGCCTCCCCAGCAGGCCGTCCACGACTAGACACCAGAGCAAGGGAGACAGAACGCTCCCCTGCGGACACCCCGCCAGCAGAGTCCCTCCCGCGAGTGAGGTGAACACCGCCCTGTCCCTGAGCATGGAACCGATCCACCTGCAGCAGGTCTCCTCTATTCCACGCTCTCCCGGGCAGCTGCCAGAACCGATCCGAACGAGGTGTTGCTAAAGGCCCCCTCTATGTCTAGGAAGGCCCCCAGCGCCACCTCCTTGTTCTCCAGCGTATTCTCCAGTTTCAGCACCAGTTGGTGCAGTGCTGTTTCTGTTGAGAATCCTGCTCTGTATGCATATTGTCCGCAGTGTAGAGGATATGCTTCCAGTACACCGCCCCTAATGTGCCGGTCGAGCAGTTTTTCCACTGTTTTCAGCAAGAAGGACATGAGACTTATTGGCCTCAGGGACTTTGCCTGGTCTGTTGGACGCCCAGGTTTAGGAATAAATACAACCCTGGCCAGTCTCCATGCCCTCGGAATGTACCCCAGAGCCAGGCTGGCCCTCATAATGAGGGTAAGCACCGGCGCCAGTATATCTATCCCCTGTTGGAGCATGATGGGCATTATTCCATCAAATCCCGGCGATTTGTATGGCTTAAAGCCCGCCTATAAGGCGCCTCTATTTCTGAGTGTTCCCAGTCCGGAGGTGATTGGTTTATTATGTTACAGCCGTCTGGAGTAAAATTTCCATAGTTTCCTCCCCCGAGCTTGTAAAGCCTCCCGTGGGTGTTCTAAGGGAGCCTATGTTAGTCTGAGGGCCCTTAGACAGGATCTTGTGTAGTCGAGCACTCTCGGACGTGTTTTCCACTTCTTCGCAGTGCCTCCTCCACGACTCCTTCTTGGCGTCCCTCAGTCTTTTGTTATAGGTCGATAGGGCCTGTCTATATTCATCCCATGCTCCCGACCTTTTGGCCGCGTTAAACAGCTTACGAACCTGCGTCCTCCTTTGCCTGAGGTCCTCGTTCCACCATGGGACGTTCCTGGTGGACACCCTCATTTTCAGGGGGCAGTTGGCGTTATAGGCCGAGGTAATTGCGTCTCGCAATTGGACTGCTGCAATCTCGAGGTCTATTGAATCCCTTATGGCCCTCTCAACCCCCCGCAGTTCCACAGCTAGATCTGCCCTGTAGGCTTCCCAGTCCGCCTTGCGGGGGTCCCGGTACCCTACCGTTTCTCTTTCGACTTTGGCGATTTCAAACCGGATGTATCTGTGGTCTGAGCTACTCACTTCCCCAGACACAGCCCAGCTTTTAACAAAGTCACCCAGAAACTGGGTGGAAACTGTTAGGTCTAAAACTTCCTCACGCCGTGTTGTGACGAATGTCGGTTTATTACCTCTATTCAATATGTCTAAATTAAATTTCATAAAGAATTGTAAAAGTGCCTCACCCCTAGAGTTTGTGTCCGAGCTACCCCACAACTCATGGTGCGCATTCGCATCCATGCCGATGATGGTCTGCCATCCACCTGCTCTGCTACCCACCATCAGCTGCTCCAATTCGTTGGGTGGAGGAGGGTCCGTGCTGTCCCCTGGCAGATAGGCTGACGCGACAGTAATGTCCCTCAGCCCATCCGCTCCTCCACATCGGATTTTGATCGTTGCCAGGTCCCTGGAACAGAAATTCATTAGAGGAAGAAACTCTATCCCTTCCCTGACAAAAATGCAGGCCCTCGGGTTCTCGCTGGATCTGCTGTAGATGAGCTTTCCAGTAGCTCCGCCGAGTCCCTTGATCTCTCCTTTATAGGAGTACGGTTCCTGGATGAGGGCCACATCCGTGTTCCTCAGAGCCATTAGTAGTCCGGCCGTGGCTGCCCTACTGTGTTGGAGGTTGACCTGAAGGAACCTAAGTCCCATTAACCCTTAGTTGCTTCCCCAGTGGGCGGAAGCTAACCCTTCCCATGCCCCAGAATGCCTTGAAGGAGGTTCCTTCAAGGGCTCTGTAAGATGTCGGGTCGATCGAGAAGGCGAGCGTCTGTCCTGTCTCCTCTGCCTTCCTGCTTAGAACCGACCAGTGTTGCGTCCCCAGTTCAGGGTTCTGGATCTTAAGTCTGCTGATCACCGTCTCCTGCGGGACGGTGTCAGGGATCCGTACGAGGACCTTGCGTCTCTTTGGGAGTTCCTTGGGCTCGACGGCTGTCAAGTCCGCCCCCTCCCAAATCTGACCGAGGCCCCCGATCGTTTTCCGCAGCCAGTCCCGCGACTGCGGGCCGGCACAGGTTGTCCAGAGGATGCCCCCCGTCAGGCGCGTCCGGTGGAACTGAGGCGGGCTCTCCCCTTCCTGAAGAGAGTCCACTGCAGCTACCACCGCAGCCTGGATCAGGTCCGCCTTCCCCTGGTCTAGCGTGACCTCAGGATGGCGTCTGTCAATCACCGCCATCCCGAGGCCCTCCGCAGCCTCCCTGTAAGAGCCAGTCTGCGCCGGTGTTCCGGCCTTGGTTCCTTTGGGAGGTCTGTCTGTAGTAGGCGTGCTAGAGCCAGAGCGCGGCGTCTTCCGACTCGCACTCTCCTCTTGCGCCTTTACAGGCACCCTGGCCCTTTTGGAACGTCTGTCTGTAGTGGGCGTGCTAGAGTTCGAGCGCGTCCTCTTCTGACCCGCACTCCCCTCTTGCGCCTTTACAGGTTTCTCGACCGTCCAGGTCCCGGCCGCCATTTTTTGCGCCCTCCGGAGCTTCTTTCTTTGCGCCCCGGAAAGACGCTTGGACTGCCGGGGCAGTCCCTCTACTCTAACAGTAGAGTCCTCACTGGTGGAGGGGCCCCGGAGTCCGCGGAGCTCGCCGCCCTCCGGTGGGGCCCAGCCTCCAGCTTGGGTGTCGGGGACAGGTCTCTGGCCGAAGCTACCCCCTGATCCCCCGTATCTACGCCGGTCGTGGGACCTCCAGAGTCCGCTGCCGCCCCCTGGCTCGTCTCCGTTTCCGGGATAGACTCAAGGCACAAGTCTGTAGCCGGAGCCACTCCTCGAGCCTCATTGGTTTTGGTTTTGTATGTGTTTATTATCTTCATGTTGTTCCCACGAGAATGGGGGAAATACTGTCCCCACCATCAGAACCCCCTGTGTGGTGCAAGGCGGGTTACTCTGGAGGGTTGCCTGGTACTCCAGAGGTTCCGTTCACGACACCATCGCCCTGGTGCCATCCATCCATAGGCACGGGTTACGTGACACCGTAGATTGGGAGAGTTTAGTTCGACCTCCTTGTCTAGATCCGTCATGTTTAGTTATTAGCAGGGTCACCTCGTGCAGGATGCGGATTTTTACCGCGCATGACGGTCTTGGGGAAAGCTTCATCGGGAGTTTATGTTGTTATTTCCACTTCCTCAGCTTGCCCCCTGGAGTCCTTTGGCCCGCGACTCCTTAACCCCCTTTAAAGAGATTGGACAATGATCAACTTTTAATTGTTTTCCAATGTGTTTTTGTGGTGCTTTTCTTATTTATTTTTAATAGAATGGAATCTGACAATATAATAATTGCAAAAAAAAAATCATGTGCAAAACTGTAGCGGTAAATTTGCAACGCTTTTCAAAAAACTGTTTTCAGAAACCTGCCTAGCCTATACCAATCAGCCCCCACCCCATACTTCACATAAGTGGCTGCAGGTTGATATGGTTTTACTTTAAAAACTGTGCAGGCCAGAGCAATTTCCTGCAAATTTTTTTTTTTTTTTACCTTCACATGATATGCTGATATTATAAAACTCTACCAGCCAACCCCCACCCCCATACTTCTCATAATAGGCACTAGGTTGATGTTTTACTTTAAAAAAGTCCGCAGGTCAGTGCAATTTCTTGCAGGGCAGACTATTTTCTATCTATACACGACATAGTAATGTTATAAAACTACACCAACCAACCCCACCCTTGTACTTGACATTAGTGGCTGCAGGTTGATATGTTTTACTGTAAAAACTCTGCAGGTCAGTGCAATTTCCTGCAGGTCATACCATTTTTCTTCCTACACATGATATGCTGATTTTATAAAAATATAGTAATCAATCCCCACCCCCATACTTTACATAATTGGCTGCAGGTTGATATGCTTTACTTTCAAAGCTCTGCAGGTCAGTGCAATTTCCTGTAGGTCAAACAATTTTCTACCTACACAAGATATGCTGATATTAAAAACCATACCAACCAACCCCCACCTTTATACTTCACATGATTGGCTGCAGGGTTGATGTGTTTTACTTTAAAAAGCCTGCAAGTCGGTGCAATTTCCTGCAGGTCAGACCATTTTGTACCTAAACATAATGATATACGGATATTTGAAAACTATACCAACGAGCCGCCACCCCCATACCTAACATAATTGACTGTATAGGTAGGAAATGGTCTGACCTGCAGGAAATTGCACTGACATGCAACGTTTTTAAGCTGTACCATATCAACCTGCAGCCAATTACGGGGGTGGGTTTTTTTTTTCCCTCAGGGCTCGTCCGCGGCCTTGCCGCCCCGATAGCACCGCAACCATTGGTTGATTGTGCATACCCTTAGTCTTACTCCACCCATTCCAAAATCACTGTGCCTTGAACTAGTCTGCACAGCGATTGGTAGGGTGAAGTTTTATATTGCTCTGTCTCCGGTCTAGAGTGACCGTAGATCAGTTGTCTTTTCCGGTCCAGAGCTATACACTCACACAAGATGTGCTGGGCTGATTCCTCCCCCTCGCCGCAGAGTCTGCATGCGAGGTCCCCTTCGAACCGCCCCATTTTATGCAGGTGTTTCTTATTGACTTCCCATGTCTGAGCCCTGGACAGTCCGCCCAGTACACCTTATGTTGGTTTCTGACCCAGGACTTAATGGCTCCCCTGGCAGTGCTCTTTGACACGCCCAGAGCCGGTTCTGGTCCCATAAATGGTTCTTCTGACTCTCTCTTCGCGAGACTGTCAGCTTCTTCATTGCCTTTGACCCCCGAGTGGCCCGGCACCCAGATGAGGGTCACCTCATTCTGCCCAGCCAGGTCGCTCGTCTCGTCTCGGCACTCACTCACCAGCCAGGAATTTACCCGTGGGCTACTTAGTGCCTTAAGGGCTGCCTGGCTGTCTGTGGCTATGAGGATCCGCTTGTTGGTGTAGCCCCCTCCTCTTGTTCTCCCGCACACAGTGCAGGATGGCGTACATCTCGGCCTGAAACACTGTTGCATGGGCTCCGAGGGAAATACTATGACTTACCCTCGGTCCTTCCGAGTAAACACCTGCCCCCGTCCCACGCTCCCCGCCGGATCCGTCCGTGAACCAGACGAGCGCGTCCCGTGGAATGCCCGGCGTCTCCTCCCGCCATGCCTGGCGATCGGGGATTTCCACTGTAAAGTTGTTTTCCCTGCACATTCACGGGCTCGCGAAGTCTGACCTCATTTCAAGCATGGGCTCCTTCACGATCTCCTGAATTTTGCAGTGGCCCCTGAAGCCTGGGTTGATCTTCAGTCTACCATTGCAGGCTAGTCTGTATAGTCCTAGCCTGGCCTCTCACATAATAACTAAGTGTAGGGGGGGTAGATCCAGCAACACTTCCATGGCGGCTGTTGGGGTTGAAGACATGGCCCCTGTGATGCCTAGGCAAGCCATCCTTTGGATCTTGCCTAGTTTTTGTGGGGGTGGGGGTTGGTTGGTGTACTTTTATAATATCAACATATCGTGTATAGGTAGGAAATGGTCAGACCTGCAAAGTTTTTAAGCTGTATAATATCAACCTGCAGTCAATTACGTGCATTACGTGGGTGGTTGGTGTACTTTTATAATATCAACATATCTTGTATATGTAGAAAATTGTCTGACTTGCAGGAAATTGCACTGACCTGCAAAGTTTTTATAAACTGTAACACATCAACCTGCAGCCACTTATGTGAATTACGGGGGTGGGGGTTGGTTGGTGTACTTTTATAATATCAACATATCATGTATAGGTAGGAAATGGTCTGACCTGTAGGAAATTGCACTGACCTGCAAAGTTTTTATAAACTGTAACACATCAACCTGCAGCCACTTATGTGAATTACGGGGGTGGGGGTTGGTTGGTGTACTTTTATAATATAAACATACCATGTGTAGGTAGGTAGGAAATGGTATGACTTGCAGGAAATTGCACTGACCTGCAAAGTTTTATTACATTATGACCTGCTAACCTGCAAATGAGCTAGACCCTGGGGGGGGGGTCCTAGTAATGTTTCTGAAAACACTTTTTTGAAAAGCGTTCGGGAGCTATTCTGCAAATTTACCAATCTTTCATATATTTCACTAAATTTTTGTTCCTTTATAAGGTTGATATTGTTAATTGTTAAATAATTGAATATTTAAATTACCTACTAAGACAAATGTGGTATCTTTTTTTTTAATTTTATGGGAAATCCAAAAACATATACATGTGTTCTATTTAAAATCAACTATTAAGAACTAGAGTATAATCGGAAGTAACACATGGTCAAAAATGTTTATTTAAAAGAATGTAGACTATTACCTAGATGACTCCCACAATTACATTAAAAACCATTTTCAAATGTTAAATGCAAAGCTAAAAAAAAATAAGAAAAAGTTATCTTGTAAACAAAGCAGATTCTTAACACAGCATACATCAATATACTCCAACTTTGTAAATACAAATATTCTTTAAAAAATGTATATATAAATACATAATTTTGACGGGTCTATCAAAATATCTCATTCTTAGCGATAGTTATAAATAATTACAGTCAGTTGATGCAAGGTGATTATTTTGTTTCACCCTTTGAAAACCCATTTTTTGGTCAATCAGGGTACCCAGCAGAAATCAAATTTCCCTTCATTTCCAGGCCCCTCGAGGGATTTTTTCATAATACTAACAATTAAAGACACACGTCTCTGAATACTTTTTTGTTAGCATAATAATTAAAAATTCTAAACAAAAAACATATCAAAAACATAAATATGCTTAATTCTGTTAAACTAATAAAGAAAAGTGACTTTCTACTTCTTAAATGACTGCATTATTACATGTTATTTTCTGTTTCCTCATTTCTAGTTATGATATTTCTGGTGCCTTATGTTTTTTCTGCTTCACTTATCTCAAGCATTGCCGTCTAATTTTCATCAAGATTTTATTTATAGCCACGATATGAATTTTCGACGTACCGACTCAGCATATTGTCGTGTATGAAAGTGTTAAGAGATTAGGAGTGGAACATATAAAAGTCAATGATAAGAAGAGTCGGTATGTTGAAAATTCATATTGGCGCATGTCACCATGCACTGATATAAATATAGAATATTCTTTATGTATCTCACACGTCTCATTCGATCATATCACTTAGTGTTCTTCCTTTAATGCACAAAAGGCAAAATGTGTTCTAGTTATTAGCTGCACTGAATGTGTTTATTTTATTTTAACCTTCATGATCATGTAAGATAGAATTAAAGTTGGAGTGAAAATATTGGGCATTTGTATATGGGTATTCGTATTGTAATTTACAAGAGAAAACTTTAATAGTGCAATGCATTGTGTATGAGAGTGTAAAGAAATGATTAGTGGAAAATATAAAAGTGAATACACTATAATTACTAAAGGCACGTTCAATTTTAAAGAGTGCTATCAAGGTAAACTGGAGTGTTTTGTTTATCTTATTACCTATCCAAATGTTTAATTTATAGTTAGTAATCAAATTCATAACACTTACCTTCAATGCTTGTATATAATTCTTTATCTCATAGTGTGAGTCATTAAGAACAGGAAACTAATAGTGATGTAATTTGTTAATAATGTTTAAAAATAGCTTTATGTCAATCTCTGATACAACTGTGGTCAAATGAAAATAAATCACAGAAGAAAAAAACTAAACTAAAACTTGATTAAACAGGAATAAGTGAGCTCAATTATATAGGAAAACAATTTATTTACTTTTAGAATACATCATATGGAAAAGTTAAAGCTATTACATTGATAAGGCAACCCGCATATATTATACTAATATAGAGTTGCCATACAAATTAATAATAATTTGAGAAATATGAAAAAACTGATTTAAATTTTTTACAACCATTAAATTTTCAAATATAATCAATGTTTCTTATGCACCACAGAAGATTCATAATAATATAATAATATAGTATAGTAACTAAAATAAATGTAAATACTAGTAATCGATCAAACAACGTAATATATATCATATATACCTAATTTACAGAAACGATGTGGACAATAATTTGTGCACCCGACACATTATCTGAATCACTTTTAGTGTAAAAAGTTGAATACCTATTAAATTTTATACACATACAAAAATATCTTAAGCTGATTGATTTTCAAGGCAATTATAAACCGTACGACGAACGTATGTAAGTCCACAAAACAGGAGAAGGTTCTTCAAACAAAATAGAGCTAAAGAGAAAATAAGGGGTTTATTATGTTAGTCGATACATCATGCAAAAAGCCCCCTCAAAATTAATGATAACACACGTAACGGATATTAATAATGTAAAGTAATATTTCATGACAGTTCAAAGCAGATTGCAACGATGCTTCCTCCTCCGTTTGACTTGCAGTGCCGCACGAGTTGCGGTCTCGAACACTTCCCTAACACCCTCCTTGCTCTTTGCCGAGCACTCCAAATATGCAAAGGCGTTGATCTTCTCTGCTGTGGACCTGCCATCCTGAGGCTTCACCGGCTCTTGTTTCATTTTACTCAGTTCTTTGATTGTGTTAGGGTCATTACGAAGGTCTTTCTTATTACCTACCAGTATAATTGGCACATTGGGGCAGAAGTGTTTTACCTCGGGTGTCCATTTCTCTGGTATGTTCTCTAGGGAATCGGGAGAATCGACGGAAAAGCACATTAGAATAACGTCCGTGTCCGGATAGGAGAGCGGTCTCAGCCTGTCGTAGTCCTCCTGACCGGCCGTGTCCCACAGGGCCAGCTCCACTTGCTTGCCGTCCACCTCGATGTCAGCAACATAATTCTCAAAAACGGTGGGCACGTACACTTCGGGGAACTGGTCCTTGCTGAATACTATCAACAGGCACGTTTTCCCACATGCACCATCGCCGACGATCACCAACTTCTTCCTGATAGCAGCCATCGGACCTGCCAAAACACATACACACTTTACCAGTCAACGCCTATACAACACATACTAAAGATGGCGGACACGATGAATTGTAGGGAGAAGGAATGAGCGGGGCGGCGCGGGGATCGTCTGATACTGATATGATCGTGCATAAAATAACACTCACCTTTCTCAGAGTCCTCCGAGTCCCGGAAACAGCAAAACATCCAGATACTTTATCACAGTTAGGGCCTGATAGTGGTGCACGCCCTTAACTACTATATCGGCATCTATTCTTATTTGTTACAACAAATTAACACAGATAAACAACCCGCTATAAACGTACGTGCCCTCTCATTTGTTCCAGTAGAAAATTTTCTTACACTGCGCAAGTCTGTATTCCAAGAATTGTGAGTGGCGGACATAACAATATTTCTTGTCTTTGTTGAAATCATTATCATTGGCATTATCTAACTCTTTTTATTCAGTTTGACAGTTGTCAAGACTGTTTGAGCGGGTCCATTTTGGTATTAATTTAAACATTTTTAATTAAAATTCTTTTAGGAACCATTCTTAGAAGAAGAAGCATAATATGTAAATTCCCTTATTAATTTATTGTAAAAGAAATAACAGAACTGTATAAAATCCTAAAATTGCAAAGTTCCTTTAATAGGAATGACGTCATTTTGTGGTGACTTATTTGACATTGACATACGTCAGAGTCATCAGATTATCAGTCGTCAACGTCTTTCGTTTACGAATGTCTCGCCACAGTAAGCACCCTGTTGCAATACTCATGCGCACTTTGTAGAATATTTTAAGTAACGAAATAAAAGACCTGCCTGGCGTGCTGTTTACACACAATCCCTCAACGGACCTTCCTGACCTGCCCTGGCATCAGTATGCCTAATCAAAAGCTAGAAAAAGGAAAAGGGGGAAGGAAAGGTACATTATGCTCACATGAATCGCAGGGTTAATTTTCCTTCCCCTTTTAGCTTTTAACTGGGCAAACTGATGTCAGGGCAGGTCAGGAAGGTTAGCTGGAAGGATTGTGTGTAAACAGCACGTCAGGGAGGTATTTTATTTCGTTACTTAATATATTGTACGAAGTGCGCATGAACCAGTGGCGGAGCTCCGTTTAAGGAACGTTTGTTGTTTATGCCTTAGAAATATAAGTACTTTCGTACGCATCTAGCTTCGCTGGCTGTCTAACATTTTTGAAAAATTTGAGATTGTCTTGATCTATGTGGTGATTATTATCCCAAATAAGTTGTGCCACGCATGACTTGTCTACACTACCCTATCTCAGCTGTACCAGATGTT
Source organism: Tillus elongatus (assembly GCA_964006375.1). Taxonomy (NCBI): domain Eukaryota; kingdom Metazoa; phylum Arthropoda; class Insecta; order Coleoptera; family Cleridae; genus Tillus; species Tillus elongatus. Next base: position 54,712,200 of record OZ023264.1, on the reverse strand, counting down.
ATTTATTACTTACTTTCTCTTATTACCTACACTTATCACCTATTCTAAATTATAATCTGTGGCTGGCTGTATGATAGACAAAGCCATTAGTTATGTTCTGTGGTCTGTATATATGTAATGCAAAGAGGTTGTAACCTCTTTGATGTAATAATGTAATTCATTTATATGAATCGTTTTGCTGCCGAGGCAATGGTGAATATTCATGGATACGACTCAACAGTGCATGTACCTGGATTTTGAGGGTTTATGATTGGCTTTAGTCGGCATGCGAATAAATATACGATGGGTTGGGTATCGGATACTACTTTATTTCTTGGTATTAATTATGAATGATTAATTAATTAGGAATTGTTATAATGCTACACTATTTTCAATTGTGGCAAACAATCTGCCAGAAAATTACACATTTACCAAAACAGATAAAAATGGGAATTATGTTGTTTTCCGGATTATAGAAGTTTGTGATGAAACTTGGGTAGTTAGAAACATAATAAGGGAGTGCATCAGACGCCTGTAGCTGCCAGCAGTTTCATTGTTGTCAAAAATGTAGACGAATATCAACATTTTGTCAACACTTTTTGACATAACAATGAAAAACTGGCGCCGGGTGAACTCGCACCATTAAGGCTTTGTATAAGCTTAAAAACTTAAAAAAAAAGAATGAATATTCTCACATAGGCAATGGTTAGAAAAGCTAGCTTCATTATGTACTAAAATTATTTGGAAAGTTTCCTGCTACTGGGAGACTATATATATACAAACCTGAAACATCCATATCAGATACATAGATGTCGATTATAGTATCTTTCAATATTTTAGTTGTTCAATACAATGTACCCCAGCTTTTTGTTTACATAATAATGACTGCATTATTGTTTAATAATAAAACTCCCAATTTTATTAAGTAAGTAAATATGTAATATTTTAAGCACTCTCAGAATCAAAATTCAAAACGCATTATAACTATACCCTAAACGTAGATACAAATGTCAGGTAATATTACCACGGCGGCATTGAACTTTCGCTCTGAACTGGAAACTAATCAAATTTAACTTTGAACTTGCCTATATACTACTTAGTGGAATCCGTGAATATGCGGCAATGGTCTGCTGCGTTATAAATGTTTAGATGTTAAGCTAGATACATAGTTCATACACTCCCAAATTGCGAAATTTATTCCTATTGGTCCATTTTAAATAATATTAGGACATTATCTAAAATAAATCAATAGGGATGGGTTTCGCTGCAATTTAGCAATTCGGTTTTCGCAATTCGCGAGTGTATGAACCTTAGACATTAGAATAGGTATGAACCTTAGATTAAGTAATAATTACCTAATCTAAGTTATGAACCAAGCTTTTTAGAATGCGTTATATAGCAGACATTCTTATAATTTGTTACACGGTAGTTGTGTGGCCACAGCATAAAATAAAAATTATTATCTGTGCTAAATCCTACAGCCATAGATATATTTTGACTTAGTTTTTCATTTATCTATGTTCTATGTCCAAAAGCAATACAACAAGCTGCATGGAAAGTCAAAAGTCAAACAAATAACATTAGTAATTAGTAAATGTTTTTGGTTTTTGGAGAAGAAAAAGCGGATATAGGTATTATTAGTTTGATATTTTGGTGTTAATCTGTTCACACAAACATAGTAAATACAAGTTATTAAGTGAATTAATATTTCTGTTGGTATTAGAACAAAAATATTATAGATATTAGACAGTAGCAGTAAAGAAAATTTGTTATAAAAAACAAAATAACCTGACTGAACTTAACGTTTTTCTATTTCAGATTTTAGTTTGGGTTACCTTAGTTCGTATTTGGCAGTGAAAATAAATAGAGAATAATGATTCACTGTCAACTGTGGATGGGCTGTGTAAGTCATGCATTTATGTAAGGTTTTCTCCTCAAATGATGCAATTTTTTTTTGTAGCTGGAGCCTTACATGACGGAGTCATTTATTATAACCGCATTCAGAAAAATGGGCGAGGTGCCCTTAAATGCAAGGGTTATGCGGAACAAAATCACAGGTGAACCCTTTGGTTATTGTTTTGTTCAGTTTAGAACCGATGAAGAGGCTTTAGATGCCATGCATAAATTAAATGGTAAACCTATACCTGGTACTAACCCAGTTGTGCGATTTAGACTCAATAATGCAAGTAATGCTAGCAGAGCTTGCATGGGAGAGTATTCTATATGGGTTGGAGATCTGAGCTCAGATGTTGATGATTATAACCTTTATAGGGTATTTTTATCAAAATATAACACAATCAAAACGGCTAGAGGTGAGGCTTTTGGTATTCATCAAATTTCTTAGTTTGTATACAGTATTATGTGGTGGTGTTAATATATGTTACCTATTAATTTTTGGTTTAGTCATTTTAGATAACTATGGTCGCAGCAAGGGTTATGGTTTTGTTAGTTTTGGCAGTGAGGATGAGATGCGAGACAGCCTGAAGACAATGAGTGGTTATGTAGGACTAGGGTCTAAGGCATTGAAAATTTCACATGCTGTACCAAAACCAAAAGGTTCACTACCAGAGCCACCAAATAACTCAAGTAGCTCAAATACCTCGACATATACACCAAATACCCAAAATACTACTGACTATAGCCAGTATTATGACCCAACTTATTGGCAGAATTATTGGCAAAATGTGAGTATTTGAATAGGTTTTAATTTTTTCTTGTTATTTTGTATTCAATTAAGTAGTCTTACATTAAATCTAAGTGTAACAAGCAGCTAATAAAAGAGACATAATGAGTAACTCAACACTCCAACGAAAACATTAAGGTATTGAAAGTTGTGGTGTAGCAAGTACTTTGAGGTAGTGATTTTTTTTTACAGGATTAATATACTAAGGTAGGGACTCCTAAGAGATTGCACTTAACCTTCGATTCCCTATAAAAATATCAATATCAAAGTTAATTTATTAATGCTGTATTACATTAGGTTCATATATCAATAACATAACTGGCACAAAAAAGTTATTCTCATGACTAAAAAGATTATGCAGCTTCTAGTAATACATTGCAAATGCATACCCTTAGAGCCATGTGTGGCTAAGAGGACGCAGTAGTATTTTTAAGAGTAAGCACTTATCACGAAGCTGTGAAATATTCAAACCTTAATAAAATATTGAAAATTAAAAATATCGAATATTTTTATTGGGGTATAAGAAATTTTTAAGGAATTTTAGTGTTCATTATTTACACAATTAATTTTGAAACTTAAAAAAAATGTGACATCATAATTTGTCTGCAATCTAGCAAAAAATGTAGCCACAAACCCTGAAAAATGGAACATCTAATTGGGCTAAAGAGACAGGCTTAAAATATTGTATATTTGAGTGGAGGGTGCTGTCGTCCACGTAACTGAACTGGGTTGGATGTGCTAGAAAGGAGGTCATTGATGTGGAGAAGAAACAAAGTAGGGGCTAAAACTGAACCTTGAGGAACTCCTTCATTAATTGGATACAGTTTAGAGGAATGGCCATCCACGACAAAAGAAATGCTCCGGTTGGAGAGGAAATTTGATGTCCAGGTACAGAGCTTTGGTGGTAGGCCATCGGCCGGAAGTTTATTAAGCAGCACTGCATGCCAGACCTGGTCGACCGCTCTGGATATGTCTAGAGCGACAATCTGGGATTCACCGTGTAGTTCCATAGACTTGTTCCAAGAATGGGTGACAAAGGAACGGAGGTCGGCAGTGGATCTGCGCTGACGGAATCCATACTGCCTGTCGTGGATTAGACTGTGTTTTTCAAGAAATTTTAGTAATTCGGTGTTTATATACTTTTCCATCACTTTAGAGACGACTGAAAGGAGAGAAATAGGCCTGTAGTTGCTAGGAAGCACTTTGGATCATTTCTTGGGGACGGGTTGTACTCGAGCAGTTTTCCAGTTACTAGGGAATATGCCTCTATTGTAAGATATCTGAAACAGACGAGTCAGGACAGGAGTTGGTGCACATTTTTTGAGAACAATTGCTGGGATATCGTCAAGGCCAGAGGCTTTCCTGGTATTAAGAAAAGAGAGCATCTTTCATACCTTTTTAGTGAGTGATATCCATCATTTTATGCGCGACATTGGGGACTGTTGGTAGTTGAACATTTGGAGGTGGGTTGTAGAATTGCCGGCGAACAACAAGGCAAAAAGTTCAGCCTTGCCCAGGGCGGTAGAAACAATTTCATCCCCTAAGACAAGTGGTGGGAACATGCTCTTGCAGAAATTATTCCCAATAGATTTAGCAAGAGTCCAGAAGGGTTTGCTGCCGCTGGAGCTTAAGAGGACTTTGTTTTTGATGTGGTTATTAAACGAGCTTTTTGCCTCAGAAAGAATGCCGACATAGCGGTTTCTTGCATCGTTAAATGCTTGACGGTTTTCTTGACTGGGATTGTGTAGAAGCTTTTTGTGAGCTTGGATCTTTTCAAGTCTGGCCTTGTCACAGGATTTAGAGAGGCTGCAGAGTTTTTCTGTGTACGTGGAATAAATAATTCCAGGCCAGCTTGGATAATTTCGGTGACGTTTTCTGAGATATCAGAGGGGTCAGGACGAGAGAAGCAGACAGGCGCACATGGAAATGAGGAAAAGTAATCTCGCATTTCGTCCCAGTTCACGGAGTTGTAGTGCCAAACGATATGTGGGTGTGATGACTGTGTGACCTTGGGTTGCATTGCACAGGAAGCAGTGACCATGCCGTGGTCTGAGCGACCCAGGGGGGCGTTGACTGATATCTTATAGCAGTCAGGATTTGTAGTAAGAAGGAGATCTAAGGGATTTGAGCTGTGTGTTGGGATGCAAGGAAAGTAAGTAGGTTGCTGAACCATATTGGCTAAAGAATTCCTGACTGCAAAGGCCTCCGCTGCTCTTCCTTGTGGATCGGTTTTTGAAGATCCTAGCCATGCCTTATTATGAACATTGAAGTCACCAAGAATAGTGACCTCGGAGGAAGGATATTTAGAAATCAGATGGTTGGTTTTTCAGAATGGCAGTCAAAAAGCTGGACAAAGTTGTTGTCAGAAGGTGATCGGTAAATGCAACAGATGAATTTAGTTGCAGTCCTGAGAGAGTTTTATCCATAGTATGTCTTTTCTTCCAGCTTCTAAATTGGGGAGTCTGGTGCAGGGTAGATTGCTACGGACGTATGCGCACACGCCTCCATGCAATCTAAAGGAAGTAAGGAGCTCATACCCCGGGAAATTAAGGTGATTAGTGGCTGTTTTGGCACTGATTTGAGTTTCGGTGAGGAAGAGGAGTTGGGGCCTATTAGCCTGGAGGAAATAGTGGACGGAGTTCAGGTTAGAATTTAGGCCACATATATTCGAGAAGGATATGTTAAATCTTGATGCTGGCACCCCTTGTACACCCCTCTCCCGGAGATCCAAAGGGAGGGGTATTTTACCTCCGGAATCTTTTGTACAAGGAGGAGCCATCATCATTTTTGCTTATAAGGGAAACCGACTCATACACCAGAACCGGAAACGTCCGTCGGGACTTCACCGGCCCCTTGATGTAAGGGGTGGTACCTCCTCGGGCGTGAAAAAAATCCTTTACTATCACGTAAAGCAAAATTCCACTACCACCTACCATATTGCAAGTATACCACATCAGCCAACTATTAAAGAGCTGACCAGCTCTAGAACTTGCCTTAGCTTTTTGATTGGGTGAACCTGGGGTGTTTTAGGGGAGCAAATGAGCGGGTCACGATATGCACTTTTTTGGGAAACATGCTTACAACCACCCATGTATGCATAAACCAAGAGACATGTGGTTTCAAACTCCCAAGAAAGTTACGGGACCTGGGGCAAGTAGGGGTGCTATGTAGTACTAAGCTGTTTTTCGCATTTTGCATTTATAATTTCTTTTGATCTCATCCCTGCCCAGCATCCAAATTTGCTCAGGGTCCTGTAACTTTCTTGAAGGTTGAAACCACAATATTTCTCTTGTTGTTCATGTATACAGGTGCTTCGAAACATGTTTTTGAAAAAACAATTCTGAAAAGTGACCGAGGGATAGTCTGAAAATGTACCAAATTTATATCATATTTTTTAGTGAATGTTCGTAGAAAAAATTAACTATGGGGAGACCCCGACTTTTGAATTTTGAAATTTTTTTAAAAAATGAGTGCGAACTAGGACACTTAGAACCCATATCCGGGGTTAGTTTCAATTTTTATATGTGTATAGGCCGATTTTGATCTAACTTTCTTTTGTAAGTAGCTTCGATAAGTTCGTTAGCGAGGAAAATCAGACTAGGTTTTTCGGGAAATTTTTGAGTTTTCTTTCGAAAAAAATTGTTATCTCAAAAAATAAAAAAACTATAACCAAATTTGGTAGGTAGGTTTACGATATAAAAAGTAAACTATACAGCAGAATTCAGATTTTTGTTACAAGAAAAAAAAGTTATAATAAAATATTTGGTGCCAGATCATTTCTATGAAAATTCACTACCATAATCAACTTGCTGCGTCCAGACTTTTTACCATGACACACTTGCTGGGTCAGTATTTTTAATTTTAGTTTCTTTTTAATCAAATCAACACCTTATTTGTTACCATAGCGAGGACTGGGAACGAAATCAAACGACCCTATTGAGAGCTGATCTGTATGGTATGCTGACGGCTCCAAAACCAATATGGGAGTAGGAGCCGGCGCATATGGGGGCAACACCGATGCTAGACTATCAGCTAGCCTCAGCAAGTACGCAACCATACACCAGGCAGAAGTGCCATCAAGATGTGTGCAAGGGAAAGTATAGGAAACCAGTGCACACACAAATCGATAAAGATATATACAGATAGCCAAGCTGCAATAAATGCTCTTGGTCCCTATCGTTGCAATTCAAAAACGTAATGGAGTTGTAACTCTGCCCTCAATGAACTGGGCAGCTGTAATGAGGTGTCACTGGTCTGGATACTGGGTCACTCGGACCATGATGGCAATGTTGCGGCCGACACGCTTGCCAGGAGTAGTGCCTAGAGGGACTTTATCGGACCAGAACCGGTGCTGGGGATAACATCATGCACAGCAAAACACACCTTAAAGACCTGGACAGAAAGAATGACAAGCCAGCAATGGCAAAATCTGCCAGGATTAGCTCCCTCTAAGGCCTTCATAAATGGCCTGTCTGAGTCAAGGGCTAAAAAACTTCTAGAGTTAAACAGACAACAACTGAGTACTCTAGTCAGCCTGTATACAGGACACTACCGCTTGCGTCACCACATGCACCGTATTGGAATCGGTCAGGAGACCGAGTGCCGGCTGTGTATGGAGAGTGACGAGACAGCAGAGCACGTACTGTGTTCCTGTCCGGCGGCAGACAGGACTAGATACCTGCTCTTTGGCAAGACAAAGCTTGCTCCGGAAGATCTGGATCAACTTTCGCCCACAAAGATTATCGACCTCTGCAGGAGGCTGGCTTTGTTGTGCGAAATATAGACCATTAGGCGTGAGCCACAATAGACCTTATGGTCATGGTGGAGGGACCGGTATGGCCCACTGACATTCAAACCTAACCTAACCTAGTCACTGGGATTGGTTGAGGTGAAGCTGAGAGGTGTGCGAACGCATGCTTTCGTAGAACCAAACTATGAACTAACCCAAATAAATATGTTGCTTCGAGCTTCGAACCTCGGAATTATTATGCCTAAGGTTCACAGTGGAACTTCGAACGTGTTAAAAATTTAAATTCGAATATCTAACTAACCAAAGTTCTTGAATATTCATATATCATTTCCTTAAATGTAAACTTTAGGTATATTATAGCATATAATATTGGGTACGTAGAAGCAGATCCCCATTCCTTTTACAAAAAGCAAAGGTTCAACAAAATATTAAGGTTGTTTAGGTGAAAATGTCTTCTGCTGCAGATGTTAGTTGTGAAGATGGGTCAACGTTGTATCAAAAATACAAAAAGGTATATTGAAAACTTTTTAGATTTCTACTATAGCTAAGCTCAAGTATAAGTATTTTTTTGGTATTAGCTAGGGAGTTTTAGCAGTCAGATTGAGGGGGATTAAAAGTCAACATGATAGGTATATAATAACCACTTAAAATTTTAACTGCCTCCTGATTCTGACTATTTAACTGTTCGGCCCATTGTGAAATAAAGCATGTTTAACCTAGTGCTTCTCGAAGGCAATCTGCAGTTTTCATCATAAATTCTGAAAAATTACTTTAACAGTCGCTTTGGAACACTGCCACAATGTTCTAACTGAAAAAGGGGTCGAGATGCTGATATATAAAAAAATGAATTATGTGATTAATAAATGGCTCTGTCAGGCCTCAATGTGTTTCACAAATTGTCAAAAATACGCATGAGTGACATTCCCTGAAATTCCGCTACCGAATCAATAGTGCTGACACCGAGTTTAGAACGCTGCTACAGACTGACAACTTCGCTACCTTTGGCAGCATTTAATGCCTGTAAATTTAAATTTCGAAGTGTTCTTGAGCAACAAACTTCGAATTATTTTCGAGAATTATGTGTTTCGAACTAGTTTAACATCTGGCGGGTACAATTTTTCGAACAGAAGGTTCGGGTTAAGATTGGGTTTGGTTCGAAATTTCGAGGCTTCGCACACCCCTAGACTCTAATTGTTTATCAAGGAACATTACATTATTATGGTTTATTCGAGTTTGATGATATTAAAATTTTTTAGTTAATTCATCTTGACTTAATATTTTTGTTTTTGTTTATTATTTATTTAAGATTATGTTTTAATTGGTATTTTCTTAGCAACCATATTTTGACGCAAACCAGCAACAACAACAACAACCAGAGAAAAATAAACCTCAACCACCTCCACCACCCCAAGAAGTTGATGATGATTTGGAATTGATTGGTAAGAATCCTTAAGTATATATTTTTTTATGTATGATAAATTGCTTTTACTACTCAGATTATTAGTAGAATGAATGAAGGAACAGTATGGGTTGGTACAATATTAGTGAATTTTCATTAAGAAAATTCACTAATAGAGAGGTATCAATGGTGAGACTTTCGGAAATTTTCTTCAAATGAGCGCAAATTAGAGCCCCTGGAACCCATTTCCATGGTCAGCTAAAATGTTTATATTTATATACACATGTATCCAACCGATAACTCAAAAAATACTTTACTTATTTGGACCATGTTTGGGGATTACCCTCTTTTTGTTGATGGCTTGGATGAGTTCGTTCATCAGATCTTAACGCCCAATTGTTCTTAACAAAAAATTAAAAAATAATTTTTTAAACGTAATATCTCTTAAATCTTCAAGTGATTGAAACGAAAATTTACAACTTAAAAGAACATATACAGACGTGGTTGTGTACCAATTTTTAAGTCGTTTGATCAAAGGAAAATAAAGTTATTCGAAATTAAAATTAAAATAATCCTCGGCATCACTTCAAATTCTGTAATGCAATATCTACAATGTTGGACAAAGACAGATGATGTTATCTGTACTGCTATCGTATTTAAATAAATGGTCGATAAAAATCAACAATGGAAGTTACAAGTATTATTGCAACATAACAGAACGTAGACAGGGACACCATCTCGGTGCGGAACCAGGTAGTATGTTGTTACAACCGCTGTAGTTAGCACAAAATGTTATAGATTGAGACATTTGTACAATCAACTAACAATTTTGTAGATGTCAGACCTGGCCCGTTTCTTTTATAATACCGGTACAATGTTTGCTTTCAAAAGCACTAAATTTTAGCATGCGACAATATCAAAACCTGCTCAAAAAATGAGGCTAGATGCATTCTCACAACAATTAGAACCGTAGACCGGTCTATGGTTCTAATTGTTGTGAGAATGCATCTAGCCTTACATACTTTGTCGCTATATAAGGGTAGAAATGGGCCAGAGCTGACAATTTATTGAATTGTTAGTTGGTTGTATACAGTCTCTATTTTTTAACACTTTGTGTTATTTGGAGCTGGCGTGACAACATACTACTTGGTTCCGTAACTAGGTGGCTCACCACTCACATAGTGTTGAAAGGCTGGCTAATATAGCCGTTTTACTTTATAGGTGTATTTTCGCAGCAATTAGTATGCCGTACTGACGAGCTCTAATTAGAGCAAAACTGGTCTACGGTTCTAATTGTTGTGAGAATGCATATAGCCTTACATACTTTGTCCCTATATTAGGGTAGAAATTGGCCAGGGCTGGCAATTTATTAAATTGTTAGTTGGTTGTATACAGTCTCTATTTTTTAACACTTTGTGTTATTTGGAGCTGGCGTGACAACATCCTACTTGGTTCCGCAACTAGGTGGCGCCGCGCTCACCACTCACTTAGCGCAATCTTACATTTTTAATTTTGACAATACGAAAAACAGGCAAGGTATGTTGAAGTTTATAATTTTGACATAAAATTTTAAATAGTTAAAACGTACTGCAAATAATAGAACATTCTGTTAAGTACTTTAAACTATTAATATTAATTAAAAAGTGCATAGACCTTTCGTTTATTAAACATTTTGCGTTACGTCAGCTTATTATGGACATTAAAACCAGAAGTAATTTACTAGGTGTTACTAATTTAACCTTTTTTTTTAATTTTTGAATATAATAACAGTAAAACTTTTCGGATGATGGTTCAGAGACCTCATTAATGTTCTTGAGATGATATGAGTTTGTGTCTCAAAGATAGAGATACTCCAACAAACTGTTCCCCTATATTTTTTGTATTAGTGATTCATAAAAAGCCAGTTTCCTTCTGTATCTTGTACTACAGTTCCGTCTTCGTTTTGAATTAATATGTGCCTACCTTTCTCAAAATTTATGACTTCTTCCATGTTTATAAAAAAAGTTCAGGACGCAGCAAGTGTGTGATGGTAGCCAATTTTCATTAAATGCTTCAAATTTGAATCACTCAATTTTCTATAAACCTAGAAAGTTTAATTTTGGTATGTAGTAAGCATTTTCGCAAGGCAACATATCCACCATATTTCATCAAAATAGCTTTGTTATTTTCGAAGAAAAAATTTGTTTTCAAAAGGAAACTAAAAATTTTGCCGGAAAACCGTGTCCGATTTTCCCGGCTAACAAACACATCCAAGCCATTAATAAAAGAAAGGTACTTGCCGCGTTTCATCCAAATTGGTTAATCATTTTTTGACTTACATACACACGCACGTGCGCGTACACACACGGACACACAGGCTGTCCCAATAGTGTGTAATTCCTCTGTATATCCCTTAGCCTTAGAGCTAGCCGTCAAAACTTTCAACAAAATTTCCTTGTGCTTATCTAAGCTATATCAAGAAAATATATTCCGCTTTGTGGAACTTCCGGTTGCAACGGAAGTAGCTATCAACTTCGTTATTTTAATGGAATGCTCTGCTTTTCATTGCATTTTTTGATAGAGATTAAAAAATAAGCGTGACTTTGTGTAGCATTCTCTATAGCGATCTTTGATAGACATTCTCTTTTTTTTTTTTTTTTTTTTTTTTTTTTTTTTTTTTTTTTTTTTTTTTTTAAGTTTCGGCTTATGTGTTATTTCAAACGTATGCTGTGGGATGAGTTTTGTTGCCTTAGATTCGAAATATCAATAGACGACATTTAATACTTTAAAATAGTTAAAGAATAATTTATCATCATTGTACAGGGTGTATTATTTTTGGGTTACAGCATATCTAATTTTACAGTGACATAACTTGTGTTTTTCAAATGGAACACCTAAATTTTTATGGATTGGTCAGGTAGATCATTAAATTCTGTATCGAGGTAGTACAGCAATTTTTCTCAAAAAATGCGCATCAGAACTTGCTCCTGTCCTGACTCGTCTGTTTCAGACATCTTACAATAGAGGCATATTCCTAGTAACTGGAAAACTGCTCGAGTACAACCCATCCCCAAGAAAGGATCAAATGCGCTTCCTAGCAACTACAGGCCTATTTCTCTCCTTTCAGTCATCTCTAAAGTGATGGAAAACTATATAAACACCGAATTACTAAAATTTCTTGAAAAACAGAGTCTAACCCACGACAGGCAGTATGGATTCCGTCAGCGCAGATCAACTGCCGACCTTCTTTCCTTGGTCACCCATTCTTGGAACAAGTCTATGGAACTACACAGCGAATCGCAGATTGTCGCTCTAGACATATCCAAAGCATTCGACCAGGTCTGGCACGCAGCGCTGCTTAATAAACTACCGGCCTATGGCCTACCACCAAAACTCTGTATGTGGACAGCAATTTTCCTCTCCAACCCGAGCATTTCTGTTGTCGTGGATGACCATTCCTCTAAACTGTATCCAATGAATGCAGGAGTTCCTCAAGGTTCGGCTTTAGCCCCTACTTTGTTTCTTCTCCACATCAATGACCTCCTCTCTAGCACATCCAACCCAGTTCACATTTACGCGGACGACAGCACCCTCTATTCGAATATACAATATTCTAAGTCTGTCTCTTTAGCCCAATTTGATGAGGATCGCAGACTCATTGAGGGTTCTATCTCCGTGGATCTCCAAAAAATATTAGACTGGGGAAGTAGAAATCTTGTACAATTCAACCCCACCAAATCACACTCTTGCTTTCTTTCTCATAAGAGATACACCAGCCCTAGACCCATCACAATAAACAACCAAGTTATTCAAAGTAATGAGTCCTTTTCACTTGTTGGCATCTCTGTGGATCGAAATCTCACTTGGCACCAACATGTCACATCAATTGCAGAAGCGGCTACTAAAAAATTAGGTTTCCTCTTCCGGGGTCGCAAATACTTTTCACCAACTAATTTCTATACTTTATATACTTCACAAATAAGACCAAACCTCGACTACTGCTCCCACATCTGGGGTGCTGCTGCCGCTTCTACACTCACTATCCTGGACTCCATTCAGAAGAGAGCTATACGTCTCATCGGTGACCCTACCCTCACCCAAAGGCTGCCATCCCTTGCCCACCGACGTGCTGTTGGTGACCTCTCTCCCTCTTTTATAGATATCTGCACGGGCAGTGCTCAGAGGAGCTTTCTTCCATAGTTCCTCCACCTGCTGCCCCCAACAGATCTACCAGGGGAACAGAGCGAATGCACCCTTTTACTGTCCAGGTCACCAGACATAGAACATCTTGTTATGCCCGCTCTTTTGTCCCGAGGACTTCTAAGCTGTGGAATTCCTTGCCGGCACATGTTTTTCCTTCTCCCCAAACCTCCAAACCTTCAAGTCCAGAATTATTAAGTTGCCTCTTTCCTCCTTGTCGACACCCACGGTACGATAGTATTTAGGCTGTAAGCCCTCGTGGTGTATTGTTGAAATAAAAAAAAAAAAAAAAAATAGGTTTTCCTATAGCTATAGTTGATAGTTTTTGAGTTATAGTGGTTTGTTTTGGTTTCGCTTGTAAAAACTATACTCTGTAAGATACAGGAGGCACAGAGAATTAGACAACTAATATTTATTGCCAGATGACAGATAAACGTCACCTAACCAAAACTATAACTATTTTCAGTTCTCTGGTGTTTGAGCGAAGTCTTATATTATAACTTTTGTGTCATTTAATTTAAAATAAATTATAATACTGAGGAATTAGTTAATATGACACTTATTATAGGCGAATGTCAGCGAAACTGTTTTCTAGCATCTCGTGTGTACACACAAACATATCCGAACCGAAGACATCCTCGGGAAAAATGTTTCGTAAAATTGTTGGACCATTTTTTGTGAACTGCTAACGCCAATTATAAAATGTCAACACGTCAAGGGAGAGTAAGTGGCAATGAAAAAAATGAATTTTCCATTGTTGCATCGGCATTAGATAATCCGCACACAAGCGTGAGGAAAGTTGCCAAAGTATTAGGAATATCAAAATCTTCAATGAACAGAACATTGAGAAAATACAATATAAAATAAAGTTGCAGCAGGGTTTGACGAATGCAGATTTTCGAAGTTGCCTCAGTATTTGCGAGTGGGCAGTTGGCAAGTTAATGAAAGTGAGAATTTTTTTAATTACGTGATGTTCAGTGATCAATCTTCATTTTCAAGTTGTGGTAGGGTTAACGGGCGCAACTTTAATTATTACGCTTCAGAAAATCCGAACTTTTGCAGATCAGTTGACAACCAGCACTGTTTTACGATAAATGCTTGGGCTGGAGTAATTCGGACAAATCTTATTAGGCATATTTCTTTAATGGACACTTCAACGGGCAGATATATCTGCGTATATTGGAGGAAGATGTAGAGATATTTTTGGAAGATTTGCCTCTAGATAACAATCGACGTGTGTGGTTTATGCAGGACGGGGCACCAGCACATTATGACATAAATGTTTGCCCATTTCTAAATTATCGAGGTACCCCAATAAATGGATCGGTCGAGGTGGTCCCGTCTCATGGCCTGCAAGGTCTCCTGACCGCACATTTCTAGATTTGTTCCTATGGGGCTATATCAAGGAAATTGTGTATCAAACACCCCACAGGAACTAAGAAATAAAACTCTGGACGTAGCAAGTGCGTTATGATAGTGAATTTTCATAAAAATGTTTTAAATAGCAAATATGTGTTTTTTTTCTAAGAAAACATACATCAAATTTGGTTACCAGTATAACATATATAGTAAAAATAATGTACCATATTTCATCAAAATAACTTTATTGTTTGAAAATGTAAAAAAAAATTCGAAAATAAACTTAAAATATTCCCGAAAAAAACTAGTTTCCTCGCTACGAACTTTATAGGTTAATAGCAAATTAGCTATTCAAATTTGACTCATTCCATAAAAATTCGCTACCATAGGTTAGGTTAGGTTGTTTGTGAGTGGTCCATACCGGACCTTCCACCGCGACCAACGGTCTATTGTGGCTCACGCCTAATGTTTATATTTCGCCCAACAAATCCAGCCTCCTGCAGAGGTCGATAACCTTTGTGGGCGAAAGTCGATCCAGATCCTCTGGAGCAAGCTTTACCTTGCCAAAGAGCAGGTGTCTAGTCCTATCCGCTGCCGGACAGGAACACAGCACGTGCTCTGCTGTTTCGTCATCCTCCATACACAGTCGGCACTCGGTCTCCTGACCGATTCCAATACGGTGCATGTGATGCCGCAAGCGGCAGTGTCCTGTATATAGGCCTACTAGAGTTCTCAGTTGTTGTCTGTTCAGCTCTAGTAGTTTCTTAGCCCTTGACTCAGACAGGCCATTTATGAAGGCCTTGGAGTGAGCTAATCCTGGAAGATTTTGCCAATATTGAATTGTCTTTCTATCTGTCCAGGTTTTTAAGGTGCGTTTTGCTGTGCAAGATGTTATTCCCAGCACCGGTTCTGGTCCGATAAAGCCGCACTCGGCACCACTCCTGGCAAGCGCGTCT
The DNA here is from genome assembly GCA_964006375.1 of Tillus elongatus. Taxonomy (NCBI): domain Eukaryota; kingdom Metazoa; phylum Arthropoda; class Insecta; order Coleoptera; family Cleridae; genus Tillus; species Tillus elongatus. The sequence continues at coordinate 54,696,895 of OZ023264.1, read as the reverse complement.
GCCGCAACGTTGCCATCATGATCTGAGTGACCCGGTATCCAGACCAGCGACACCTCATTACAGCTGCCCAATTCGTTAAGGGCAGATTTACAACTCCATACCGTCTTTGAATTGCACTGGTAGGAACCAAGAGCCTTTATTGCAGCTTGGCTATCTGCATATATCTTTATCGATTTGTTTGTGCATAGGTCCTTTAAACTTTCCCTTGCACACATCTCGATGGCATAAACTTCTGCCTGGTGTATGGTTGCGTACTTGCCGAGACTAGTTGATAGTCTAGCATCGGTGCTGCCCCCATAGGCGCCGGCTCCTACTCCCATATTGGTTTTGGAGCCGTCCGAGTACCAGCAGAGGTCCGCTCTCAACAGGGTCGATTGGTTCCGGTCCCAGTCCTCCCTTTCCGGGAGGACGGTCTTGAAAGACAGATCTCTGCTGATTTTTGTAGGCATCAAGTCTGAGACCATTCCCAGTATCCTGTGACAATCACTGTCATCAAGGAGTCCGGACCCTCTCAGATTGACTTCCCTCGGCATGTTATCTGCCGTTTGTATTAGTCTGTACGTTGTCCACCTCGCCACCCTCTCCAACCATATGTGAAGTGGGGGAATATTGAGGAGGACCTCCAGAGCGACTGATGGTGCGGTGCTTATCGCTCCCGTTATCATCAGGCATGCTTGTCTCTGTAGATGAGCCAGTTTGGCCCTCGCGGTACCGCGAAGTACCTTAGGCCACCAAACTATGGCTCCATATGTTATCATAGGTCTGATAACCACTACATAGAGCCAGTACATCTGTTGGGGGTTTGTTCCCCAGTTGTTCCCACAGATTCTCCGGCAGGTCCACAGGGACATCTTAGCCCTGCGGATAACATTTTCTAACTGTCTGTCCCAGTTGAGCTTCTTATCTAGGATAACTCCCAGATATTTTGCTTGGTCCGAGAATGGTATGTTTTCCCCCATAAGATTAGGTGGTTTTAATTTGTCCAACCTTCTTCTTCTGGTGAACGGGACAATGATCGTTTTACGAGGGTTCACAGACATCTGTTCCCTTCGGCACCAATCATTGACTACATTTAGTGCTTCTTGAAGAGTACTAGACAGTTCCTCCTCAGACTTGCCTCTAACCATTATGACGAGATCATCCGCATACGCCTGGACCTCAACCTCCCAGAGTTCGAGGATAGCCAGCAGGTCGTCCACAAAGAGGGACCACAGCAGGGGGGATAGAACGCCCCCCTGAGGACACCCTCTCGCAGCCCTAACGCTAACCACCTCTCCCCGTAATGAGGTAATAATGGTCCGATTGTGCAGCATGCTTCCAATCCAGCCACAGATGGTAGGTTCCACCCCCCTAGCGATAGTGGCCTCGTAGAGGGAGATCGGTAATGCATTATTAAATGCTCCTTCTATGTCAAGAAATGCCGCCACCGCAACCTCTCCATTTTCCAGAGAGTGTGTGATCTTCTCGACGAGGTTATTGAGCGCTAACTCAGTTGATTTGCCAGTTTGATAGGCATACTGGTGGGTATTTAGGGGGTTCTTGGGTAAGATGTTCCCCCTAATGTGTCCGTCCAGTATTTTTTCCAATCCCTTCAAGAGGAATGATGTGATACTGAGAGGTCTCAGTGAAGTGGGTAGGAGGTCATTACGTCCCAATTTGGGAATGTAAACCCCCCTAACCACCGTCCAGCTGGAAGGAATATAGTTCCAGGCCAGACTGGCTCTGAACAGCCTGATAAGGTAGGGTAGGAGAATTTCCAGTCCCTTTTGTAGTAGGACCGGTACCACCCCATCCTCCCCTGGCGACTTGAATGGCTGGAAGTGATTCACAGCACACTCCACTGCCGAGGCTGTAACTATTCTCCGAGCAACTAGCCAGTCCTCCCTTTGGGGACGTTTAGATCGTCCCTCAGATGGTAGGACCTCACCGTTGCTCAGGATCAGACAATCTGGGAAGTGTGTGTGTGCTAAGAGCTCTAACGTTTCTTTCCGAGATTCAGTAAAGGAACCATCTGGTCGTTTTATCGATCCCAGTTCCTGTACACGGTCGCGTGAGAGAATCCTGTGGATTCTGGCGCCGCTGGGCACACTATCAATGTCCCCGCAGAACCTCCTCCAGGACTCCCTCTTTGCGTTCCTAATCTCCTTGTTATACTGTGTTAGAGCAGTTTTATATTGTTCCCAGTTGCCTGTAATCTTAGCACGATTGAAGAGACGTCTAACTTCTCTACGTAGTTTTTCGAGGTTATTATTCCACCAAGTAGACCCTCGACTGTCTCTCTTTGACCTCAGTGGACAGTTTTCGTGATAGGCAGAGACCACAGCTTCCCTAATCTGTTCAGCCGCAATCTCTATCTCATCACGATCCCTCACTGTGGGGATAGTGGACCCAAGTCCGGCGGCGAGGGACTGCTTGTACCCCTCCCAATCCGTCCTCCTCGGGTCCCGAAACTCCACCACAGGTCTAGGGCCTGTTTCAATCTCAAATAGGATATGGGCATGGTCTGAACAAGAGGGCTCAGACGACACCCTCCATTTGAGGATTTTTGAGCTCAAAAGTCTTGAACTGATCGTAAGATCTAAAACCTCTCTCCGATTAGCTGTAAGAAAGGTGGGTTCCGAGCCTATGTTGTTTACCACTAGCTCCTCCCCTAATAAGTATTCAAATAGTGACTCACCTCGCCTGTTAGTGTCCGTGCTCCCCCAAGCCAGGTGATGGGAGTTCGCATCACACCCCATAACGAGGTGATAGTTGTTCCTCTTGCAGTAGGCGATCAATTTCCGCACCTCTGCTGGAGGTGGTTGTTCTGCATCTCTGTCTCCAGGGAAATAGGCCGAGCAGGCCACTACTTCCAGCCTGGTCCCCCCGGATGTGATCACGAGATGGATGGATGCCATGTCCTTGGTGCAGTATTCTGAAAGTGTAAAATACTGCAAGTTGTTTCTGATCCAGATACAGGCTCTGGGGTTAGTGCCAGTGCCCACCTCTACTATCTTACCAGAAGTGTTACCCAGCCCTTTAGTTCGTCCCGTGTTGGCGGTCCAGGGCTCTTGGAGAAGTGCAATATCTATTTGCTCTTCCTTTAATTTCATGCTAAGGAGGTATGTCGCAGCCTTAGCATGATGCAGATTTGCTTGAATGCACCTTATATTAGTGGGCATGGGGGAAGGGATAGGTGTTCGTGAAGGATAAGGATGAAGGTTAAGGAGCTCGAAGGGAAAAGGATTTAAGGTGCTGGTTCCTCCTCCTTTTTAGAAGCTCGATAACCAAGCTTCCTAGAGGAGGGTCTACCTTTGGTAGGTATCCCAGGGGTGGACTTTCCTTTCCCCTGTTGTATTCCCCTGGAGGTTCCAGTGGAAGGTTGAGTCCTGCCACCTCCTCTCTTGGGGTCAGTTTTTTTGGTGGAGCTACCACCCACCACGGTGCCACTACTCGAGGGTACTGACGGGGGGATTGATCCCCCACCACTCCCGGAAGGGCCCGCACCTGTCGCCGGTTCACAGGCGACGCTGGTAGCAGAAGCTGTGGGTTTAGGCTCAGTCGCAGACCCCCTAACCCTCGGCCGGAACAAGACCCGCCCGAAGCCAAAGAATGGTCTGAAGCCAATTCCCTCCAGCGTATTCATGGACATATCGTCGACCGAAAATGTCCATGTCTGTCCTGATGGTCCCGTCGCTACTCGGTGTAGTACGGTCCACTCCCGAGTGTTCAGCCCACCATTCATTCGCCTCAGTCTGGCGAGCACATCCTCGGGCGTCAGTGTTTCCACCCCGTCCGGAAGATATGCCACACAGACATGAGGCCTGGGGAGGTCCTGTCCTCTCACCAGCTTAAGACGAGCCCCCTCCCACGGCTGGAGCCCCCCAACTATTCGCTCCAGCCAGTGCGAGCTGGTCTCGTCCTCGCAATTTATAAGTAGCCATCCGGGTCGATTTGCGCAGCCCCGGAACCTTATATTGGGTTCTTCCTCTGAACTGCTCTGCACAGCCTTCAGTATGGCCTCCTGCAGTAGCAGCAGTTGTTCGTTCTTCAGTGATGAGGAGGGATATTCAGAGTGGATAATGCCCACTCTCACCCCTCCAGTCACCTCACTGAATGTTTTCCTGCCAGCACCCTCACGGGGCTTTTTAGCCCTCAGCTGAGGTGTGCTGCCGTCCGACCGGAGTCGCTTCCCGCTGCCGGCCCCATCCGTGGAGGCCCCAGGCTCACCGAGACGTTTAACCGTCCCATCTGGGCCCCCAGCCCCCACCCGAGATCGGCGGGACTCCGTGAGTGCCTGACTCAAGGCGGTTGAATATGGCACCCCCGCCTTGAGTAGTCGTCTGAGCTGTCTCCTTGCGGATCCAGGCAGCCGTTGTCTTTTACCCCGTCCCTCCTTGGGTCCCACGGGAGACTTTAACAGCTCCCGCTCCTCATCGGAGGACGGAGATGCAGAGGATGGGGACAGGATTGTCCTTGCCCCCCCCTCCATTGGTTTATCGGTAAGAGAGGGGACTTCCCCCTTCTCTACCTCCATGGGTTCTCCAGTTTCCTGGAGATCGAGAGCTTTACCCATCTCGTTTGGGTTTGTATATGTCGTGTCTATGTTGTTCCCACGAGCAGCAAGGGAAAATCAGCCTCCATGGAAGAGCCCCGCATCCCATGGAGAGGCATGTTCACAGGGAGGTCGCCCGGTTTCCCTGGGGAGGGTAACGCTAGAGACAGGATTACCATCCTGCCAATGCCCGGCCACAACGGCCAGAAGCATCATCGCTTCGGCACCAACCCTCCAACGACCTTGCGATGTGGGTTTTTTATAGAGGACTCTCCTCGCAATGCCGGCCGATTAAGGCAAGCATTCCCGGCCCTCCTAAGACATGACTAGGAAGGGTTACGGTCTGGTTAGTTCATTTAGTTCACGTCTAATATTAGACGCTATCCAGGGTGCACCACGTGGAGGCGAACTAACTTTACACCCCTACCATAACACACTTGCTGAGTTCCGTATGTATTTTCTTACAAACATGCATTATAATTTCGTGGTCTAAATTCCATACATTTAAGGCTGGCTCAGAACTGACACTGATAGGGGGAATCCGTCTGTCTAATTATAAGAAAACATTGTTTAATCTATTTGAACTGAGCAGATTTTTCTGGTTAACGAACTTATCCAAGCCATTTGCAAAAGGAAGGTACTCACCAAATTTGATCAAAATCGGCCCTTTATTTTTTGAGTTATCGGTGTGATACATATATATATATATATATATATATATATATATATATATATATATATATATATATATATATATATATATATATATATATATATATATATATATATATATATATATATATATATATAAACATATAAAAATTCAAACCGACCCCGGATATGTGTTCTCGGGGGCCTAATTAGTGCTAATTTGAAGGAATTTTTTCAAAATTCAAAAGTCGAGATCTCCTCATTAGTGAAGTTTTTTAAAGAAAATTCACTAAAATTACAGCCGCGTGTAGGGCAATAACTTCGTAAATGTTGAGCAATGGTCAAGAAGAAATCTTAAGGAGGGTTAGATTGTGTATTCAGGTCAATGGGCCAAATTTCTAATAGTTCTAATGTATCGCTTTTTTTAGATTATTTTTACCCCTGTAACAGTTACTGTTTACTCTTACCATTGCGGTTACCTTTTACCCTTCATAACTTATTTTCCTCGGGTGCCATCTTTGTTCTCTAGATTTAGGACAGGGTACGATCCCCGTGAAGACATCCGCTAGAGCCTTCGTAACACGCTACAATTTACTGTTTAATAACAGCCTTGTCTCGTGGTAGCTTAAGTGGAGAAAATAAACACCAGGAGTTCAGTTTTTGGTGACTCCAGTATATGTGAGAAAGCTAAGTAGGCTTTAATTACTTACTTTCAATTACCTTGGGTTATTTTCCTAGCTAATAAGGTGTGAGCAGATAAATAGAAATGTACTATCTTAACCAAGTACTCATATTGTTACTTAAAAGCACTACAAACCTGCAAAATGCATAGCTGCTACTAAGGTGCAGTCAATAAGGCAAATGTTGCTTAAAATAGTGTAATAAATAACCTATCTACAAATATATACAGATATGAAACGTGAGTGCGAATAAAATATCAAACCAAAATCATTTATAGCAAGCGCAAATCATTTTTATATAGCAGAATAAATAATAGCAGTTAAAATTAAAGACACAAATAAACAAGTATGTTGTGTCATTAAATGGGTCAAATCAATGAAGCAGGCGGTGCATTATAAGAACTGATTACTATTAGCATGTTAAAAGAAATGCAGAGGCAAGCGAGCCAGATATCCAGGTTACGGGTTAAACAGGCGCATAACATCAAAAAGCACAAGCAATGCGATTCCACGGAGATGCAGCCAGGCGCCCCTGCAGCTAACTAAAATCCCTGTTCCCTTAGCCGGCGTCCAGAGTGTTTAACTGACAATACTTTGCATCATTCTACAGTCGTATTGCAGCAACCACCCTGTATATACTTCTTTCCGATAATAATGCACGCGAAATGACCTATTCCCTACTTCAGTTAATTTACGACCGGTTAGTGTTTAACTAACGACGCTTCGCACCATTCTACAGTCGCGTCGTAGCAACCACCCTGTATATAAATAAAAATAACGCACGCGACAGAAATTATTATTCCCCAATTCCTAACTCGCAACGTACTACAGTCGCGTTGCAGCAACCATCCTGTATATACATGCGACAAGGTAATTCGAGACCGCGAACTAAAACCAGGATGCACTCAGCTGCACCCTACAGTCGCAGAAGAGGCCTACCTAACAAACGTAACAGCACCTCTAGTGCAAGACTGGAAGGTGTCTGACTAGTATGCGACCATTCACAACCGCACGCAGCCAGCTCGCAGCGTCACACGCCCCCCTTACCGTTGTCAATCAAACAACCTCGCTGAGATTGTTGGACTGGCTTGCGAGAGTAAAGCAAACGGCTTTCTCTGCCGGATATGCCGATGTCCGCTCTATTTATAGCCCGGGCAACGACCCTCGCCTAGAGCCGCCGCAATCCCGCCACCACTCGCTCGTGTCTCGATGCTCGCTCGCTGTGAACTTTTATATCAAGAATATTTTAACGCGGTTTCATTTAATACAAAATGAATAAACGTAAACAAATACATTAGAAGTGTTTGTTTACTATTAAATAGCCTTTTGATGCTATTTTCTTTGGCGTGACTTATAAAAATATAATAATTCAATTAAAACTGCCTGCTTCATTACACCCCAAAAATAATACAGCCTGTATGATAAATTATTCTTCAACTATTTTAAAGTATTTTTTTTTTTTGTTCCCTCAGGGCTCGTCCGCGGCCTTGCCGCCCCGATAGCACCGCAACCCTTGGTTGATTGTGCATACCCCTAGTCTTACTCCACCCATTCCAAAATCACTGTGCCTTGAACTAGTCTGCACAGCGATTGGTAGGGTGAAGTTTTATATTGCTCTGTCTCCGGTCTAGAGTGACCGTAGATCAGTTGTCTTTTCCGGTCCAGAGCTATACACTCGCACAAGATGTGCTGGGCTGATTCCTCCCCCTCGCCGCAGAGTCTGCATGCGAGGTCCCCTTCGAACCGCCCCATTTTATGTAGGTGTTTCTTGACGGCCATGTGTCCCGTCAAGAGACCTGTTGTGTTTCTGAGCTGTCCTCTGCTAAGGTTTAGCAGCTCCACAGCTCTCTTTGAACTGGGTCCGTCAATTATTGACTTCCCATGTCTGAGCCCTGGACAGTCCGCCCAGTACACCTTGTGTTGGTTTCTGACCCAGGACTTAATGGCTCCCCTGGCAGTGCTCTTTGACACGCCCAGAGCCGGTTCTGGTCCCATAAATGGTTCTGCTGACCCCCTCTTTGCGAGACTGTCAGCTTCTTCATTGCCTTTGACCCCCGAGTGACCCGGCACCCAGATGAGGGTCACCTCATTCTGCCCAGCCAGGTCGCTCGTCTCGTCTCGGCACTCACTCACCAGCCAGGAATTTACCCGTGGGCTACTTAGTGCCTTAAGGGCTGCCTGGCTGTCTGTGGCTATGAGGATCCGCTTGTTGGTGTAGCCCCTCCTCTTGTTCTCCCGCACACAGTGCAGGATGGCGTACATCTCGGCCTGAAACACCGTTGCATGGGCTCCGAGGGAAATACTGTGACTTACCCTCGGTCCTTCCGAGTAAACACCTGCCCCCGTCCCACGCTCCCCGCCAGATCCGTCCGTGAACCAGACGAGCGCGTCCCGTGGTATGCCCGGTGTCTCCTCCCGCCATGCCCCGCGATCAGGGATTTCCACTGTGAAGTTGTTTTCCCTGCACATTCGCGGGCTCGCGAAGTCTGACCTCATTTCAAGCATGGGTTCCTTCACGATCTCCTGAATTTTGCAGTGGCCCCTGAAGCCTGGGTTGATCTTCAGTCTACCATTGCAGGCTAGCCTGTATAGTCCTAGCCTGGCCTCTCCCATAATAACGAAGTGTAGGGGGGGTAGATCCAGCAACACCTCCATGGCGGCTGTTGGGGTTGAAGACATGGCCCCTGTGATGCCTAGGCAAGCCATCCTTTGGATCTTGCCTAGTTTTTGTTTGGCACTGGATTGTGTCACCTTAGGCCACCAGACCAGTGCCGCATATGTTAACGATGGTCTGACCACCCTTGTGTACAGCCAGTGGGCCATACTAGGTCTTAGTCCCCACGTTTTTCCATATAGCCGCCTAGTGACGGCTAAGGTCATGACTGCCTTACGCAGTATTTTTCCAATGTGACCATTCCAGGTTAGCTTAGAGTCCAATACGACCCCAAGATATTTTACCTCCCTGGCCATTGGAACGCTCCTACCGTATAGAGTGAGAGTTCTGTGGCTTTCACACTTCCTCCTCCTCGTAAACGGCACGACGGTTGCTTTCTCGGGGCTCACCCCGAGCCCTTGATCAACCGTCCACCCTTCCACCACTTTCAGTGCAGTCTGCATACGCTCCCACACTGCCTGTGTGACCTTTCCTCGGACTATGATGACAATGTCGTCCGCATAGCCCTGTACCTCATACCCCCCTCCCGAGAGCCTCCCCAGCAGGCCGTCCACGACTAGACACCAGAGCAAGGGAGACAGAACGCTCCCCTGCGGACACCCCGCCGCGACCCCCGCCAGCAGAGTCCCTCCCGCGAGTGAGGTGAACACCGCCCTGTCCCTGAGCATGGAACCGATCCACCTGCAGCAGGTCTCCTCTATTCCACGCTCCCGGGCAGCTGCCAGAACCGATCCGAACGAGGTGTTGCTAAAGGCCCCCTCTATGTCTAGGAAGGCCCCCAGCGCCACCTCCTTGTTCTCCAGCGTATTCTCCAGTTTCAGCACCAGTTGGTGCAGTGCTGTTTCTGTTGAGAATCCTGCTCTGTATGCATATTGTCCGCAGTGTAGAGGATATGCTTCCAGTACACCGCCCCTAATGTGCCGGTCGAGCAGTTTTTCCACTGTTTTCAGCAAGAAGGACATGAGACTTATTGGCCTCAGGGACTTTGCCTGGTCTGTTGGACGCCCAGGTTTAGGAATAAATACAACCCTGGCCAGTCTCCATGCCCTCGGAATGTACCCCAGAGCCAGGCTGGCCCTCATAATGAGGGTAAGCACCGGCGCCAGTATATCTATCCCCTGTTGGAGCATGATGGGCATTATTCCATCAAATCCCGGCGATTTGTATGGCTTAAAGCTGTTAATGGCCCATCTGATTTTGCTCCAGGTAACCACCTCTTTAGCGACTGTCCAGTCTACTCTAGATGCCCGCCTATAAGGCGCCTCTATTTCTGAGTGTTCCCAGTCCGGAGGTGATTGGTTTATTATGTTACAGCCGGGGAAGTGCGTCTGGAGTAAAATTTCCATAGTTTCCTCCCCCGAGCTTGTAAAGCCTCCCGTGGGTGTTCTAAGGGAGCCTATGTTAGTCTGAGGGCCCTTAGACAGGATCTTGTGTAGTCGAGCACTCTCGGACGTGTTTTCCACTTCTTCGCAGTGCCTCCTCCACGACTCCTTCTTGGCGTCCCTCAGTCTTTTGTTATAGGTCGATAGGGCCTGTCTATATTCATCCCATGCTCCCGACCTTTTGGCCGCGTTAAACAGCTTACGAACCTGCGTCCTCCTTTGCCTGAGGTCCTCGTTCCACCATGGGACGTTCCTGGTGGACACCCTCATTTTCAGGGGGCAGTTGGCGTTATAGGCCGAGGTAATTGCGTCTCGCAATTGGACTGCTGCAATCTCGAGGTCTATTGAATCCCTTATGGCCCTCTCAACCCCCCGCAGTTCCACAGCTAGATCTGCCCTGTAGGCTTCCCAGTCCGCCTTGCGGGGGTCCCGGTACCCTACCGTTTCTCTTTCGACTTTGGCGATTTCAAACCGGATGTATCTGTGGTCTGAGCTACTCACTTCCCCAGACACAGCCCAGCTTTTAACAAAGTCACCCAGAAACTGGGTGGAAACTGTTAGGTCTAAAACTTCCTCACGCCGTGTTGTGACGAATGTCGGTTTATTACCTCTATTCAATATGTCTAAATTAAATTTCATAAAGAATTGTAAAAGTGCCTCACCCCTAGAGTTTGTGTCCGAGCTACCCCACAACTCATGGTGCGCATTCGCATCCATGCCGATGATGGTCTGCCATCCACCTGCTCTGCTACCCACCATCAGCTGCTCCAATTCGTTGGGTGGAGGAGGGTCCGTGCTGTCCCCTGGCAGATAGGCTGACGCGACAGTAATGTCCCTCAGCCCATCCGCTCCTCCACATCGGATTTTGATCGTTGCCAGGTCCCTGGAACAGAAATTCATTAGAGGGAGAAACTCTATCCCTTCCCTGACAAAAATGCAGGCCCTCGGATTCTCGCTGGACCTGCTGTAGATGAGCTTTCCATTAGCTCCGCCGAGTCCCTTGATCTCTCCTTTGTAGGAGTACGGTTCCTGGATGAGGGCCACATCCGTGTTCCTCAGAGCCATTAGTAGTCCGGCCGTGGCTGCCCTACTGTGTTGGAGGTTGACCTGAAGGAACCTAAGTCCCATTAACCCTTAATTGCTTCCCCAGTGGGCGGAAGCTAACCCTTCCCATGCCCCAGAATGCCTTGAAGGAGGTTCCTTCAAGGGCTCTGTAAGATGTCGGGTCGATCGAGAAGGCGAGCGTCTGTCCTTTCTCCTCTGCCTTCCTGCTTAGAACCGACCAGTGTTGCGTCCCCAGTTCAGGGTTCTGGATCTTAAGTCTGCTGATCACCGTCTCCTGCGGGACGGTGTCAGGGATCCGTACGAGGACCTTGCGTCTCTTTGGGAGTTCCTTGGGCTCGACGGCTGTCAAGTCCGCCCCCTCCCAAATCTGACCGAGGCCCCCGATCGTTTTCCGCAGCCAGTCCCGCGACTGCGGGCCGGCACAGGTTATCCAGAGGATGCCCCCCGTCAGGCGCGTCCGGTGGAACTGAGGCGGGCTCTCCCCTTCCTGAAGAGAGTCCACTGCAGCTACCACCGCAGCCTGGATCAGGTCCGCCTTCCCCTGGTCTAGCGTGACCTCAGGATGGCGTCTGTCAATCACCGCCATCCCGAGGCCCTCCGCAGCCTCCCTGTAAGAGCCAGTCTGCGCCGGTGTTCCGGCCTTAGTTCCTTTGGGAGGTCTGTCTGTAGTAGGCGTGCTAGAGCCAGAGCGCGGCGTCTTCCGACTCGCACTCTCCTCTTGCGCCTTTACAGGCACCCTGGCCCTTTTGGAACGTCTGTCTGTAGTGGGCGTGCTAGAGTTCGAGCGCGTCCTCTTCTGACCCGCACTCCCCTCTTGCGCCTTTACAGGTTTCTCGACCGTCCAGGTCCCGGCCGCCATTTTTTGCGCCCTCCGGAGCTTCTTTCTTTGCGCCCCGGAAAGACGCTTGGACTGCCGGGGCAGTCCCTCTACTCTAACAGTAGAGTCCTCACTGGTGGAGGGGCCCCCGGAGTCCGCGGAGCTCGCCGCCCTCCGGTGGGACCCAGCCTCCAGCTTGGGTGTCGGGGACAGGTCTCTGGCCGAAGCTACCCCCTGATCCCCCGTATCTACGCCGGTCGTGGGACCTCCAGAGTCCGCTGCCGCACCCTGGCTCGTCTCCGTTTCCCGGGGTAGACTCAAGGCTCAAGTCTGTAGCCGGAGCCACTCCTCGAGCCTCATTGGTTTTGGTTTTATATGTATTTATAATCTTCATGTTGTTCCCACGAGAATGGGGGAAATACTGTCCACACCATCAGAACCCCCTGTGTGGTGCAAGGCGGGTTACTCTGGAGGGTTGCCTGGTACTCCAGAGGTTCCGTTCACGACACCATCGCCCTGGTGCCATCCATCCATAGGCACGGGTCACGTGGGGGAGTTTAGTTCGACCTCCTTGTCTAGATCCGTCATGTTTAGTTATTAGCAGGGTCACCTCGTGCAGGATGCGGATTTTTACCGCGCATGACGGTCTTGGGGAAAGCTTCATCGGGAGTTTATGTTGTTATTTCCACTTCCTCAGCTTGCCCCCTGGAGTCCTTTGGCCCGCGACTCCTTAACCCCATTTTAAAGTATTAAATGTCGTTCATCGCAACTGGAAGTTCCACAAAGCTGAATATATTTTCCAGATATAGCTTAGATAATCACAAGAAAAAACAAATTTTCTCGACTAGCTCGAAGGGTCAGTGATATATAGAGGAATTACACACTACTGGGACACCTGTGTATATATATATATATATATATATATATATATATATATATATATATATATATATATATATATATATATATATATATATCATTCGATGGTAACGGTTGGCCATGGAGTCCTTCACAAGTTCTAACCTGAAAATGGAAAAATATTATCTGAGTGAAAATTAGGTTGGTTCCAAAACTCATTTGGCAAAAAAATTTTGTAAGCAGTTGTGATTTAATCTATCGGTTAAAACTGAATAATGAACTCTTGCTTCATATCTCCAGACAATGCGTTGCAATGCCTTTAATGGCATTATTATTCCACGTTGAAACATTTGCATGCTCTTTTTGCCTATGCATATAAGCACTAACAGCAGGAACCGTTACATTTAGAAGCTCAGCAAAATTTCTGCCCTGTGCTCTCTTTCCTAGAGAAAGCTTTTCACAGGATTTTGGTTAAGTTTTGTAGAAAAGTTATTTTAATAATAGATAAATGACAAAAAACAAAAATCCCAGGACTAATTGGTTGTAAATAATTTCAACAACATTCTTGTCATGTCTTCTTTGTTATTCTATACACTTTTTTTTTAAATTTATAGTGAAACTTGCAAATTTAAATTGTTGGGTTTATGAATCATAGAAAAAAATTCTAGTACTTTAGTATATATATATATATATATATATATATATATATATATATATATATATATATATATATATATATATATATATTTTACTTTTCAGAACACAGTGTACCAGTTGATGTAGATAAACTAAATGAAGAGAGAATAATTCAAGATTGCAATTTCTGGGATGCCCTGGAGAGTTCCAAATGGTTACCTTGTGATAGCTTAGAAGTTTGTTAAAACCTGAATTTTGTGTAATAATTTAATCTAGTGTATGTTAAAATAATTAATTTTACTATAAATAATTCTGTTTAATAACTATTTAACTAAACATTAATGGAAAACTGAATTTGGTTTATTATTGTGTTCCATTCCCTCATTTTTTTTTTGTATGTGGAATATAAAAATTATATGCAATGTAGGAGAGTTTTAATTGGTTAGTCATTTTTAGAAACACGTTTAAATATAAGTGCAAATTTAATATTTGTTTCTTATTTTCATTATATTGTGAAAAAATGCAAACAAAATCACATTTACCATTATTTCTTGAAAACAAAGTAAATGAACTGCATCAATTTTACTTTTATTTGAATTACTGTGTTCTAAGCAAATGTATGGCATCTACAAAAAGTTGATTATTCTAGTTTACAGTCAGTCCTCAGTTTCTTGTCAAAGTCCAGTTCTGTGCAGGTGGTGATTTAGGAGGCAAAGTCCTGTATACAGGGTGGCCCAAATTCGAGCCTCATCATTGGTATCTCGGAAACTGTAAGAGATACAATGTCGGTTAAATTATGGCAAAGTTGCGTAATTTGATGCTCAGCAAAATGCAGTTTAGAAAATTAGAAAATTCCTAATACTTCCGGTGATAATCGGAAAACACCAAAAACTCATAAAATCTGTTTTATTTTTTTCTGGCGTTATTTGAAAAGATGTAACAAAATGAATCACACTTCATCAAGGTTACTTTTCCTCCCCTACAAGATGGCATTTTCAAATTTGAAATCTGACGTTTCGTCTTTCAGAAATCATCATAAACTCCATTTTTTCAAATACGGCCCTGGATTTTTTATTTCATATTTCGTTACCTTTGGACTATCTCAAAACAATGCCTCATCACAACTTTTGAATTTCAAACGTTTTGATAACAAAAAATGACATTTTCCGTCTTTCTTGAAAATATTTAATACGACTCTGTGGTACGGTATTTAGAGCAATACCCGGAGCGTCCACAACCCCATTATTCATATTTTAACAATTTGGACAGAAATTTAGGTCTCTGGTAGTTTTGGTAAACCTAGAAATTCGTACGGCCAACGAATGGAAGCTGAAGATGAAGAAGCTGTTTTAAATGCTGTAAGTATCGTTATAAAATGATGCTCTTCAATCTTTTATTACTATAATATTTTGCAATAACATGTCAAAGATATTTCACCAAAACGTTTTGTTAAAGGTTACCGAAAATCCTTGTGGTTCAACACGGCAATTTGCTTCAGAACTGAACATGACTAGAAGCCGAATTCAGAGGGTTTTCAAAAAACATAAGTATCATCCCTATAAACTTCATGTTTGCCAAGAACTAAGACCAGGAGACAGGGACAGAAGGCTTGAATTCTGCAATTGGCTTGATGGAAAAATGCAACAAGATGATGATTTCTTAAATAAAATTACCTGGACAGATGAATGTAATTATTCCACAAGCGGCTGTTTTAACAGAAACAATGAGCATTATTATGCAGTAGAAAATCCGTACCAAAATCGGCAAGTTCGAAGACAGGGAAGAAAATCATTCAATGTTTGGGGTTGGAATGTATGGAACCAAAATCTTAGGGCCAATTATTTATGATGGAAACTTAAATACTGAACGGTATCTTAATTTAGTCCATAATTATATATTCGATGCGCTTGAAGATGAACCGTTGAATATGCTCTGGTGGCAACAGGATGGTGCACCACCCCATAATGGAAGGGCAGTAACCGAGTTTCTTAATGAAACATTTCCCAATCAATAGACCGGAAACCAAGGAGTGGTGAGCTGGCCTGCCAGAAGTCCTGATTTGTCCCCGCTGGACTATTTTTTATGGGGATTCTAGAAAAATCGCTTATTCAAGGATACTTTTCCGAATGATATAAACATTTTGCCCCCAAAGTTAGTGTTAGAAATCACAACTCTACAAGCAAGAGGAAGAATAATCCACCGGGCTGTTACGAACAATCTGCGAAGACATATGTGAAAATGCGTAGAAGTCCAAGGGGGCTTATTCGAGCATTTACTTTAGGTTTTTCAATTTGTCCATTTTAAAAGTTAAGTAACCATTAAATATTTTCAAGAAATACTGAAAATGTCATTTTTTGTTATCAAAACGTTTGAAATTAAAAAGTTGTGATGAGGCATTGTTTTGAGGTAGTCCAAAGGTAACAAAATATGAAATAAAAAATCCAATGCCGTATTTGAAAAAATGGAGTTGATGATGGTTTCTGAAAGACGAAACATCGGATTTCAAATTTGAAAATGCCATCTTGTAGGAGAGGAAAAGTGACCTCGATGAAGTGTGATTCATTTTGTTATATCTTTTCAAATAACGCCAGAAAAAAATAACACAGATTTTATGTGTTTTCGGTTTTTTCCGATTATCACCGGAAGTATTCGGAATTTTAGTGAATTTTCTTAAAAAAAATTCACTAATGAGGAGATCTCGACTTTCGAATTTTGAAAAAATTTCTTCAAATGAGCGCTATTTAGGACCCCCGGAACCCAAATCCGAGGTCAGTTTCAGACTTTATATGTTTATATATATATATATATATATATATATATATATATATATATATATATATATATATATATATATATATATATATATTTGTCACACCTATAACTTAAAAAATAATGGACCGATTTTGATAAAATTTGGCACATACCTCCCTTTCGCAAGTGGCTTGGATAAGTTCGTTAGCCAGGAAAATCCGCCGAGGTTTTCCCGGAAAATTTTGTGTTTTCTTTTGAAAAAAATCGAAAAAAATTTATATCTCCAAAATTAACAAAGTAAGGGCAACCAAATTTCATACGCGGGTTTATATAACTAGATGCAAGTTACCTACCAAAATTTAGCTCCGTAGGTTAAAGAACAAAAAAGTTACAGACATTCAAAGAAAAATAAATTTGGGTTCTCCTCAAAACGTCAAAATCGCGATTTTAAACGTCAAAATTGGTGAGTACCTTCCTTTTGCAAGTGGCTTGGATAAGTTCGTTAGCCAGGAAAATCCGACGAGGTTTTCCCGGAAAATTTTGTGTTTTCTTTCGAAAAAAATTTATATCTCCAAAATTAACAAAGTAAGGGCAACCAAATTTTATACGCGGGTTTATAGCATTATAGGCAAGTTACATACCAAAATTTAGCTCTGTAGCTCAAAGAACAAAAAAGTTATAGGCATTTAAACAAAAATAAATTGAGGTTTTTCACAAAACGTCAAAGTTGCGATTTAAACGTCAAAATTGGCAACATTTAGGAAAAGAACTTGAATCTAATACGGGCTATGGAAATAAAATGTCTCAAGAAGAATGTTTTACAAACCCTGAAGTCTTAGTGTCAACCGTCATTGTCCTTCATTTTAATAAAATGTTTCTAGAAAATTCATTTCAAATAGACCCTTTCTCTGATGCTTGGCAGTAGCCTTAGCTATATAGTTTATCGTTAATAGTATATAATTTTTGTAGAATTTCCGTAAAAAAAATCAATACAGCTCAATATACCTGTTATTATGTTATTGCATTTTCCATCGAAATATAATGCATGTTTGTAAGAACAAAAATTCTGGACGCAGTAAGTGCGTTATGGTAGCGAATTTTGATCAAATGCTTAATATTTGTATAGCTCAATTTGCTATTAACCTATAAGGTTGACCAAAAAACGAGTTTTTTTATATAAATAAATGATTAAACATTAATTATGACTAAAATAATTACAACGCCCGCTGGAATACGACATTAAAACAAACTTCCAACAACTGACTCGTTGGTCTAGAGGTATGATTTCCGCTTAGAGTGCGGGAGCTCCCAGGTTCAAATCCCGGACAAGCCCAAATACCTTTTATTTGCTTTTTTTTAACCGACTTCAAACAAGGACGAGGTTCTCAATTCGCCTGTGTTTTTAGTTAATTTTCTTAAAAAAAATTCACTAATGAGGAGATCTCGACTTTTGAATTTTGAAAAAATTTCTTCAAATGAGCGCTATTTAGCCTATAACTAAAAAAATAATAGACCGATTTTGATAAAATTTGGTGAGTACCTTCCTTTCGCGAGTTGCTTGGATAAGTTCGTTATCCAGGAAAATCCGCCGAGGTTTTCCCGGAAAATTTTGTGTTTTTTTTCGAAAAAAATCGAAAAAAATTTATATCTCCGGAATTAACAAAGTAAGGGCAACGAAATTTGGTACACGGGTTTATATCGTTATATTTAAGCTACCTACCAAAATTTAGCGCTGTCGGTTAAAGGACAAAAAAGTTACAGGCATTTAAAGAAAAATAAATTTGGGTTTTCCTCAAAACGTCAAAGTCGCGATTTTAAACGTCAAAATTGTTAATATTTAGGCAATGAACCTGAAATTAATATGATCTATGGAAGGAAAATGTCTCAAGAATAATGTTTTACGAAGCCTGAGCTCTTAGTTTCAATCGTCATTGTCCTTCATTTTACTAAAATATTCCCAGAAAATTAATTTCAAATAGACCCTTTCTCTGATACTTTAGCAGTAGTGTTGGCTATAGAGTTTATCGTTTAATGGTATATCATTTTTGTCGAATTATCTTAAAAAATCATTAAAGCGCAATATTTCCGTTATTATTCAAGTTACGAAAAAAAGTTGTATACATTAATTGTAGGGTGTCTTAAGCTACATCTTAAAAAATATTTCCACAATTACAGGGTGGCCCATAAGTCGTTGGTGATTCAAATTTTCTTTTTTTTTAGTGAATTTTTTTTTAATCGAACACGCCCTATGTTCGTTATGGTAGCGAATTTTCATTAAATGCTTCAAATTGTGAATCAATTTGCTATTAACCTATAAGGTTGACCAGAAAACCAGTTTTTTCGGGAAAAATTTAAGTTTACTTTCGGAAATTTTTGTACATTTTCAAACAATAAAGTTATTTTTATGAAATATGGTACATTGTTTCTAATATATAAATTATACTGGTAACCAAATTTGGTGCCTGCTTTCTTAAAAAAACATATTTGCTATTAGAAACATTTTTATGAAAATTCACTACCATAACGCACTTGCTGCGTCCAGAGTTTTATTTTAAACTGCATTTTGCTAAGCATCAAATTACGCCACTTTGCCATAATTTAACCGACGTTGTATCTCTTACAGTTTCCGAGATACCAATGATGAGGCTCGAATTTGAGCCACCTGTACAGGTCGACCAGGGTTTTTAGCTGTTGTCTGACGAAAAGATAGATTGTTACAGTGAATGTTTTGTGCCCATGGGGAGGCAAATCTTTGACTTCCTCATTCGATGTTATTTGGCGTGAAGGAACAGTGGGACAGTGCAAAGAAGAGTGAGCACATTCTGTGTGGCTGATTTCTTAACGTGACAGCCGTTCACTGGAAATATGGCTTAATAACTGCTCTAGCCAAAATAAAAATTGTCTCGTAAGTTTCCTTGTATTTATTATACATTGTGATGACATATCTTGTAAAAAGATTACTTTACAATTATTTTAAACATGATCACCCACTCATTAATACTAATAGTTTTCGTCATCAAATAGAGCAACTATGAGAAAAGTTTAGGTCTTCAACAACTTTTGTGGAGCTGTTCAGGGATAAGGATTTCAACATGCCAAATATACTACATATAGTAGCGCCAACGTGCCATATATTGTAGTGATGGGCAAAACACTTATTTTCTATTAACAGTTGAACCTGTTAACGTTATTTTAATAATGACAGTTGACAATAACAGGTTCCGTTATTTATCTGTTACCTATTTTGAACTGAATAGTCGATCAATAGCATTTTACTGTTATATGTATGAACTATGAATTATTAAGAATGCCACGTAGACGTAGTAACAGTAGCTGAACCCGTCCAGTGGTGTAGTTGGGTAAAGGAGATTCGCTGCTACATGTGTTCAATCCCCGGGTGATGTAACTATCAGTTGATCCAGCCCGAGGTGTGAAGGTGATTAATTTGAATAAAAATACAAAAATAATTATGAAACAATGTGGATAGAGCAAAAACTTTATATATCTCTAATTTTCTGAAACATAATTATATTGTTTACTATACTATGCAGATACTATTAGAGCTGTGGAGCTGCTAAACCTTAGCAGAGGACAGCTCAGAAACACAACAGGTCTCTTGACGGGACACATGGCCGTCAAGAAACACCTGCATAAAATGGGGCGGTTCGAAGGGGACCTCGCATGCAGACTCTGCGGCGAGAGGGAGGAATCAGCCCAGCACATCTTGTGTGAGTGTATAGCTCTGGACCGGAAAAGACAACTGATCTACGGTCACTCTAGACCGGAGACAGAGCAATATAAAACTTCACCCTACCAATCGCTGTGCAGACTAGTTCAAGGCACAGTGATCTTGGAATGGGTGGAGTAAGACTAAGGGTATGCACAATCAACCAAGGGTTGCGGTGCTATCGGGGCGGCAAGGCCGCGGACGAGCCCTGAGGGAACAAAAAAAATACTATGCAGCTATAATGTTTAAAATTAAAAAAATATTTTTGTTTTGTTTAAAACAATAAATTTTTTATAAAAAAAATAATGAAGGGGTTTTTTGGGTATTCATCACTAATAATAATTTGGTAAAAAATTAATAAAAGTTGATGGAGTTTCCGCAAAACCGGAAGCTGGCTGCATTGTATTTTTACCCCGTTATTTCACGTAGTGTATAAATCTCAAATTTTGTTGATATCAAAGGGCTAAGAATAAGCGTGTCGTAAATCTGTTGCCACTCTGAAGTGAAACTTTTAGAAATCAGGAAGGAGTCTTTTATAAGTATAATTATTTTTTTTATAGAAAAGGACCTTTTCATTAGGGTGAGCCAGGATTGAGTTTCATACATATTTACATATATAACAATTAATTACCCATAAGTATGTTTATTTGTATCTAATAATTTAAACATCTTTTTTACAATGTTAAAACAAAAATCAAAATCAAACTAAACCTCAAAATATTAGGTAAGCCATTTTAAACATACAAAGAGTGTGTATTGCCCGGCATATAAATTGGCATTTTTATTTCAATTTCGCTTATATGTAACATTTTGCAACTAAATATGAAGCAGAGATCAATATGGGTTTTCACCCAGTCAAAATACTGAAAAAAGCGGTATTCTCACTCAATTCCCTGCTCTATTGTAGTGTCGACTAAACGAACTGTCAGTTGAAAGAACTGTCAGCCGAACGATATGCCACGGACTTGCAGTATTTACATATTATATGTAAGACCAGATTTAAGTTTTCTAGCTCCACATAGTATATAAATTTTTTCTAATAATCGCTAACTGGGACTCAAAACCGATCTCCAAGGTCATTTATATTTAAAGAATCAGTTTTAATAATATATCTTACTAAAGTGTACAATTCTTATGAAAATTCACTACTATTATGCACTTGCTACGTCCCAAACTTTTTTATTATAAATTTCGAATACCTTTATCTTTCTCTGGTCAAGACTTGAAAATTGGTACACAACCACGTTTAGGTATGTTCTTTTAAGTTGTAAATTTTTGTTCACTTAAAAAATTTGAAAGATATTGCGTTTTAAAAAATATTTTTTGTTTGTTGAGAAAAATTGGAAGTTAAGATCTAATGAATAAACTCATCCAAGCAATTAACAAAATAAAGGTAATTCCAAAATTTGGTCCACATCCGTCAAGTATTTTTTGAGTTATCGGTTGGATACATCCGTACATATCTACATACATATATATATATATATATATATATATATATATATATATATATATATATATATATATATATATATATATATATATATATATATATATATATATATATATATATATATATATATATATATATATATATATATATAGACACACACACACAAAAACATTCAAACGGACACTGGATATGGGTTCCAGGGGCCCTAGTTCGTGCTCACTTGAAGAAATTTTCCAAAACTCTTACCATCAATACCACTCTATTAGTGAATTTTCTTAATGAAAATTCACTAAAAACATGTTCCTGTAATATCTCAAAAACGCGAAGCTAGATTGTTAGCATAGACCATTGTAATCAGCGAAAAAAATACACTAGTTTGCTTATTTAACTGACCACAAGGCCCTAATAATAACAAAGTTAGCAATAGTGCCGGCTTAGCTTTGAACAGCCTGTATAGGCCAGAGGTGGAAAATAAAGATCCGCTCACCTATTATTACCTCGCTGCAGTGGTCAGCTTCAGGGCTGCCCTCAGAGGGGAGTTCTATCCCCCATGCTGTGGTCCCTCTTTGTGGACGATTTGCTGGCTATCCTGGGGCTGTGGGAGGTTGAGGTCCAGGCGTATGCTGATGATCTAGTCATAATGGTTAGGGGCAAATATGAGGAGGAACTAGCAAGTACTCTTCAAGAGGCACTAAATGTAGTGAATGATTGGTGTCGGAGGGAACAGATGTCTGTGAACCCCCGCAAAACGATCATTGTTCCATTTACCAGAAGAAAAAGGCTGGATAAATTAAAACCACCTATTCTTATGGGGGAAACGATTCCATTTACGGAACAAGCAAAATATCTGGGGGTTAATCTAGATAAGAAGCACAACTGGGACGTACAGTTAGAGAATGTAATCCGTAGGGCTAAACTATTCCTGTGGACATGCCATAGAATCTGTGGAAATAACTGGGGAACAAACCCCCCAACAGATGTACTGGCTCTATGTAGTGGTTATCAGACAAATGATAACATATGGAGCCATAGTTTGGTGGCCCAAGGCACTTCGTGGTATCGCGAGGGCCAAACTGGCTCATCTACAGAGACAAGCTTGTCTGATGATAACGGGAGCGATAAGCACCTCACCATCAGCCGCTCTGGAGGTCCTCCTTAATATTCCAACTCTTCACATATGGCTGGAGAGGTGGACAACGTACAGATTAAAACAAACGGCCGACAGCATCGCTAAGGAAATCAGTCTGGGAGGGTCCGGACTCCTTGATGACATTGAGGGTCTAGAGATTCTGGGAATGGTCTCAGACTTGATGCCTACAAAGATCAGTAGAGATCCGTCTTTCAAGACCGTCCTCCCGGAAAGGGAGGACTGGGAACGAAATCAAATGACCCTATTGAGAGCTGATCTCTGCTGGTATGCTCACGGCTCCAAAACCAATATGGGAGTAGGAGCCGGCGCATATGGGGGCATCACCGATGCTAGACTATCAACTAGCCTCAGCAAGTACGCAACCATACACCAGGCAGAAGTGTATGCCATCGAGATGTGTGCAAGGGAAAGTATAGGAAACCAGTGCACACACAGATCGATAAAGATATATACAGATAACCAAGCTGCAATAAATGCTCTTGGTTCCTACCATTGCAATTCAAAAACGGTATGGAGTTGTAAATCTGCCCTCAACGAACTGGGCAGCTGTAATAAGGTGTCACTGGTCTGGATACCGGGTCACTAGGACCATGATGGCAATGTTGTGGCCAAAGCGCTTGCCAGGAGTGGTGCTCAGAGGGACTTTATCGGACCAGAACTGGTGCTGGGGATAACATCATGCACAGCAAAACGCACCTTAAAGACCTGGACAGAAAGAATGACAAGCCAGCAATGGCAAAATCTGCCAGGATTAGCTCACTCTAAGGCCTTCATAAATGGCCTGTCCGATTCAAGGGCTAAAAAACTTCTAGAGTTGAACAGACAACAACTGAGTACTTTAGTCGGCCTGTATACAAGACACTGCCGCTTGTGTCACCACATGCACCGTATTGGAGTCGGTCAGGAGACCGAGTGCCGGCTTTGTATGGAGAGTGACGAGACAGCAGAGCACGTACTGTGTTCCTGTCCAGTGGCGGACAGGACTAGATACCTGCTCTTTGGCAAGATAAAGCTTGCTTCGGAAGATCTGGATCAACTTTCGCCCACAAAGATTATCGACCTCTGCAGGAAGCTGGCTTTGTTGGGCGAAATATAGACCATTAGGTGTGAGCCACAATAGACCTTATGGTCGCGGTGGAGCGACCGGTGTGACCCACTCACATCCAAACCTAACCTAACCTAATGAAAATTCACTAAAAACATGTTCCTGTAATATCTCAAAAACGCGATGCTAGATTGTTAGTTTAGACCATCGTAATCAGCGAAAAAAATACACTAGTTTACTTATTTAACTGACCAGAAGGCTCTAATAATAACAAAGATAGCAATAGTGCCGGCTTAGCTTTGAACAGCCTGTATAGGCCAGAGGTGGAAAATAAAGATCCGCTCACCTATTTGACATTTCCATACTCTTCATAGTTTGCATCTAAAAAGTAATATAAAAGACATAAATTTTCAATGTTTTATTACAATAAAGTAAAAATAAAATGCTCTTGATTAAATATTTTACAACACAAATTTTTGGGTTAAAAAAATAGTACTAAAGAATCAGAGTTAAGTCAACACAATAATAAAACTCCAACCAAAAGTGACTAAATAGTTTACAAATAAATAGATATTCACTAGTCCATTACATTTATTTGTATACGATTTACATATAATAATAATAATAATAAAATTTTAAATTAATGTCAACAAACTTCTAGTGCATCACATGGCAACCATTTGGAACTTTCCAAAGCATCCCACAAATTACAATCCTGTTCCATTTTTTCTTTATTCATTTTGTCAATATCCAGAGGTACTGTATGATCTAAAATAGAAAAATACAGATTAAAATGGAGAACACAAAATATGTAATCATAAATCATCAGAGTTTAAATACATCTCCACAAATCTGGACATGCTGTAGGTCAGACACTCCAATTTAATATCATTTACCTCCATAGTCCAGATATATATAAAAGTTCCTGCAAATAGTGTGAATATATACTGACGAAAATCCCTATTTTTCATGTAAGGCTATTGTAATGCATATCAGAAGAAATGAAGATCAGTTTACACTTATAAACAAATCATGTTGTGTGTTAATATTTATTTAATATGCCAATACACCGTTTATAAAACCATTTACTTATCGCATAACAATATAAAACTATCAATATGGTATATACTTATAATTTATCAATCTTACTAATTAATAATATATTAAAGTAAAAACAAAACAACAATTCATAAAACTTAAATTCTATTTCAGGCTTCACAGAGAGTTTATCAATTGCATCAAATTAAATCATACATCTAAATCACTGGAAGTAATTTAAAGACAGTCAAAACAACAGCAGACCACGGTTAAACATCTATATGGTCAGTCAATACATTCTTAAATGCTTTGAAATTCATGTAAAAAAATTTCAACATATTTAGAAAGTTTGGTATAACTTGAACACATTCGATAGGGCGGAGAACTGAATACACTATTTGTCCTGTATCTTGCAATATAAAATAGTTGTTCTAGTCAACTATCTCTTTGAGGAACCCTGAACTAACAATTTGGAAAAATTGACCAGATTCCTGACGATTCCAAACAAAAACACCAGATCAGCAATTAAGGGCCTCCTTTGAAGACTGGTCATATTAAACATGGTAACTCTCCCATAAGGTGTAAAATTGGGATAGGATCAGGGGCGGCTCCTCAATAAGTGCGCCCGTGCGCGCGCACTGCCGCCTGCCGTGGAGAAAACAATATTTTTGCTATGCTATATTTTAATAAATTTTTATTTACTTTTTTACCTCCTCCATTCAACAAACAAAATTAGTATATCGAGGATCGCAGAGAGTCGGCAGCCATTAATACAGAATCAGAATTAGTAAAGTGTTAATTGTTGCAGACATTATATACATTCATATCCATATAAAGCCTTTGGGCGGCGGTGTGTATTTTTCAGCGCTCTAATGAAATGCGATACTTCAGTGCGAAATGATCGTCGAATCTTGATGATCTTCGTCGAAAACGACCGAATAAGCAATCTGTTGTGTGCTATAAAATTACACACTTCAGTTTGTAGTGGACTTTTGGCAGAGCGTGTGTACCTACTACCTAGTAATTTTCGTCTTCGCGTCGGATTGATTTTTAATTAGATCATTTCGTTGTTGTTTACATGTTACAAGATAATTATTATTATTATGGTTACTACTTCGGGTTGCTTAATAAGTGGACAAAATAATTGTGATACTGTGATTAATTCAGTGGATATTTTAATTTTAAAGGTTAACTTTTTAAGGGACTTTTTAACTACTATAATGTATAACTAAGTAGAGGAAAACTTGGAAAGTAGTTAATAATTATTAAGTTTAGTAAGTAGGTTTCTTTATAATACATTTTCGGGGAAAAAATAGGCGAGCCCTTCATTTTTGGTGAATTTTTATTAAAAAAAATTCACTAATAAAGAGGTATCGATGGAGAGACTTTGCAATTTTTTGAAATGAGCCCGAACTAGGACCCCTAGAACCCATATCCGGGGTCAGTTTCAATTTATTTATATATATATATATATATATATATATATATATATATATATATATATATATATATATATATATATATATATATATGTCCTCAACCGATAACTCAAAAAATAAACAACTGATTTCGATGAAACTCGGCAAGTGCCTTTCTTTTATTAATGGCCTGGATGAGTTGGTTAGTCAGGAAATCGGATAACGTTTTCCGGGAAAATGTTGAGTTTTGTTTCAAAAAAATCTTTGTCTCCGAAAATTACAAAAGTATTTTAATGAAATTTGGTGAATATGTTGCCTTGTAAAATACCTTACTACACACTAAAATTCAACTTTCTACATTTTTAGAAAATTGAGTTATCCAAATGTTGAGTTTTCTTTTGGAAAAAAATTTTTTCTCCGAAAATTACAAAGTTATTTTGATGAAATTTGGTGGATATGTTGCCCTGGGTGAGACCCTACTATACACCAAAATTCAACTTTCTGAGTTCGTAGAAACTTGAGTTATTCAAATTTGAGGCATTTAATAAAAATTTACTACCATAACGCACTTGCTGCGCCCCGAACTTTTTTTTTCTTACGCACCCCCAATGCATTAAGGCACGAGCCGCTACTGGATAGGATCCAAAAAATTTAAAATGTAGAAATCGAACAAATCTATTCTGAACTCTTTCCACTACATTAGAATGAACCTGGTAAAAGGATTCCATACCACAGACAAAAATTCCATTTTAGAACCTATGTATGCAATAAAAAGATTTGTAACTGTATCAATTCTACAAAATCCTTTTGAGTGTCGTATAACAAAACCCAAAGTTTTCAACCCTGAGGCAGCAATTGTTTCCATGTGCCTGGCAAATGCTAACTTAGAGTCAAACTCAACTCCTAAGTGCTTAATCTGGGTCATACGCAAAAGTTGCCCTCCTACAACAGTATAATGGTACTTAACAGGAGCAAGAGGCCTTGTGAAAGTACAAACAAAACATTTATCAATATTCAGGAACATTTTATTTACAACACACCACTCTGACAATGCATCAATGCCATTCTGTATATCCTACCACTCATGCTTGAAATAACACGAAAGATCTTAAAATCGTCAGCAAACAACAAACAACGAGAGCCAGCTATCCTTTTCAGCAGATCATTAGAAACAGTAAAAATAATAATGGCCCCAAGTTTCATTCCTGTGGCACCCCAGAGAGTGGCGAAAACAAAGAGGACTCGTTTCTACTATAAACCACATATTGTGTCCTTCCAATCAAATAAGATGCAAACAACTCATCAACTCAAGAGAAAAACCACACATAACGCTCCTCCAAAAGAACTTTGTGGTCCACCTTATCAAATGCCCTTTGAAAATCTGCATATATGGTGACCAGCTGACCACTAACATTGATTGCCTCACTTGCCATCTGAGTAAAAAGAGCTGGTCTGTTCGTCTGCAATCAAATGCTGCACACGTGAGAATACTTTAGAACACAATATACTCTCAAATTTTGGAAAAATTGCACAATATCGAGATAGATCTATAACTTTCGACGAGTTTCCTTAAGCCAGACTGAAACACAGAAATAACGTTGCTAATTTTCCATAGTGAGGGATACTGGCATTTTATGAGGATCAGATTAAACACATAACATAGGGGTCTTATTAAAATTTTCATACAGCCCCTAATCACATACGAGGTAATATCATCAACACCCATAGCACCACCAGCCATTAATTTTTTGTTGGCTTCTTTAACGTCTCTAGGCATGATTTTCTGAATACAAAGGAAATCAATGTGCCCTCCAACTGATACATTCCGCAACTCGTTAAGTGCTTCTGTATACACTCAAGTGAAATACCCAGCAAACCCCCCAGCTATGCTCTTACTATCACGTAAAACTTCATTACCAACATTTATTTCAGATAACCTGTCTCTCAATTTTATCCCTGGGAGTATTTATAAGCCATTTACTTATAGCCCTCTTGAAAAGACTGAAAGGAGAGAAATAGGCCTGTAGTTGCTAGGAAGCACTTTGGATCCTTTCTTCAGGACAGGTTGTACTCGAGCAGTTTTCCAGTTACTGGGGAATATGCCTCTATTGCAAAATGTTTGAAATAGACGAGTCAGGACAGGAGCAAGTTCTGGTGCGCATTTTTTGAGAACAATTGCTGGAATATCGTCAAGGCCAGAGGCTTTCCTGGTATTAAGAGAAGAGAGCATCTATCGTACCTTTTTAGTTTTGAAAATGATATCCGTCATTTTATGCGTGACATTGGGGACTGTTGGTGGTTGAACATTTGAAGGTGGGTTGAGATTGAGAGTAGAATTGCCGGCGAACGAGGCAAAAACTTCAGCCTTGCCCAGGGCTGTTGAAACAATTTCATCCCCTGAAACAATAGGTGGGAACATGCTCTTGCAGACATTATTCCCATTAGATTTAGCAAGGGTTCGAGGGTCTTAGGCGTGGTGGCTTACAGGCATGTCACGTTGAGCAATACGGAACACACTGCTTAACAGAAACTCGAAATTGTCCACGAACAACAAACTGTTCACGTACAAAGTCATAATCCGGCAAGCCTTGACCTATGAATCTCCTGTATGGGCCACTGTGGCCGACACACACACATCAATATCCTTCAAATTGCCCAGAATAAAATTCTGAGAATGATTACCAGAGCACCATGGTTTGCCAGAAACAGTCAGATTCATTGGTTAAATATTAGAAAATTTTGTTATGTGTTTATGTTTCTTTTGACAAGTATTCATTTTGTTTAATATGGTGAAGTGTACCTTTCGCTGTCTTAAAAATTTTGAATAAATTATATTATTATTCGTTGTCCAGACTTCCTTTACTGAAATGAGCATAAAGCAATGACACATCAGTCTAGGACAAGATGGCCAGTTTGAATGTATGTATTAAAAAAACTCATGGCCCATTACTGTCCTGAAGAGACTGCAAGCATCCAATACAACAGATTTCTGAATGGGTAGGAATGGGGTTTAGTGAGTGCGAGTCCCACACTACCTCAAATTGCCACACACTAAGGTGTGTGATTGAGTGTGTCCATAAGGATTCCCCACTCCCGTATCTAAAAAAACCTTAACTTAAAAAGACTTACCTATCAACTCAAGATCGTCATCTTTTTTGCTCTGCTGTGACTCACTTGCCTGATTCTTAGACTGTTCATTCTGGTCATAGTATCCTTGCTGCAGCATCAAATGAAAAATGTATTTTAAAAAAGCACTATTATTGTTTACACATAGGCAAACATAAAACGGTTAATTTGCAGACAAGCTCCCGGACAGTTTTAGATAAAACGACTGCTGATAGATAAAGTTTGGTATCGTACATGCACGCTGACACTATTCTCACCTTTTGTCCTCTTGTATGTGCCGGGTATTTGCATTCAAAGTTGGAAATAGGGAATCTGCATAAAATTTAATTTACATCTATTTCCAGTTTTTTCGTACCTTAATGTTATAGTAAACATTAATAATCAAATATAAATACGAAATATCTGATTTTAAAGCTTTTATACATGTTTGAAAATGATTATTATTTTAAATTTTGTTAGGTGAATTAAACGCTTCGGCTACTTTTGTGACATCAGATGATCCACCTAGTCATGCAGCAGCAAGGTTAGATGTGCACGTTTTTCCATTGAAATCCATGCTATATCAAATTAATGAAATAGAGTCAAGAAAAACGTAAAATAAACAGTGTCATATACACACAAAACTGCTAAAACGTATTGTTAATCCTATTTTTTTCCCCACTCAGGGCTCGTCCGCAGCTTTACCGCCCCGATAGCACTGCCGCCCTTGGCCTATTGTGCATGCCCTTAGTCCCTTCACTCCACCCATTCCAAAATCACTATGCCTTGAACAAGTCTGCACAGCAACTGGTAGGGAGAAGCTTTATAATGCTCTGTCTCTAGTCTAGACTGAGCGTAAATCAGTTGTTGTTTGCGGTCCAGAGCTTTACACTCGCAGAAGATGTGCTGGGCTGATACCTCCCCCTCGTCGCAGAGTCTGCATGCGAGGTCCCCCTCGAACCTCCCCATTTTATGCAGGTGTTTCTTGACGGCCATGTGTCCCTTCAAGAGACCTGTTATATTTCTAAGCTGTCTTCTGCTAAGATTTAGCAGCCACACAGCTCTCTTTGAACTGGGTTCGTCAATTATTGACTTCCCATGTCTGAGCCCTGGACAGTACACATTGTCTTTGTTACTGACCCAGGACTTAATCGCTTCCCTGGCAGTGCTCTTTGTCACGCCCAGAGCCTGACCTGACCCAGGACTTAATCGCTCCCCTGGCAGTGCTCTTTGTCACGCCCAGAGTCGGTTCTAGTCCCAAAAATGGTTCTGCTGACCCTCTCTTCGCGAGATTGTCAGCTTCTTCATTACCTTTGACCCCCGAGTGATTCTGCACCCAGATGAGGGTGACCTCATTCTGCCAACGCCAGGTCCCTCGTCTCGCCTCGGCACTCACTCACCAGCCAGGAATTTACCTGTGAGCTACTTAGGGCCTTAAGGGCTGCCTGGCTGTCTCTGGCTATGAGGATCCGCTTGTTGGTGTAGCCCCCCCTCTTGTTCTCCCGCAGACGTGCAGGATGGCGTACATTTCGGCCTGAAAGACTGTTGCATGGGCTCAGAGGGAAATACTATGACTTACCCTGCCGCGTGCCGTGGTATGCTGTTTATCCTATACGTTTGGCTTACCATTGGACAGGTAGCCCATTGTTTTGAACTAAGTGACATATCTGCATATGCACTCGTTTCAAACTTGCTGCATGTATTACCTTTCAGATATTCATTTTATAAAGTTAAACGATCTCTATTACACACTTGTAATATATCAAAATGTTTCTTTTATTGCATACAATAAGATAGGAAACATAAGAAAAATTCTGCAAATTTCCTATTCCACACTTTTCCTTTGTTGCCTTAGTGCGGCTCTGTCTTACTCCACACTTCACTGTGAAATTGCTGTGCCCTTTGTTTGCTTTGTTGTGCCTCTGAATATCTGTCTGCTGGTTGGTCGCCGCATGTTTTGCTTCCTATGCAGGATCTACTTTTCGCATGCCCTTTGTTTGCTCAGTTATGTGTTATGTTTCATAGAGTTCAGTGTGTTTGGAATTTTTGCAACTATTTTCTTTGTCTCTGCTACAGTACTAGCTGGACAAACTGTAAACTGTGAGTGTTTTGCCGACTGTGGAACAATGTGGCTATAACATGTGTGCTTTCTGTGTAATGAAGAATGTTCACTTTTCTGAACATTGAGCCCTTGTGGGTAGAGACAAAGCGACATCTGACCAGGGCCGCACTCAGTTACTTCTGGTCTGCTGCAGTAAGTAAAAAATTTTTTTGATTGTTTTGTCTTCTTTTGCTTGCTATGTTACATGCTTCTTCTGCTGTATACTCCTTCGCCCTCAGTTACCTAACCCTACCTATTTCTCAGATTTCACTCCACTGTGTTTTTTAATTTGGGAGTTTTCCTTCCCCTCTCGCATATCCACAACCACCCTTGCCCTCGTTGCATAGATCACTCCTTCCCCTCTCGCATGTCCACAACCACCCTTGCCCTCGTTGCATAGACCACAAGACAAATTTCCTGTGAGCCCTCAAGAAAGTTACAGGACCTGGGGCGAATACCGGTGCTGTGCGGGTTGGGCCGGGTTCAAGGGGGGGTATGGCTTCAAAATGTGGAAAAGGCAGCTTTTCGAAGTCCGACTAAGCTGTTTTCTTCACATTTTCTGCTCATATTTTCTTTTTATCTTCTACCCTGCCTAGCACCCCTATTCAGTCCTGGTCCCAAATTTTTTTTGGGGGCTGTTAACAAGCAATTTTTCTTGTGGTTTCTGCATCCAGGGGGTTCTAAGCATGTTTCTTAAAAAAAAATCAAAAAAGCACCCGGGAAGTTGTCTGCAAATTTACCGATAAAACTATTATTTGACTTACATTATTTGACCAATTGTTGTTGTTGTTGTAGTTCTGCCAATAGGACGATGGATCATAATATTGGGTGTAGTCGTTACCTGCCGAATATGAAGAGGAATTTGCAGAACCAGTCCCTGGTGTCGTGGCACCTTTAGGTTTTGGAACAGCATTACAGATCTTCAAAGCCTTGGTGCCAAGACCTATGTAACCGTTCATAGTTGTTAAGCTATCTTTCATCTCTTCTTCACTGCCAAAACGAACAAATCCATAACCTTTACTAAAACCACTGCTGTCCAAAATTACTAGAAACCAAACACATGACATGCGAAAATGTAATAAATTTTTGTTAGCGAAAAAATCTGGCACTTGTCTACATTGACTTGAAACTCGTAAGTTATTTATATAGTGTATTTATTGAACAACCAAGAAATAACCTACATTATGTAAAGAAAATACTAAAAAAAGACAGAAAAATCTGTTGACTGTCGCATATTTTTTACCCTCTGTATTAACTGATGATACAAATAAACTCCAAATAATAAATAGAAAAAACATGATCACACAATCAAAGCTTCATAAGGTTAATTATTGATGATGATTACTTACCTTTTGCTGTTTTTATTGTATTATATTTTGAAGAAAATATCCTATACAGATTGTAATCATCAACATCTGGACTCAAATCCCCTACCCATACAGAAAACTCTCTATCAATCAGGGTTCTTCCAGTATTACTTGCATTATTAAGTTTGAAGCGAACCACTGGGGAAGTTCCTGGGATGTTTTTACCGTTTAACCGATGCATAGCATCTACAGCTTCTTCATCGGTAGCAAAATGGACAAAGCAGTAACCAGCAGGTTCTCCTGTAAACTTATTTCTCATTACTTTAACATTAAGAGGGTTTTCGCCCATCTTTCTGAAGGCTGTAATGATGAACGTTTCCGTCATGTATGGCTCCAACTGAAATTATCCACAGTTTAGTTTAAAATTAAACAACTAAGAAAGTAGTTTTAAAGAAACAATACTTAAACTTACACTGCCCATCCAGAGCTGACAATGTACCATACTTGTCATTTTAAATGCGATTCAACCCAAAATATTGTATTAAATTGGCCTGGTTGAACCTACTTCTTGTGATTTCTTTAAATAATTTTTAAACCCCTTTACAAGGCTTAAATGTTGTAAATACTTTACTTTTAAATTAAAATTAAGGCAACTGATAAAGGGTAAACATTTAATCCAACAATCTGAACTGACAACAAATGACTTGACTGATAGTATGACAGATGTCAACTGTCAAAAGCATTGGTTTTTACCAAAGAACACAGAACAACTGTTTTTGTTTTTTTGGTTTTTAGCATAGACGTATATTGTCATTGATTTTTAGTTTTAGTGAATTTTCTTCAACAAAAAAATCACCATGTGAGATCTAGACTTTTGAATTTTTAAAAAATTTCTTCAAATGAGCGCGATTTAGGACCCCTGTAGCCCAAATCTGAGGTCGGTTTCAGACATATATATATATATATATATATATATATATATATATATATATATATATATATATATATATATATATATATATATATATATATATATATATATATATATATATATATATATATATATATATATATAGGCCAGGTGCATTCCGACTATAATGGGGTCGTAACAAACAATCAAAAATCACAGTTTTATAGTATATAACTTAAAGACTGGTGGTAATAAAATACTTATACGTAGAAATTTTGAGTTTTTGTCTTATAGAAATTTTTTTATAAAGAAATGAAAATTCGCCCGCCAAAATGCTCATTTTAAAGCCCGTACTTTGTGACGTGCTAACCTCAAAGCATCTGATTGGTCCAGGTTTTAGACACAAATATGATTCTGAATTACCAACAGTGTCCCTGCTAGGCTGTCATAAACGCCATCAGTCATTCAAATATTTTAATTAAAATCAAAATGGCTCAGTACCTAACCTAACGCACGGAAGTAGGTAATGTAAAATATAATAAACATTCTGGAACTGTGTGTAAAACTTGTTAGTTGCTGGTGTCTTTATTGTGATATTAGTGAGTGTTTGTGTACAAAAAAATGGAAAGTGGGTTTGAAAAAGCGGATGCACGCAATCTACCTAAAGTAGACAGCAACATGGTTCACAGTTTTAATGCAGCTAATCAAGATTTCTTTCTCTCTGAATCACGCAATGTAAAAATGAGGTGAGTAAACAGCATGCTTTTTATATTAGAATACTGCAACTATTTCTATTATCCAATCCTTAATTTGTGTTTCAACTTTCAACACTCATAAAGTAAACAAACATACGCCAAGGTCAAGAAGCAGGATTTAATGCGAGGTTTACATGGTTGCCAAATTTATTTTCATTTTTTTAAATAAAATTAAAAGTGAGTAAATTATTTATATCTGGTTTAATTGATTTCCTCAGTATTTCAGATATCAAGGCACAGCGAAAATAGCCTGAAAATATAAATGTAAGCAATGCAGTGTCCTCCTGAAACCACTGCATGATAAAACACTAGGTAAAAGCCTACTTTCCGCGCATGTATTCGATTTTTATGAAATTTTATATACGGACGTGCATCTAATAGGTATGTTTTGAACTTTGCAATGATAGAGCTGTGCTAAAACGAGAATTAGCTGATTAGTGTGCAAATACACACTTTAAAACAGCTTTTTCACCTGAAATTAATTTGAATAAGGAAGATAAACGCTGGAGGTGTTTGGGCTTAATAATCAAGGCTTTTACTATTGAAATTTTAGTAATGTTTTAACTTGACTACCTCAGTATAATTTTGTTTTTTTTTTTTGTATAGTACATATACTCCCCTCAATTTAATGCACAAAGTGCAGGTGTTAATTGATTTTTGGGAACATTCATGTTCAGGATAATGGGACTTACAGTATGTTATGTTAGCGTTCATTTGAAGGGAAAAATAAGGCACATGTATTTTGTACATAATTTCCATGTAATGTAAGTCTCCAAATTACTTTTTGGTTACATTATTAATGCACCAAAAAGCAGAAGAACAAAAGATTAGAAGGGTAAACCAAAGCAAAGGTTGTCATCATTTAAGAGACGCCAGGGAAATGTTGAAATATATCATCCCTTTTTTGCAAGTAATATTCTTAAATGACAAATTCACCTTCTACTTCTAGGGCTACGAAGGAATCTTATGGAGACAATGCAGTGGGATACATGCAGGTAAAAAGAACTGAACATCTGTACTATTAAGGCAAAAATTACTCCCAAACATAGCATAATGAAAGTTCCCTACAATGTGACAATCACCATTGATGAAGAGAAGGAAACTGTCATACATTATATTTGTGAAGATTGCACAGCATCAGAAGGTAATATGTTTATTATTTAAATTACCTTCACTTCAAGTCACCCAAGTAGTATTCATTAAACTTAATTATTGTACTATTTTTGTTATTTTCTTTTGGACCTGATTTTCAAAAGGTTAAGGAATATGAAATGAAATGAACTATAAGACCTCAATCTGCCTACTCCTTAAATTGGTGGATAAGGTAATTTAAGATGTTGTACTTTGATTACAACGTTTCAATCTGTATATTTGAATAATGAAGTTGCTTTAAAAGGTAACTCAAATTTTCGTATTCTTTACAAAGGTACTGAAGATTGAATATTTGGGAAACACTTGACTTAAAGTGATAAAGATGCAAATAACCTACTCGGTGGAACTACAGAGATAACTAATGCTGTCTTAATAGTCTTTTAGTCTCGGAATAACCATTTCCCTGTTTTGGTAGGTGTCTGGTTTTTGCATCTATTTGTTGTAGTTAATTAATTATTTTATAGGCCCGTTCCTTACATATATAAGCACATTGTGTTGTAACTTCCAAATTATTTTTATCTTTCCAACAGAGCAGTAGTTATCATGTTATGTAATATTCCATCATAAATATAGTTTGTTTTGTTATTTATTAAATCTTGCTGTTTACATCAATGGAATGACAGAACACATCTACATTTAATGTAACATTAAATAACAACAACAAAACAACATTATCTGTTTCTAATAAGATGTTATTTGTATTCATAACTCCTAAAAGAAGAAGCTATGAATCTTGATTGTTTGACACAGATTTTCTTTGTATTGACATGTTTTCTTGGATACTTACCAGTATTAGAGAATATATTTATTTTACATGACCTCTTCTAAACTAAGAGGGATACTTTTGTGTGCATTTTTATCATACCCTACATTCAATTTATTATTAACTGAAAGTGTGAAATTGTAAAAGAGAATATGATAGTTTTTTTATGTTTCAAATAACATTTAGCTCAGATGATACCTTTCATTTCTTATATAATGTATAATTAACGTTTTTATTTTTATTTTCAGGGGGCTGCAAACATTCTGTTGCCTTTCTGTTTTGGCTCCATCGACGTGGTGAAGAACCTTCTGTAACGGAAACTGAAAGTTACTGGAAAGCGACTTCTTTGTCCAAAGCTGGGAAGTCAGTGGAGTTTATGAACCTTTCAGCATTGACAGGAAAAAACATACCACCTTTTCAACCCAAGGACTCTACATTTGTTGAAAGTTTTAAAGGTCTTATTTGAGACCAAGCCGGAGGTATTTTTGACATAATTAAAGAACCGAAGTTTTTGAACACTTCCCTTCATCAGTTATCAATATCCTATGAAGAAGAAATTTCTTTGGAAGAGAGGAGTGTATGTAAGTTTCTGGAAATCATTTCGTCCAAGCTAAGTGAACACCTATGCAGTAGAATTGAATATTCCACTCGTGAGCAATCAAAATCCTCTGCCTGGTATGAGCACCGATATGGACGAATAACAGCTTCAAAAATCTATGAAGCATCAAGGTGTCATACTCCGGATGGCTCATTAGCGGAAGCTATAATGAGTGCTGTAGCATTGCCAGAAACTCGAGCGATAAAGAGAGGCTGTTTACTTGAAGATGACATGATTAGAATAATAGAACAGAGAAGACATATAAACATAAAAAAATGTGGTATATTTTTGAGCAGCAAATATCCAGTGTTTGGTGCTTCACAGATGGCATAACTGACACATTTGTCATTGAGGTCAAGTGTCCCTTTAAAAAAAAGACAGTTAAAAACTATATCGTGGACAACAGTATTCAACCTAGACATTTGGCTCAGATACAGCTTCGAATGTATTTTGCCGAACGACAATATGGTCTATTTCGTGTGGCAGATCCCGATTTTGAGGCTAAAAAAGAAGTCACAGAATACGAAGTTACTTTGGATGAAGCTTTATGTCTGGATTTATTACGTGGTGCTTCTGTATTTTGGAGTGATGTAATATATTCTATTTTAATGAGAATAAAATAAGAAAGAAAATAGTATTAGGATTTTTTTCATATGAAATGAGCCTTTTTTTTAAATAAATAATAGATTTATATTACCTATTATTGGCCTGTCAGTGAAACAAAAATTGGTTCTCTTATGTATGTCATATGTATTTTTTCAGTTTTTGATCTTGCAAAAGCCCTCTCATTTTTATTTGTGCAGCATAACATTTTAAAGAAATCTACATATTCGTGATTATGAACAGTTTTAAAATTAAATTCATGTAGGAATTTTATGAATGGAGCTATTGAAAATATCGTAACCAAACAAGTGTTTGTTTTTTTTAATATTTGTTATATGTAATCTCAGTTTGAGCCCACGTTATGATAGTTTTCAGTGTTCAAGAAATTATTTTGAAAAATAATGTATTTGAACACTAAACTAGAAAAAATGGCCATTCCTTGAGTGATATTCAATTCACTCACTCACTACCAAATCTAGATGCAGGGTATATATGTGTATAAGGATATGTTATCGTCTACAGGCTAAAGTCTAAAGCCTTAAGTGGTTCTGATAACTTAGATATAATTAATTAATCTAAATTAATGTTATAAAGTTCTGGACTTGTACTAACTTTGGTATGGTTAATGTTAGTTGTCATTTTATTTAGCTTAGAAATAAATATAGACATATTCAAAATTCATTAAGATGTGTTTCAAATGTTCCTGCAAATGAATGACAATAAAGGGAAAGGTTAAAAGCAACTATCAAGGAAATTTACTAGGCAATTTAATAAATGTGCAATTAAGGGATTGTTGATTGCTTAATAACTCATGTAGGTCTTTTGCCTCTCATCGCTGGAATCTCAAGGGATATTTTGTGCATGACTATTTTCGTAATACTGGCCCAATGCACAATAAGCCAAAGGCTGTGGTGCTATCGGGACGGCAAAGACGCGGGCGACCCCTAAGTGAGGAAAAAAAGTACTGGCCCAAAACATTCAGATGTTATGTAGCCTACTATCTTTTTGGGGGCTACTCTACCTATTTTTTGTGGTGTTGCATTATTGACAGTTTTCGCTGTCTGCCTTACCTATCTTCATAAGGTACTACCTTATGTGGGAGTCTCCTGTGATTTTTCTCAAGTCGTTCCTCTTCAATTCAAGGAACAGTTAAGACTTCTCTGCTGATATATCATTTCGCCTGCATTAAGTCTGGTGTTTTCCTTCAGTATGACAGTGATTCATCTCCCAAGTATCGAGTTAATTTCTTCTTTTAGCCCTTTTTGGAATTAAGGGAAGTCACTGATCAAAATTAGTAGTGTCAATGTTAAATTTGGTTTCACGAAGGGGATACTTGTTGAGAATGAAAACGGAAACTCCCTACATCTTTACAAAATACTTCATAGTTGGAAAACTATAATGTTAAGGTGAGGTAAAAAAATGAAATTCGTTTTTATTTTGATAGTAGAACGTGAATAAATAGGCAGGTGTTTCATTTAAAAAAATACTAAATTTGATACTTTTTGTAATGCCTTTACATCACAAATATATCTAAAATGTACAAAGGACAAAATGAATTTATTAAATAAATATCAGCTTCTAAAATGTAAATATACGTAAATATTTATTAAATCTAGCACACTAAGGAAACAGTACAAATTATAACTATGTCACAATAAAAATATACAACAAAGGAAAACTAGCTGCCACAAAGGCAACTCAAAAATAAAGGAAACAAGGAATTTATTGAATAAAGTCTACTTCTGAATATGAATTTATCTAAATAATTATTAAATATAGCACAATATAATGAACAATACAAATTCTAACCATCTAACAATAAAAATTCACAACAAAGGGAAGTCAACTTAGACAAAGGCGAGGATGATTTAAAACTGGAGGGCAACGGCGAAGAGCGGAACCGAAACTGAAGGGCATAATGAAAATGAATGATAGAGCACAGAACAGGAATCTGGTTCATAAATCTAACACGAGTCCTTTGACCTAACATTCTTCAAATCCAAGGTAAAAATTGTGAACATGGCAACGTCGCAAGGATGATCCTCTGGCTCTCGCAAAGTATCGTTTAAATATTCTGTGACACAAGTAACGGCGCAAACCGCTTAGCGCCGGCGCCATCTTCAGTCGGAAACGCGAACTATCTATATTTTGTGACGTCTTAACCCTAGTTAGATGGGCAAATTTAGGGACTCGATTATTGCAATCTTT
Organism: Tillus elongatus; assembly: GCA_964006375.1. Lineage (NCBI taxonomy): Eukaryota > Metazoa > Arthropoda > Insecta > Coleoptera > Cleridae > Tillus > Tillus elongatus. Next base: position 54,657,514 of record OZ023264.1, on the reverse strand, counting down.
GATAAATTTTTTTCTGCGATATTAGAACACTCTGGAGAAAAATAACTGGTGTCTCAGACTCGTATTTATACGAACTTTCGAAATATGCAATAAAAAAATTATGTGTTACGACCCCATTGGAAACGCATACCGGTTCCGCCCTCATTAGAGCTCATCAGTGCGCTATACCAATTTCAGCCAGAATACTTTTTTAAATTTAAACAAAAGTGGCGAATGCCCTTATGCACACATTCAAACTCACCACCGTAGTGTGTGAGAATACGAGGTAGTGTCGGACTCGTACCCACTAAATTCCTCTCCCGGTGGAGTACCGGACCTTGGTCCTTACCTCCATCGGTTAGAATGAACACATGTCTTTGGAGTTAGAATGTTACCATTCTTTGTAGTCGTAGGGGCTTTACCGGGACAGAATAATCTTGGGACGTTTGTGTCTGTAAGGGAGGTACTCATCGTAGTCTGTGGCCCTACGTAGAAAAGCATTTGGGTGAGCCATTATTTGGCTAGAAGTTCTGGGATAACGGGAGTAGGGAGGTCATGTGGGACATTAGGTCATTATATGCCTGGATTGCTGTTAGGAGTTTGGGGAAGTCGATACTGTTAAGTATGGATGTTAATTGCACTTTATTATTTCACTAACTGAATAAACTATATGATACATTTAACTATAACAATTACAACAGTACATGAGTACATAACAGATAACTGACCGAGCGTAGAGGGCGTGTGTTTACTGTAGCGGTTGGTAGCGAGGAGAGAGAGAGAGAGATCGCCTGGTGTCTCTTATATGCCGTAGTTCTTGACAGCTGGCTGTCGCATAACGTAACGCAACGTTTAACTGTCAAGAGTATTTATGCAGAAACATAGAGTAGTGTTGACCGAAACACTGCGGTCGGAACCACCGCCACACTAAGCAACGACAGAAGGCTGCTCAGGTCGAAAGTGCCGAGTGTGGATAGTCTGGCTGAATGTTGTGGTTGAGTGGGAGGCGTGGCTTAGACTGCTTTTGGGGGCTGATTGTTTGTAGTTACTGCTTTAGGGGGAGTCGACTCGGGAGTCCGTGCCGACCGTCTTTGCACGACTGGTTTCAAGGCCGCTGCGTAATTAGAGAGCTTGGCCTTGGTGGCAATTTTGTTGGATTTAGCGAAGGCCGGGCACCCACGGTAACTGGCGGTGTGTCCAGAGGTCTTACAATTTGAGCAGGCGATTGGCTCATTTTGTGATCTGGGGCATGCTGTGCTCATGTGGTTTGGACCACATCTTACGCAGCGTGAGGCCACGTGACAATTGGTTTGAGTGTGTCCAAACTTTTGGCACATATGGCACTGTATGGGGGAGGATCTTTTATAGGGTGATTCTACAGTTACTTCTAGATTACAGATCTCTTTGATGTTGAATATGTGTTTTTCGGTCTTTGGGAGTTCGAGCAGAACTAGGGGCATAAGAGATTTTGTCCTAGGGTGTCTCATCCCGTGGACAGATATTGGGTAGAATTTTTTTGCAGCTCATTGGCGACTATCTCGGGTGTGTGAGACTCACAAAGATCACGCAGGACTACGCGCAGTTGTTCTACTTCACGTAGTTTGTATATGTGGAATTGTACATTTATTGATTTCAGATAGGCCGTTGCCTGTCTGAAATCGTCAGAAGTAGCCGGTTCTATTTTAATTGATGCTTTTTGGTTTTTAGCCTTAAGAATCTGAATTTTTTTTGACTTGGTTTTCGTGGGGCAGACACGGTTGCGTTGGAGTGTCTGTCTCCAGTGGCTGCTCGGCTGTCCAGCGGCCCGAAACTGTTCTTAGTTAGCGGTGTTTGACGGGACGAGTCCTCGCTTTTCCTCTTTGAAGTTTGGAGAACCCGTCTGAAATGGAAGAGGTAGGCAGCTTAATGGCCTCTGCGAAGCGGCTGGCCACCGCACTCTCGTCGACTGGGGTGGGGTAAATGAAGCCGGAAGTGGCAGCTTGCGGAGTAGCCGCCGGTGGTTGGAGCGGTGGGAAGTTGTTGTTGTCTACATTAGTGATCTCGGGGGCTGAGGTGGGTCTGGGCGGAGTTGTGGCGAAACGTTTAAATACCTTGGTGATAGAGGTACGTAACTCAGGGGACAGTTGGTTGGTTCGGGCGTAGTGAACAAGCGCCTCAATGGCCTCCATGGATGGGGGTTTCAGTGATTTTGTTTATAGTTGTTGATAGAGTGGGGGTACCTAGAGCTCCCCACAGCATTCACTTGGCGGAGGTGTCTTTCACTAGAGGGTGTCCAGCCACGGTAACCAGGGTAGGACGAAAATTGGATCCTCAAGCAAGCACAGAGATATTTAGGGCGTAAAAACGGCAATTTGTGGGTATAGCAGTGCTTTCCGCTAAGTCCTGGGGTCATATCGTTGGAATAATCAAGATCGGGCGGCTATGAAGAGGGCCTTCGCTGCTGGAAGTCTTCGACCCAGCTGGCTACGAGTACCGAGGCTTAGACAGCGTCTGGCGGCAGGGTGGGCGGAGTCTGGCAACTGCTTCGACCAATGGGACGTTTCTCGCTTTCCAGCTGGCTATGGTCGCTTGGAGTGGCTTGGAACGTGCTGCTTCTAGTGATGGGTTGTTATTTAACAGTCTGTTATATTTTAACTGTTTTCGAGCCGCAACAGTAACAACCTGTTATGGATATATACAAATAACAGGTACAGCGGAGGGAATGCTGTTGCGCTTTACACTAGAACTCGGAGTCGTATCTGTTTCTGTTGCACTGCTACGATGAAGCAACTTCTGTTTTCATCCGCAACTGTTATAACAGGATTAATGGACATGAGACTGGGAATGGGGTATAGAGCGGACTTTACTTCATAACATAATACTGTTTTCATCCGCAACTGTTATAACAGGATGAATGGACATGAGACTGGGAATGGGGTATAGAGTATAGAGCGGACTTTACTTCATAACATACTACTTTATACTAGTGTGCTCACAGATTTGGGAACGTGGGGTCGTCGGTACAATGAAATTGTTAAATTTTGACAGGTTGTTGATTCACACAAGACACATACATATATTTACAATTTATAAACAAACACAAAATATGAAAAATGTAAATAAAAAGGCTGTATATGTAGCAAGTGAAAATTATTAAAAATGAACTATATCACTGTAAAAATAAAATCAGGTCACCGCGTATATAAAAAAATAATCACATAGTCGTTGACGTAAACTCAATCTTCATTAGATAACTCGATATGCTGATGGCATTTTTGTTTTAAGAAAAAACTGATATGTATACAAATGTACAGTTATGCTTTAACGTGAGTCCTTAGGTATTATATTATATTAGGTAGTTTTTTGCTCATTCTTCTTTGCCTTATGTAACTAATAAATCAATATTCCTTTTTACTTTGGAAATCTAAGAAATAGGTCCGATTTTAAACATCTTTTTTTTATTACTACTGCAAAATAAAAAATCGCTGAAACTTAAAAAATCTCAGAAACAGTACCAATTTTAATGAAATTATAAAAATATTCCCTGTACCCGGTATAGTTGAAACCAGACACAATTCGCCCTATAGGTAGAGAGAAAAAATTAGTTTTAATTTTAAAAAAATTATTTATTTTATTTTTTGCTTACAATAATTCATTTATTTCATATAGCTCTCATTTTCAAGGAAAAGATGGCTATAGAGGTTTTCAAGCTCAATGCTTAACTAATACTTAATTAGTTAAGAAAATTCGAAAGAAATTCTGCATTGTTGAATTTTTTACCAAATTATTATTAGTGATGAATACCCAAAAAAAAAAACCTCCATCATTTTTTTAATAAAAAATTAATTAATTGTTTTAAACATAATACAAGAATATTTTTTATTTTAAACATTACCCAACTACACCACCGGACGGGTTCAGCTACTGTTACTACGTCTACGTGGAATTCTTAATAATTCATAGTTCATACTGTTATTTTCAACCTGTTATATTTAACTGTTATTTCTAAATAACAGTGACAGGTGCGACCTGTTAAAGCAATATAACAGTTTTTCCCATCACTAGCTGCTTCGCTGCTGTCTGAAGGATGACTACTGTGCTATGCTGCTGAGCCAGAATACATCTAAAAGCAAGTTCAGCTTAAGGTAGCCAGCCTCGTAGAACATAGTGAGATGTACGACAGTGTCGCCATCGGTGGCGTAGCCAGGTAATATGTTGTCACGGCAGCTCTAATAAAAACTAAATATTATATAAACATAGACTGTGTACAACTAACGAGATAAATAATCGCTAGCACTGGTACTTTCTTCCCTAATATGTTTAGGAACAATGGACCAAGGGTATATGCTAGCGATTTTTTAAAACTTTAGTTAGTTGTACAGAGGCTCTATTTATATAACCTGTAGTGTTTATTAGAGCTGACGTGACAACGTATTACCTGGCTACGCCACCCATGGCGACACTGTCGTACATCTCACTATGTTCTACGAGGCTGGCTACCTTAAGCCGAACTTGCTTTTAGGTGTATTCTGGCTGTAATTTGGCATAGCGCACTGGTGACCTCTATTAAGGGCGAAACCGATATGCGTTTCCAATTATAGTCAGAATGCACCTGACCTTATATAGATACATTGTCCCTAAATATATTAGGGAAGAAAGTACCAGGGCTAGCGATTTTTCAAATCGTTAGTTAGTTGTAGTCTCTGTTTATATCACATGTACTACACTGTGTTGAGCTGCTGTGACAACGTATTACCTGGCTACGCCACCGATAGCGACACTGTTGTACATCTCACTGTGTTCTATTATATGTATATATATATATATATATATATATATATATATATATATATATATATATATATATATATATATATATATATATATATATATATATATATATATATATATTCGAAATCCATATTCAGAGATTCATAAGGGTAGCATTCTGAATTTAGGAAGACTCGTAGATCTACCATACCGATGTTATCGAACAAGTCACCTTTCTTGCTTACGTTGTCTTTCCGATCTGTTTGAAATGCTATAATCACATATCTAGGTCTTTCTAAGTTTGTTGCAGTTTTAACAGACCGTCTATTAATATCTCTGAGCGCTGGTAGCTTATATATAGGGTGTTTCGCATAAGAACTGACATAGAGCAGGAGCATGTAAGGGAACCCAAAATATTGTGATTTAACGCAACTTACCCCTATACTAAGTTGCACTCCTGAAAAGTGATAGGCTTTCAAAGTGGGGTTTCTATTTTCGAAAAAAATCAATATCTCAGTTAAGCTTGAACCTAGAAGAACTAAATTTGGTACACGTTATGAGTGTACCAAGAGCAATAATCACAGTAATAAGAATTCAATCGAATCATTTTAAAGGGTTGATAAGGGATGATTCACCCTTAATGTGACAGAATTTTTTAACCTATTGGCGGATTTAAAAAATTATTATTTTATTTTATGGGAAATTTGATTCTAAAACTTTTATACTCTTATTAATTTTCAAAAAACTTTGTCGTTTTCAACAAAATTCCAAATAACTATATACATATAGTAGAGCTGTGTTATTTAAAATCATCGGAAATTCAAACATTGGCCATGAAATTTAACGTCAGACTTCACGATCAGGAAAATAAGTCATTTTATTTTAGTAATATTTGCTGAGTGTTGTGAAAATGGCCGGGAGGTTTTCATTTAGCAAACAAGTTGACATGCTATTAGTGTTAGGTTTCTGTGAAGGAAACTACAGAAGTGTTGAAGAATATCAGAGATTTCCTAATTGTGTAATCCCTCATAGAGAAACACTTGCCAATGTTGAAAGATGGGCTCGAGATACAGGCAAGTTTTTCAGTAACACTCGAGAACATGCTTCTGAAACCAGGGCAGAAGACCAAGAACTTATTTTGAATACAATTGAAGATGACCCACATATTAGTACTAGAAACCTATCTCGACAAACTGGCATATCGCAAACTTCTGTTCACCGAGTAGTAAGACGTAATCTACTGCACCCATATCATATCCAAAAAGTGCAAAAACTGTAACCAGAAGATTTGGTTAAACGAGTGAATTTCTGTCACTTTATTTTGCATCAAGAAATTAATTTTTAAAAGAAAATTATTTTTACTGAGGAAGTTTGTTTCACTCACATAGGTATTACAAATTTACATAACCATCATGAATATTCTGATGCGAACCCTTATTCAGTAAGTCCCTGACATTTTCAACGTGAATTTAAAATAAATGTTTGGATCGGTATTATTGATTGGCATGTAATTGGTCCAGTTATTTTACCAAATTAATTAAATGGCGAAATTTATTTAGAATTTGTCCAAAACAATCTCCTGGATCTACTCGACGAGGTGTCTCTACAACTTAGACTGGAACATTGGTACATGCACGATGGAGCACCGCCTCATTTCAGTATTGCTTATTTATTTATATATATATATATATATATATATATATATATATATATATATATATATATATATATATATATATATATATATATATATATATTGTGTGTGTGTATCTCACCAATAACTCAAAAAAACTCACTACCATAGGGTACTTGCTAGCTCCGCCCACATTTTTAATTTGTTTTTTCGTAAAGAGAAAGAATTGTAGAGAAGCTAAGGAGCTATTCCAGAGCCATAGAAAGTCTCACGGTTCATATTGATTACAAAAATGTGTATTTTAGAAATTTACTAAAGCCCACAAGCCTACCAGTTTGAAAAAAACACCTCAATTTTATTATTCAAACACTCACAGTACAATTGTGTTTTGGAATGTTTTAGAGTTTCTAGTTTAAACCAAAGTGATCTATATTGAATACTTCATATACACTACAAGTTACTATCCTGATTTTTAAAAGTTCTGAGAATTTTCAGGCAATAAATAAGATCAAATAGAATTTAAAATTATTTATTACATTTAAAAAAATTGTACAGAATATAAATTAAGGAAAAATACCATTAGAAAATTAAACTTATTCTACATATAGATAAATATTATAACACTTATAGTCCTAAGTGTTTTACAGTCAGGTGAGCTAATTTGAGCTCGGTTAATTGGGTTATAATTATTTAACATTTATTATGGGGATAAACAGTACAGACTTATCACATATTATTTTAGATAAAATTTTACTCAAAAATGTAATGAGGCTTTAAAACTCAGGAGTGAACCACCTGCTACCTTAAATGCTAATATTCCAACCAGCAAGAGTACTACATATGATATCACAATACTTACATAGAACAATGAATGCTGATTTAACAGTGAAATACATGATACAAACATATGTGTACCAACTACAACAGCCACTTGCTTATAGTCCATCCTGTCCATGGCATTAAAGAATATGACACTCCAAAATGTATGCAGCAACATGAAACATAAACTTATCGCTGAGCTAGTTAGGAAGAATATTTCAGTACCAGATTTTAATCCCATTGTTCCTGGGCCAACTGCATCAGCAACAACGTTAACAGATGAGAATGCACCACTGATGATTCCAAATCCTACACCACATACATACGCAAGTATATGCTTGTTATCCACGAGGCTTGTAGAATCCAATGTTATCTTCCTTAGGCCATTTTCAGCACTGCGGAGTAGTTTGTATATCAAAAAACGGAATACCTCTTGAAATATAACTGAAAATACCAATCCGAATGCTAGGTATTGCCTTAGTGGGATTACCATGAACCACCACAATGACGATAATAAAAGTGATAATAACCAAAAGAATGCTGCTACTACAAGAATAATTATTCTCACCGGGTCATGGGCTATCGTTAGCACAAACATTGCCAGCGGGGGCCCAAAAGCCAACAATGAACAACCAACGAACTCTGATATTGTCATCTTACTTTGTTTGAAGTCTCAACGGTATTTATGTGATAACGATACACAATTTGCAGTGTAATCTTTGCATCGGGTTTGGCTACTAGGGGGAGACTTCAATTTTTCTGTACTTTTGTTTTAAAAATATCAAGAAATAGGGAAAAATATCAATAAATCTAAATCTACTTCTACTTCCCAGAGATAAAATGTCAACAACAATGACAAATGACACGTAAATAATAAATGACTAATGACATTGACATGTTACTCATAACCGATGACAGCAGTTTACTTTTCGATTAGGTAATAATTATTACCTAATCTAAACGTTCATCGCATACAGCTTAGACAAGTATTCTCTTGTCTAAGGTGCACAGTAACTCGGCGAGTTGATCAGGTGACAACCAGTGATATAAGTCTTATTTCACTGGTGTCAACAGCTGAATTTGTATGTCAAAAATTTTGTCAATGTAATAGATAAGTTCAGCAGGCGCCAGTAGCACACACATGATACAAATAACAAGAGATATGATAATGAGGCTACCTATTTTTAGAACACTCACGCGTATGGCGTCATATGGTGAGTCCAATGCAACAATAATATGGAGTGGAGTTTAACGTTTCATCACAACCTCTTAACAAATTACGTATTTTACTAATATTTAAGTGCATACATTTGAAAGTAATTTTTTAAGATCAGAATACAATACTGTTATTATGTGACATGGTGATTAGGTCAAGTTTATGAATGTTAACGCCCTCTCAAAGTCTGCGAACGTCTTCTCTACCTTTCAAGTTTGTGTACCCCCAATGTTAATCCAGGCCTCCGCTTAATTATTATGCTTGTCTTGTGCGTATACACACACACACACACAAATATATATATATATATATATATATATATATATATATATATATATATATATATATATATATATATATATATATATATATATATATATGTTCAGAAAGATTTCCACGGTCTTTAATGTGAGACATTCTTGGTTCTCGGGTTAAACCGCGTCCAGAATTTATGGAAACTCGACGTTTCGGCTCCTGTTTTGGAGCCATTTTCAAGAGGTAAAGGAAATATGTAAGGACACTGTAAGGCCTCAATCTGCCTACTCCTTAGAGTGGTGGACAAAGGTGGGTAAAGGAAATATGTAAGGACACTCTAAGGCCTCAATCTGCCTACTTCTTAGAGCGGTGGATAAAGGTAGGTTGGGTTGTTGTAGTTCGATTACGGGGCCTCAATCTGCCTACTCCCCAAATCTCGCCGGTGATCGTCTGTGAGGTCTCAGTGTGTTCAACCCTAGGTCTCCAGATCTCTCAGTGTGTTCAACCCTAGGCCTCCAGATCTCTCTGAGGCCTAGGGTTGAACACACTGAGACGTCACAGACCATCTCCGGCGAGATTTGGGGAGTAGGCAGATTGAGGCCCCGTAATCGAACTACAACAACCCAACCTACCTTTATCCACCGCTCTAAGGTGTAGGCAGATTGAGGCCTTAGAGTGTCCTTACATATTTCCTCTACCTACCTTTGTCCACCACTTTAAGGAGTAGGCAGATTGAGGCCTTAGAGTGCCCTTACATATTTCCTTTACCCACCACTCTAAGGAGTAGGCAGATTGAGGCCTTAGAGTGTCCTTACATATTTCCTTTACCTCTTGAAAATGCCTCCAAAACAGGAGCCGAAACGTCGAGTTTCCATAAATTCTGGACGCTGTTTAACCCGAGAACCAAGCATGTCTCATATATATATATATATATATATATATATATATATATATATATATATATATATATATATATATATATATATATATATATATATATATATTACCTGAAAAAGATACTACAGGCGACGAAGTGACGTCATAGGAGGGGGCGGGGCATATACAAGATCTACAATAGGGGTATTTTTCAGTCAACTTTTGGGACCGAGCTGGTAGTTACTAGTAATGATTATATGTGAATTTATAGTTTTGTCAGATTCATAGTTTTTCTAGTAGCACTAAAAAATGAAAAAACGCCAGGAGTAAACTACCATTAAATAGAAAGATTTTTCTTTGAAACTTTAGTAGCAAGAAGATATTATCATTAGGTTGCAGAATTTTAAATATCAAAGAAATCCTTAAAGATTAAAGCGTCGGTCAGTAAGATTCAATTTGGTAGCAAATTACATCCCCCCTTTAATAATGAAGTTATTGTCATTATTGGCTACAATAAACTGTTTATTTAAAATAATTGCGTTAATATATTTTATAAACAACATACCTGTCTAATAAAGTATGTAAATAAATAACAGTTCGTATTTTTCTGTACATAAACTATTTACTACAACGAGCATTGAAATATCCATTTAGAAAAAGATGACGTCACGCGATTTGGGATTGAAGTTACGAGGTAACCTATAAGTTTATCAGATCTTAGGGCTTATGCAATGACGTATACTATACGTCGTTGGCCTTATGCGCAATATCATATCTCTTGTAAGTCATTATATCATGAATAGCACATATTTCTAGTTTGCAACCCAGTGGCGGCTCGTCAGATGACGCAGGTGAAGCGCTGCTTCACCTATATTTTTCGGTTAAACTAAACTTTCGTATTCAAAGTCCACCGTAATTTTAATGAATTTTCTTAAAAAAAGTTCACTAATGACGAGCTCCGTGTTTATATATATATATATATATATATATATATATATATATATATATATATATATATATATATATATATATATATATATATATATATATATATATATATATATCGTACCGATAACTCAAATAATAATGGACCGATTTTGATGACATTTGGTAGGTGCCTTCCTATTGTAAGTGGCTTGGATAAGTTCGTTAGCTTGGAAAATCGGCCCAGGTTTTCCCAGAACATTTTGTGTTTTCTTACGAAAAAAAAAAAATCTCCGGAAATAACAAGGCTACCAAATTTGGTACGCGGGTTTATATAATTATAGGTAAATTACCTGCCAAAATTTAGCTCTGTAAGTTAAAAGACAAAAAGTTAGTTAATTTTGTCTGAAATGCGTTTGTTGGGTCTCTCCTAATTTCTGTTAAATTTTCTGTAGTAATAAAATCATTAATTTTAATGTTATATATGCGTCCCTACTTATAGCTACAGTTGTATTTCCTTTATCAGCTTTAGTAAAAACTAGATCATTGTTTAATACTTTATGCTGAACCGATTTTAAAATTTGAGTTTCGTTAATTTGACGTTTGTCATATTTTGAAGTTTAATGTCTTAAAAATTCACATATTTTTCTGGAAGAAATTTCGGATTCAGAAGCTAATATCTCTTTAATTTTGTTTGTAAATTTAAATTTTGGGCAGTATTTATATCCTTTATTTAGAAATTTCTTCAGTTGTAAAAATTGTATCGCTTAGGTTTTCAAATCTTTTGTAGTACATATGTGTTTGTGGGGGAGGTCTTTCTCGATTATGTAAATGTTGTGTGCCTTCTAGGTTTCTAATTTTCAATTCACTAACTAGAATATGTATTTGGTCATCTAATATATCAAATTATACTGAATGTAATTTATAAGTAAGTTCTGAATGTATTACCTTGATATAAAGAAGCAAACTATCACGAATTGAAAACCGTTTCTTGGACTCTTCTTTCAGCCAGATGAAACTGGCTTTTCTAATACCAATTTTTGATTGACTTGATGTTGCAGTAGTTGTTATGATTACGTACTTTAGGATGACCTTCTTTCTTATGCACTCTTGGTTAAACCATGCATTCTGGGAAGCGTTCATCTGCTTGATTTTCAATTTTCTATACAAATGGACAAGCTCTTCGATAGAAGACCTATACAATTCATTGATTGTCATTGCCCTTACTTGGTGAAACTTGTCCATACTACATACAGACTTGGAGACTACTTCTCTAGATTCCCCTGAGGATGACCAGTTAAAAAGGGTCAAAACGCGTCGGGACCAGGAATAAAATATTTGTTTGGAAAGAAAAAGCCCTTTTATTCAGCTTACCCAAAGATGTCAACCCCAAACATTTTGACCTTTAGGAACAATAAAATAAAAAGCCATGATAACAAACTTTGAACAAACCATTTAACAAAGTTATTGTTTAGTTAATTTATTGTTATAACTGTTATCATAGTTATTATAGGCTAGTTCTATTTTTATGTTAAACATTGACATACATCAACATAGACATTTTGAAAGCCTCATCTGTCATGTTTTATTTTCATTTTGATAAAAAAATTTTGATCAAAACATATCATAACATAGCAACAGATCTTTATTTGTAGTTGTCATGATTTCGTACTAATTCAATTTTAATCTGTCTGAGAATGCTGTCAAGCAGCGAAACTATAGTCACAGAAACGTTGAAGAACATCCTAGAACTTCCAGAATTCGTAATGGCCACTTGCTCCAGTTAGCTTACGCGCTGGCTACGTCCTTCACCAACGAAAACCAACAGTGAAGCCGGAGAAGTAGTCTCCAAGTCTGTATGTAGTATGGACAAGTTTCACCAAGGGCAACAACAATCAATGAATCATAATAATAATTGTCTTGTTAGAACATGTAAACAACAACGAAATGATCTAATTAAAAATCAATCCGACGCGAAGACGAAAATTACTAGGTAGTAGGTACACACGCTCTGTCAAAAATCCACTACAAACTGGAAGTGTGTAATTTTATAGAGCACAAGAGAATGCTTATTCGGTCGTTTTCGACGATGATAGGCGATCATTTCGCACTGAAGCATCGCATTTCCTGAGAGCGCCGAAAAATACACACCGCCGCCCGACTGCTTTATATGGATATGGATGTATATAACGTCTGCAACGATTAACACTATACTTATTCTGATTCTGTGTTAATGGCTGCCGACTCTCTGCGATCCTCGATATACTAATTTTGTTTGTTGAATGCAGGAGGTAAAAAAGTGAATAAAAATTTATTAAAATATAGCATAGCAAAAAAATTATTTTTCCCACGGCAGGCGGCAGTGCGCGCGCACTGGCGCACTTATTGAGGAGCCGCTGAATAATAATAATACTAATAACAATAACTTTATTTAATTTCATATACAAAATGTACTGCAGCAAGCATGTAACACAATCTAGATTGCTCATCAATACAAACAAAACATAAACACCGTCATAAAAAGTATAAAATATGTATAATTAAAAATGTGGAACTCAACTAAAGTGGACATCATAAAACATTTATCATTAAAAATTGGTACTATAAAAGTCTTCCACTCTATAGAAAACCTGCTGTGAGAACCCTTTCCAGATGTACTTTAACCATGTGACAGGGCAAGCTTTTAACCTCGTTGTGGCGGTGATTGTACAGCTTAATGATACACATTTCTTTGTAACGATGTCAAATGTGTCGTCTTTGGTGCCTTCAAATCACCACTTGCATCCCCCACGTTCTCCGGACTTTTCACCCCTAGACTACTTCATTTGGGGATTCATAAAGAATGTAGTGTATGGACACCCGGTTACGACTAAGGAAGACATGATCAGTACATCATACTTTTTTTTTAGATCAAACTGAATTTTTGTGCAGAGTTGAATATCTCAAAAACCGTACAGTTTGGGTATAGGTAATGATTAACAAAATTCGAAGAGTAGTAAATTATCTTGCCAATGGCATTATAATATACAGGGTGATTCATTTGAAAAAATTAGATATCTGCGCATATGCGTTTTTAATCACCCCGTAGACAACAATCAATTTGTCGGAAGATTGTGTGTACTAAGTTAAAATATACAATAATGAAAAAAATTATGCATAACAAAGAACTTCCAATTTGCATCCATTAATAAGATACAGGGCGTTGAAGCAGATATATTTTTGTAATAAAAACGGCCATATCTCGTTGAACACTCAGTATAAAGTAGCAAAACCGTATATTGGGAGAATCGTCAAGATCAGCTGTATCCGAATCTGTAATAATATACAGGGCGTTCCATTTAAAATAAGCTAGTTAGTGTCCACTTCCGGTATAACCGGAAGTCGCGGGATGTTCTAAATATTTTAGATGGATTGGACATATTGGTAAACCTCATACTACAAATTTTCAGAATCCAAATCAGTCTAGTTTCTCCAAAACGTCTAATAGGAACTTGTAAAGAATCACCTTGTATTAATTTATCATTTGAAACCAAAATTATCTGCTTGTAACGAAATTTTGCAAATATATAATTTCCAGGCCTACTGAATGATTTCCATGACACATGGAAAAAAAAATAATTGTGTTTCGATCACATGCATCTCTTATACCAATATTGCAATAGTATGTGGTACACCAAAAATTGTTAAAACTCTTTTTTCGGCAACCGCCCGAGAAGTACCCACCTCCCGAACGCTTTTTCTTTGAGAAAGTAGCATTTCTCCGGCCTAGTCCGGGAAGTACGTACTTCCCGGAGAATCACATCGTTGTTGTCATTGTGAATATGAAAATCTTGGTAGGTATGATTTTGATAAATACAGTTGAACATTACCATAGCAACGAAATAACGACTGACAGCTATCTGAAATGAAATTAGTTTACATTTTAATTTTCAAAAGTTTGCATGGTTTTTGGTCGCAATTGTCTCAATAAACTATGGAAAGCAACAGCGATAGTGAGTTTGAAAATGTGCCTAACGAAATTTCCAATGCAGCAGCTGCTGCTACAGCACAATTATTGCCTGAAAAATCAAAGTCCAGGTATGAAAACGTTTATGATTTGTTCACAAGATGGATGGATATGAAGAAATGCAAAACTATTACAGAGGATGTAATTTTAGCTTACTTGGTGCAAAAAACTGAAACTGTCAAATCCTCTACCCTGTGGAGCATGTACTCTATGTTGAAAAGTACCAGTTTAGTGAAGAAAAATGTAAACATAGCTACTTTCCCAAAGGTAATCGCATTTCTTAAAAGGAATAATGTTGGTTATAAAGCAAAGAAATCAGAAGTCTTCAGCAGCGAGCAAATCAACAAATTCATTAGAGAAGCAGATAATGAAACATATCTAATGCTAAAGGTAATTTTAACAAAATATTACGATTGTAGGATATAAAAGTATCAACTTAATTCGCTTCATTTTCAGGTAGCAACAATTATTGGGTTAGCCGGTGCGTGTAGATGGGAAGAATTAACAAAAATGTCAATTGATCTAATACACGACAAAGAAGACATGTTGCTTGTGAAAATACCAGATTCTAAAATACATATTGAGAGAACTTTTGTTGTACTTGGGCAAGAAAACCGGCTGTTGTATAGGCAATATTTATCTTTACGGCCATCCCATACTCCACATAACAGATTATTCGTGAATTACAAAAAGTCTGGACGCAGCAAGTGCGTTATGGTAGTGAATTTTCATAAAAATGATCTGGCACGAAATAATTTTTTTTTTAACTTTTTATTCTTTTAACATAGAAATATAGATTTTGGTATATAGTTTTCTTTTAATAAACTTACGTACCAAATTTGGTTACCATAGCTTTCCTATTTTTTGAGAAAATTTTTTTTTTTGAAAGAAAACCCAAAATTTTCCTGGTAAACCTGGTCCCATTTTTCTGGCAACGAACTTATCCAAGCCACTTACAAAAGGAAGGCACATGCTAAATTTTAACAAAATCGGTCCATGATTTTTTGAGTTATCGGTGTGATACATATATATATATATATATATATATATATATATATATATATATATATATATATATATATATATATATATATATATATAAACTTATATAAACAAACATATAAAAATTGAAACTGACCCCGGATTTGGGTTCTAGGGGTCCTAGATCGCGCTCATTTGAAGAATTTTTTTCAAAATTCAAAAGGCGAGATCTCCTCATTAGTGAATTTTTTCTAAGAAAATTCACTAAACAGGAAAATGTTCGATTCAGCCCGTTGGTATCCACAGTTTTGGGAATCTCGTATTAAGAATTGCAGATTTTTTAAATTTACCCAATCCTAAAAATTACACAGGTCATAGCATGCGTCGAACTTCAGCGACAATATTTGCTGATAATGGTGGAAACATCACAAATTTGAAGAGACACGGTGGCTGGTAGTCTACCAATGTCGCCGAAGGATATATAGACAATTCACTAACAAACAAAATTAAAATTGCCAATACCATTCAAAAATTATTAGATGAAAACAATCAATATGAAACGGAAACTTTACCTTCTTGTTCTGACTACAAAAGGCATTTAAATATACCAAGCATTTCAAACAAATTAAATCCTTTCAATATTAGCAATTGCTCGATTTTTAATATAAATATTAATATAAATAAGAATTAGAATGTTTCTGTTAGTACCTATTTTCTGTTCGAATTTCAATATTTAATACAAATAATTAAAATGTTCAAAATTTTGTTCTACAAAGAAATATAATAAAGAAATGTGTCTCATTGATTTGTTATTCTACACGGTTGCCGAAAAAATAGTGTACGCAACACGTAAAAAAAAAACAAAAAAAAAAACAGTATTTTCCAGACTTGTAACGTAAAATTTATAATTTTGCTATGTTTTCTAAGGATCTCTTCAATTATTGTGTAAAGTAATTAAAACATAGCTTTACCTTGACCAATAACCAAACAAAATATTCTAATTTTAACTATCTCTTTTATTTGTTTAAGGGCATTATATATTTAATTTATCAGTCACATATCCTAAATTTGTGCACACACCCACACACACACACATACTTGTTTTTTTTAAATTTCATTGTTTTCTTCTTATATATTAAATCACGTGGTCCAGTATCAATTAGTAAACCGATTTTTGCAACACTATTATTTTGTCCTCCTCACTGGTAGAAGAACAATTTATTGGCTACAAAGTAGTTTCATTATTTTCAGAAACTGCATTGCTCTCTATATCCAGGTGCTCGTCAGTCTCATGTAACACTTTAGGTGAATCATATGTCACACCATCAACACTTGTACTAATTCCCACAACAACTATGTTATTATCCTTGTTTTGTGTTTGATCACCACCTGTAGAAAATTCTTCCGCAACACTCTGTATATCCATATCCGGTACAATAAATTCACCCATGTTTACAGATCTGCCTTGCAGGTCACTAACATCATGGCACACTGTATAATTATTTTCTTCTATGATTTCCTCAGTTTCATCTTCCACTGTTATGTCAACATCGTCTATTACTTCGGGGTCTTCTGCTTCTTCTTCATTTTGCTCAAGTAAAGGTCTAGCAGTGATCTTGAGAATATTTTGAGCATGGAAAGTTCTTAGGCCGCCTGGTATGCTGTCTTCATTCTCGCTATCATTCTGCATGTTGATTGCTTGGGTAAGGGATTCTAAAATATGACTATTTATTTCGACTGGTTCCGCCTTCAGTTCTGGAGTTACCATCATTATATTATAGACTGGTTCACCATTATCTCCTTTGCTAGCTACCACCATTATTGAACCTGGTTCATACTGAGGTGGTTCCTCTACTTTTACTTTCTTTTTAGTTCTTCTTCTGAAAGATTTTAGCTCTGGTTCATAAGTTTTCCGCCGCCTTGGTATCCGTCCATAACGTGTAGGTCTCTCATTAACGATTATTTCATCGTCTGAATCTTCATTTTCACTGTACATTTCCTGTATGTACATATCAGAATCAGTGGATTCTTCAGCATCTGAATAATCTTCGCTTTTACAATCATCTAGAATACTACTGATGCTTAATTGGGTCTTCTTGCGTTTTCTACTATTAGACTTTTTAACAGCTTCTTCCCTCACTTCACTAGCTTCCTCGGCATGTGCTAAAATATAAACAATCATTAGGAATTATTGAAACCAAAATTAATATGACAATGGTGAATTCATGTACTTAATATAATCTTTTTCTTAGACTATCAAAAGTTGAAAGTAGCATAACATTTTCTGATATGCTACATTAAGACCTATATCAAAAATAAATATTAAAAGAAAGTCTGGAGGCAGCAAATGCATTATAGTAGTCAATTTTCATAGAAATGTCTTTAATAGCAAATATGTCAATTTTTTTAATGAAAGCAGATATAAGATTTGGTTACCAGTATAATCTATATAGTAGAAACAATGTACCATATTTCATCAAAATAAATGTGTTGTTTGAAAAAGTACAAAAAATGTCACGGGACTCTTGCTATTGATGGGTAAATAATATATAATAATATACTACATACAGATTTGGAGACTACTTCTCTGGCTTCACTATTGGTTTTCGTTTTTGTAGGTGAAGGACGTAGCCAGCGCGTACGCTAACTGTAGCAAGTGGCCCTTAAGAATTCTGGATGTTCTTCAACGTTTCTGTGACTAGTTTCGCTGCTTGACAGCATTCTCAGATAGATAAAAATTGAATTAGTACGAAATCATGACAACTACAAATAAAGATCTGTTGCTATGTTATGATATGATGTTTTGATTAAAAAAAAATTATCAGATTGAAAATAAAATGAAACAGATGAGGCTTTCAAAATGTCTACGTGATGTATGTCAATATTTAACATAAAAATAGAACTAGCATATAATAACTATGATAACAGTTACAACAATAAAATAACTAAACAATAACAGTATAAAAGCAGTCTCTATACAACGAAATTATTGACATACATCAACTCATTATCTTATTACAACTTTTTTGAAAGAATAGTTAAATTTATTTTCTTTAGACTTATTTAATTAGAAAGAAGAATATCCAAGAAAGGGGAATTCATTAAATCAGTTTGCTCGTTTAAAACAAGGTAGTTATTGTCGTGTGTGTGCTTTTTGACTTCTAAAGCTTAAAAAAAGTCTAGTTTACGTTTGTCATTATATAAATGTAGTGGTTGTATGCGGTTATTTACTGTAGGTCTATGTTCGGTATCAATAATATGTTTTGCGAATGTAGATTTGTCAGCGTGGTTATTTTTAAATGCAGAAATATGTTCTTTGTATCGGGTGTTAACATTTTTAGAAGTTTGACCTATGTAGATTGCGTTACAATGTGTACAAGCTAATTTATAAACTTCAGCTTTTGTCAGGAAACAAGATTTTTCTTTCGCGTTAAATAGTAAATCACGCGTTGTGTTGTAAGATTTAAAAGCTACCTTTGTATTTGTACAGGTATTTAAAATTTTTGAAATGTTTTCTTAAATGGTTCCAAAATAAGTTATCGAAATGTATCTGTTGTCTTCTTTGTCTCTAATATTTGGATAAATTAAATTAATCGCTAATTTGTATTCTTTTCTCTCTATCATCTTATCTATTATTTTAACAGAGTAGCCATTATTAAATGCTGCTTGCTTAATTATTGAAATTTCTTTTTCAAATATGTTTTATGACATAGGTATTGAAAATGCACGATGTATCATAGAATGGTGGGCTGACAGCTTTTGTGAAAAAGGGTGACATGTATCGTATGGTATGGTTGTGTCAGTATAAGTTGGTTTCCTATATATTGAAAAGTCAAATGAATATTTTCTAACTCTCTAATTGTTAAGTCTAAAAAATTTATAAAAAATAAACTGTTAGCTTCTCCTTCTAAAGTAAACTTAATATTTATGTGAAAGTTATTAATAAAATTCAAAAATTCATTTAATTCTGTATGACTACCTTGAAAACATGCTAAAATATCATTTACGTATCTGTACCAAAAGACAATATTATACGAAAGTTCTGATGTTAAAATTTGGTTTTCTAAGTTTTCCATAAATATGTTGGCTAATAAAGTTGACAATTGACTACCCATAGGTAGGCCTTCATTTTGCATATAAACTTTATTATTAAATTTAAAATAGTTTTGTTTTATACATTCGTTAAAAAGATTTATTATTTTTTAACAGAAATTAGGAGAGACCCAACAAACGCATTTCAGACAAAACTAAAAAATGAACTTAAAAATGTGTCTCTGTTTAGTAAAAAAAAAAAAAACTTTGATATAAAAGCCCGCAACCACCAAAAATGTATGGCTACCTGAAAATTCATAAGCCAAATATACCTATGTGGCCAGTAGTTAGCTATGTTAGTACACCTAATCATAAGATAGCGAGCAAACTGGTTTCACTTATTAGAGAAGAATACAATTACTTTCCAAAATATTCAGTTAAGAATTCTTATGAACTTACACAAAAATTAAATAACTTAATTATTTCCACAAATAGTAAATTAGTCTCATTTAATGTTTGTAGCATGTATTCTAAGATACCCCCTAGGGAATGTTTACCTCTATTAGAAAACGTTTTAATAGAAAAGAACGTAAATGTCATAAAAATACAAGAAATAATGAATCTTTTTAACGCATGTATAAAACAAAACTATTTTAAATTTAATAATAAAATTTATATGCAAAATGAAGGCCTAACTATGGGTAGTCCGTTGTCACCTTTATTAGCCAACATATTTATGGAAAACTTAGAAAACCAAATTTTAACATCAGAACTTTCGCATAATATTGTCTTTTGGTACAGATATGTAGATGATATTTTAGCATGTTTTCAAGGTAGTCATACAGAATTAAATGAATTTTTGAATTTTATTAATAACTTTCACACAAATATTAAGTTTACTTTATAAGAAGAAGCTAACAGTTGTATAAATTTTTTAGACTTAACAATTAGAAAGTTAGAAAATAATTCATTTGACTTTTCAATATGTAGGAAACCAACTAACACTGACACAACCATACCATACGATTCATGTCACACATTTTCACAAAAGCTGCCAGCCTACCATTCTATGATACAACGTGCATTTTCAATACCTGTGTCATAAAACAGTTTTGAAAAAGAAATTTCAATAATTAAGCAAACAGCATTTAATAATGGCTACTCTGTTAAAATAATAGATAAGATGATAGAGAGAAAAGAATACAAATTAGCGATTAATTTAATTTATCCAAATATTAGAGACAAAGAAGACAACAGATACATTTCGATAACTTATTTTGGAACCATTTAAGAAAACATTTCAAAAATTTTAAATACCTGTACAAATACAAAGGTAGCTTTTAAATCTTACAACACAACACGTGATTTACTATTTAACGCGAAAGAAAAATCTTGTTTCCTGACAAAAGCTGAAGTTTATAAATTAGCTTGTACACATTGTAACGCAATCTACATAGGTCAAACTTCTAAAAATTTTATCACCCAATACAAAGAACATATTTCTGCATTTAGAAATAACCACGCTGACAAATCTACATTCACAAAACATATTATTGAAGCCGAACATAGGCCTACAGTAAATAACAGCATACAACCACAACATTTTTATAATGACAAACGTAAACTAGACTTTTTTGAAGCTTTAGAAGTCAAAAAGCACACACACGACAATAGCTGCCTTGTTTTAAACGAGCAAACTGATTTATTGAATTCCCCTTTCTTGGATATTCTTCTTTCTAATTAAATAAGTCAAAGAAAATAAATTTAACTATTCTTTCAAAAAAGTTGTAATAAGATAATGAGTTGATGTATGTCAATAATTTTGTTGTATAGAGACTGCTTTTATACTGTTATTATTTAGTTATTTTATTGTTGTAACTGTTATCATAGTTATTATAGGCTAGTTCTATTTTTATGTTAAATATTGACATACATCACGTAGACATTTTGAAAGCCTCATCTGTCATTTGTTTCATTTTATTTTCAATTTGATAATTTTTTTTGGATCAAAACATCATATCATAACATAGCAACAGATCTTTATTTGTAGTTGTCATGATTTCGTTCTAGAGGTGTGCGAAGCTTCGAAATTCCGAACCGAACCCGAACTCGAACCGAACCTTCGGTTCGAAAATATGTTCGCACAAGCGATGTTGAAGTAGTTCGAAGTTCGAAATATGTAATTCTTCAAAATAGTTCGAAGTTCGTTGGTCAAAAATACTTCGAAATTTTACTTTACAGGCATTGAATGTTGCCAAAGGTAGCGATGTTGCGGCCCCTTTAACTCGGTAGCGGCGTTTTAAATTCGTTATCAGTCCCATTGAGTCGGTAGCGTAACTTCAGGAGATTTCACTCATGCATATTTTTGACAGTAGATGGGACAAATTGAGACACAACGGAGCCATTTAGCAATCACAGAATTATTTTTCTTGTATATCCTAGCCTCCCAACACCTATTTCAGTAACAACATTATGATGGCGGTGTTCAAAGGCGATCAGTAACGTAAATTTTCAGAATTTGAGGTTAATTGTAAATTGTCTTTGGAAAACACTGGTTTCAACAGGCTTTATTTCACAGTGAGTCAAAACAGTTAAATATTCACAATCAGGAGACAGTTCAAACTTGTAAGTGGTTATTTTATGCCTATCATGCTCATTTTGAACTCTCTCAATCTGTTTGCTAAAACTGCCTAGCCAATACCAAACGACAACATATTTATAATTGAGCTTATCTAGAAATCTAAAAAAGTTTAAAATATTTTTTGTTTTTGTGTTTTTGATTTAACGTTGACCCATCTCCACAATGATCAGCACCGGAAGGCATTTTCACCCAATCAACCTGCAAATTTGTCGAACCCTTCTTTTTTGTAAAAAGAGTAGGAATCTTTTACATATCAAATATTGTATGTTACAATATTTCTAAATTTTGTATTTAAGGAAATGATATATGAGCACTGCAAAATTTTGGGTAGTTCGATGTTCGATTTTGAATTTCTAAGAAGTTCGAAGTTCGACTGTGAACCTTAGACATACTATTTCAGAGGTTCGAAGTTCGAGGCAACATATTTGCTTGGGTTCGTTCATAGTTCGGTTCGAACAAAACATAGGTTCGCACACCTCTATTTCGTTCTAATTCAATTTTTATCTGTCTGAGAATGCTGTCACAGAAATATTGAAGAACATCCTAGAACATCCAGAATTCATAAGGGCCACTTGCTACAGTTAGCTTACACGCTGGCTACGTTCTTCACCTACAAAAACGAAAACCAACAGTGAAGCCAGAGAAGTAGTCTCCAAGTCTGTATGTAGTATGGTCTGGTTTCACCAAGTAAGGGTAACAACAATAAATGAATATAATAATATATTTTTGGAACAAAATTATTCCACTCTTAACAATAAAACGTACCTAAGTAATAATGGTTTAATTATGGGTAACCCTCTCGGTCCCTTACTAGCAGAAATATGTGTGTGTGTTTTTTTTTTAATTTCTTTAACGTCGGCCTATTTCCATGACTATGGCCAATCACCGACGCCAGGGAGCAGTTTCACCTCACTATCCTAGAAATTTTGCCGAGCCCCTGCCTTTCTGTAAGGAGGGTAGGGATCTTTAACGTACCCAACATCAGACGGACACGGGACCGACGGCTTTACGCCCCCTCCGAAGGGCGGAACGCGCAGACATTCAACTTGCCCAAATACAATGCCACAACCTCGGTGGATGTAAATTGTACAGTATGTACTGAAAAATCCTGGACGCAGCAAGTGCGTTATGGTAGTGAATTTTCATAGAAATCATCTGGCACAACATATTTTATTATAACTTTTTTTCTTGTAACATAGTGTTAAATTTTGGTGTATAGTTTACTTTTTATCTCGTAAACCTACCTACCAAATTTGGTCATTATAGCTTTTTTATTTTTGAGATAAAAATTTTTCTCGAATAAAAACTCACAATTTTCCCAGAAAACCTCGTCCAATTTTTCTGACTAACGAACTTATCCAATCCATTTACACAAGGAAGGTACATGCCAAATTATATCAAAATCGGCCCATTATTTTTGAGTTATCAGTGTGATACACACACACACACGCAAATATATATATATATACACACAGGGTGGCACATTGAAAACAAAACAGACAGATTTGCGTCCAGAGAATTTTTTTTTAAGAAACGCTGAAACACGTCAATTTTAATATTGAGGGGGACATGTTTTGACATAAAACTCAACTTTGTTACATCAACCCCTTAAGGGTGGTGATAACAAACCCTTATATTTTAAATAGGGAACATGGGTCGAGTGTTACATCATTTGAAAGCTCTTTCTTTTCTGAATTCAGCACACTAATTTTTTTGTAAGTTTTATCAACTCATTTAAAAATTATTCACAGTTGGAATTGCAAGAACGTATTTCATTCATTGTGATAAGAAATGCACTAATTAGTCAATTTTCGTTAAAAAAAAAAAAAACTAAAAAACAAAACCAAACGTTCGAAAATGTTTATCCAGTTAAGTAAGTGTTCAAATTGTTGACCACCAGCTTCCATACAAACCTACAAATTTTGTTCAAAACGAGCTCTAACATTCTGGAGCATTTGTGGAGTTATTAGACAGCATTCTTCAACAATGCGTCATAGTAATTCTTCCAGAGACTCCGGTTCTGTTGCGTAAATTCTACCCTTTAAATGGCCCCATAGAAAGAAACCTAAAGCAGTTAAATCCGGTGATCTAGGGGGCCACTCAATAGCACCTCTACGCCCAATCCATTGTCCTGGAAACTCTCTACTCAAAAACTCCCTAACACGTTGTGAAAGCTGCGGAGGAGCTCCATCTTGTTGAAACACTAATTGATTTTCTTGATAGCGATCATCATTTTCAACAATGTCAATTAGTAGAGGGTAGACAATATCTTCTAGTAACTCCAAATACGTTTCGCCACTCAAATTGCCATCAAGAAAAATTGGTCCGATTAAACGGTCTCCAAAAATGCCAGTCCAGACATTTAATTTCTGTGGAGTTTGAGTGTGGACTTCGTGAAGATTTCTTGGATTATTATTTGCCCAAAATGACGCTTGACTGTAGAGTTTAATAAATAAAATTCATGCAGTCATAACTTCACAAAACTCCAGCCGTCGATCAAAATCATCTTCATTCAGTTGTTGTACAAGATGAATTTCATACGGGCGAAACTTATGATGCTTCAATATTCGCTGAATAGTTCTTCTTTTGATGTTTGAAACAATGGCCAATTTTCTCGTGCTCAAAGTTGGGTCTGCAGCAATTTGTCCTAAAACTTCAATCTCAGTAGTCTCATTTCTAACGGAAAATTCACGTTCAGGATTCCGTTTTTTGTTGGCTACTGAACCACTTTGTCGAAACTTTGCAACTAACTCCAAAATGTATTTTCTGTCAACATGTTGTTTGGATGTCGTTCATTAAACAAATTTGCAGTACGATTGGCACAGTCATCGTTTTTCTCTCATTTTGATAGTCAATTTTTTGTTTACAAACCAACAAAACATTGACTATCAGCACATTTCTTATCGGAATGAGTGAAATGCGTTTTTGCATCTTCAACTGTGAATAATTTTTAAACGAGTTGGTAAAACTTCCAAAAAAATTAGTGTGCTGAATTTAGAAAAGAAAGAGCTTTCAAATGATGTAACACTCGACCCATGTTCCCTATTTAAAATATAAGGGTTGTTATCACCACCCTTAGAGGGTTGATGTGACAAAGTTGAGTTTTATGTCAAAACATGCCCCCCTTAATATTAAAATCGATGTGTTTCAACATTTCTTAAAAAAAAAATTTCTCTGGACGCAAATCAGTCTGTTTCGTTTGCAATGCGCCACCATATATATATATATATATATATATATATATATATATATATATATATATATATATATATATATATATATATATATATATATATATATATATATATATATATATATATATATATATATATATATATATATATATATATATATATATATATATTGAAACTGACCCCGAATATGGGTTCTAGGGGTCCTTGTTCGCGCTGATTTGCAAAAATGTTTTCAAAATTCAAAAGTCGGGATCTCCCTATTAGTGAATTTTTTCTACGAAAATTCACTAAAAGTGGAAGGAGTACCCTGGGATTGAACCCAGTACCCTTCGGTTCAGAGGCACACGTCCTTACCACTGAACCACCGAGGCTGTAGCAGAAATATTTATGAACAACATTGAGGAAACAATAAAAACACACCCTTTATTTAAACTATGCATTTTATGGTACAGATATGTAGATGATATTATAGTTTGTTTTAGCGGCACCGACAGAAAATTGCACACCTTTGAGAAGTTTCTAAATTCCATACATACCAAAATTAAATTCACAAGAAAATTGGAGGTAAAAAGATTAATTAACTTCCTAGACCTTACCATCACCAGATTAACCAATAAACTTGAATACAGAGGGCGCGATGAAAAACTTTTGAAAAAATTTCTTCAGATGAGTGCGAATTTGGGTCGCTAGAACCCAAAACCATGGTCCGTTAAAATTTTTATATGTATATGTATATGTGTACATATATATATATATATATATATATATATATATATATATATATATATATATATATATATATATATATATATATATATATATATATATATATATATATATATATATATATATATATATATATATATATATATATGCGAGCAATAACTCAAAAAATACTAAACTGATTTCAATCAAACTTGGCAAAAGTCTTGATTGGGTGAAAACAGAGGTCGACTTAGTTAATCCATAAGCCTTCAAGCTCAAGTTTTTCCAGTGGAAAATCGGGTAAAACTTTTTAAAAACGCTATATTTTTGTAATTATCAGAGTAACTGGAATGAGACTTTACATGTGGCTAGAAATAGTGCAAATAAACCTATGTTATGAATTTTAAGAAATTTGGCACACAATATTTAGAGTTTTTTCCAAATTAAAAATAAAATGCCAAAGACATGCGTTAAAACGATTTAGTGGTTAAAGTCCAATGCCTGGCAGACAGAGTAGTTAACTGCCACTCATAGATAAATTCATAAAACAGGTATAAACCATACATCAACGGTAACCTAATTAAATATATACCAGGCAGAAAATATACTACCCGAACCAACAATCGTAAAATCTCGGCCGCAATTATAGAAAATGACATATGACATGAAATTAAAAATTTGCCAAATGATTGCTATTTAACTGGGAGATTCAATCAATTATTAAAATACACTATAATTGTACCTTTATTAATGGCCCCAAATACAGTTTGGTGCGTAGCACAGCGCAGCATAGATATATTATGCTGTCGCATAATAAAGCAGAAACAAAATCAAGGCAAGTATATAAAAATGATTCTCAAATAGTTTCTTTTATATTTAAACTTACACATAAGACGTCATATAAGACCGAAACAGTCGTGGGATGTGTTTCAATGGTAATTCTACTAATTCGGTAATTAATTGTTACATATACTTTGATTATAATATCCCGGGCATTAAGCCGATCTAAAGTATCACACACAAAAAAAAAAAAAACGTTAGTTGATGTGTGCCTAGATGGCGCAGGGGGTATCACGCTTGCCTCCTAAGCAGAAGGTTACGCGAGATAATCCAGCTCGATGAATGTATGTTTTTTTAATGTTTTTATGTTTTGTTTTGACATTTTGAGAAACAATAGTGCACAGATTTCATATGTTTTGAACAAGATCTCATTTTTGTTTAAAACACTTAAATAAGTCACCTTTGAGTCTGAAATTATAATTTTGTTATTGTTGATATTGAAAAAACCGGTTTGATTAGGTTGACTAAAATGAAATCATACTGGCCATTAATAAGGAAAAATAACTGCTACGTTTATAATTTGGCAGCTACTTTACTTTTCTAGATATGAATTAAGTTTCCTTCTGGAAATTTTCTGTATAACTCTAATGAAATTTGTAATCAAGTTTCTTTTAAAGAGACTGGCACCATCTACAGATAAAAACTTAGTTCTTAAGCTTCATAGAAAATTTAGTTTTGGACATTTTTCTCAAAAGGAGTTAGGACGCAAGATTTTTTGGATAATAGAGATATCGATGGTAACGTTTTCGAAAGAATTCTTCAAATGTGCACGTACTAGGACCTCTAAAATCGATATTCAAGGTCTGTGTAAGTTTAAAGTATTAACTTTACTAATATGCCGTATAATTATAGTGTACAATTCTTATGAAAATTCGCTACTATAACGCACTTGCTGCGTCCCGGATTTTTTTCCTTCTACAAATTCCCTGACTTTTCCCTGGCTTCCAGACGAGTGGGTACCCTGTTTAAGTAATATTAAAAATAACGACTAATAAGCATGCATAGTGTTGAGAAAAGTCGCACTTAAATTTCTGGCATCAGAAATGGTAGGTGCTGTTTTAAAAAAGAAGTCTTGATATTTTTTCATTGTCAACATTGAAAAAAAAAGTGTCAGTAATGATGCAAGATATCGGCCAAACCTTTGTGTTGAAAAAAAAAAAAAAAAAAGATTCATTTATTTCCAAAGGTTCAGGAGTTATGCATTTATTAATGGACCCTTGCAGTTATTTCGATTTTTGCGATAAATGTGACATATAAAAAACTATGACAGATAAGTGTTGACAATTCGGACGTTCTGAATTCACAAATTAATGTAGAATCCAAGTATGAAATCTCAATGGGGTATTTCCATTTAAAAAACAAAGATGGCGGCTATTTCCGGTATTTCCGCCATTTTAGTAATATTTTATTTAGACTTGCAGCAGTGGATTATGGTCGGATATAAAATTTCATAATATAATTTTGGGATA
The DNA here is from genome assembly GCA_964006375.1 of Tillus elongatus. Classification (NCBI taxonomy): domain Eukaryota; kingdom Metazoa; phylum Arthropoda; class Insecta; order Coleoptera; family Cleridae; genus Tillus; species Tillus elongatus. The sequence goes on along the minus strand of OZ023264.1, from coordinate 54,629,195 downwards.
TAATTTTTTTTTTCCAACAAACGGGCTATGTAAATCACCCTGTATATTTAATAGAAGCGAGTATAATTATATTAAACCCTCTTGTAACAGTACCTGTTAATTTCTTCATTTTAGCTTCTCGGCTGATCTTGCTAACTTTCTTTTCTTTATGTTTGCCTTCCCTTTCTTTTCTCCTCGCTTCTTCAGCGAACTTTTCCATTTCTTCTCTTGCTTTTCTTTCTTGCTCCTCTAATAAAATTTCTTGCTGCAGAATTTTGAAGTCAAATGCACATGGTTGCAACAACGCTCTATCCACCAATGCTCTGTTGATACGTTCTTCTTTATTAAACTTTATTTTTAGTTCACGTCTTGTCCGATTTGGAAATAAGTCACACATGAGACTAAAATCGGTACCAATTGTATTTAAAGCTTTATAATAATTCCTTGTATCATCCTTGGTCCAGCCTTTGGAGCGTTTTGCCCTTCTATAAATACCATAGCTACCTTCTTTATCTCCATCCACAACAGCAGCTTGTTGAAGTTCTTCTCGAGACCTTTTAGTTTTTTTGCTTTCATACACCAAACTTTTTTCATCTAGTATAATGTTGCCCTCAGCATCCAAAGTTATCTGTGGGGCAGGAACATCATTTTCATCATCGTTTTCATCTTCTTTTCCATTCTCATTTCCATCTTCTTTTCCATTCACATCTTCATCTTCTTTACCATTTTCATTTATTTTCTCAACTTCTGAATTTTGATCACCAGATTTTTCATTTGAAGTTAAACCAGAATCCTCATTTTCTTCACTTATAGATACTTGTTTTGATTGTGTAGAATGCCTAGAATAAATGACAAAATTAAAAACTTAATTTTTGCTAATAAATGTAATAATTATTATTTGGCAGTTGATCGAATCCCAGCAGCCGGGATGTGCAAATTTGACTTAAAATCCCAGCAGCCAGCGATCTCTTAAAATCCTGGTAGTTTAAAACTTAACATTAACACTAACAATATACAATAGCCACAACATCATGTTCTGGATTATTAAATGGGGTCTCCCTATTAGTGAATTTTTTCTACGAAAATTCACTAAAACGAATAGTCTTCATAGAGAAATTGAATAAAATATTTTTAAACCAGTGACATTTGTAGGTATCCAACAACTAGTACAAAGTACAAATATTTCCTTTGTAAATTTCTTTATGGTCAACATTTATTTAAATTTTCTAATAAAGTAGGTAAAGCAAAACTATGAAAAAAATATTAAAGATATTAATTGGTAACAATGAGCCATTTAAACAAAAATTAACTTAAAGCAAATATTTCTTCGCAATATTAACATAATCTGCAACTTAGTTTTTGGTTTTTTCTTCAGTGCAACGTCTGTTTAAGCAACTGTCACATCTAATCAAAGTGTTTCAGACATCAGCCTAGCAAACATCACATATCCATACAGAAGTGCATTTTAGTGTAAACAGGATGCTTGCCCGTTTAAGTACCTGTTTATATTGAGACAGAATTTTCCTACGGATAAATTTTGTCTTCAAGTTGGGGTCAGATGTAAACGGGATGCTTGCCTGTTTAGGTATCTGTTTATATTGAGATGGAATTTTCCTACGGATAAATTTTGTCTTCAAGTTGGGGTCAGATGTAAGCAAGGTGCTTACAGTTTAAGTATCTAGATTTATGATATTTCTACATACATAAATGTTTGATTTAATCTCAGAAAAGGTATGAAAAATCGCTACAAGTAATTTAACTATTGTGAATTTATCTATCATAAAATGCATAAAATATGTAGGCCGCAAACATGCGGAAATTGAGTGTATTTAATTACGTGTAATCAGAACACCTTTCCAAGCGAAAAATGCGCGGTACAACTGTCAATTTAGTGCACAATGAAAGGAAATGTAATTCTAAACGGCACCGGCGACGATAGGACGAGTAGGTAACCTCCAAAGAGGCCACTTGAGTTGCAATGGAAAATTTCCGCAAACTCAGTGGTTTTGGGGACTCGGCGACAGGGAAGAAAGATACGTGTCGGGGGCAGCGTGTAGGCAGCCAGCCTCCGGGCTAGGCAGTGCCCGAGGCGATAATCGTCAAGGGTTTCTGTTAAGTAAATTGAGAAGTAAGTGAGATTTCAGTGAGAGAATTAGCTTTTGTTTGAAAGGGCGGTTATCGCGAACGAACGTGGTTCAACAGACATGGAGGGGCAGATAAAGCAGAGTACAGAGCTGGTGTATTACCTCAGATTTCTGGGTGAGTCCGTTCCAGTTTAATATTTAAATAAATGTTCCCTTTTTATTTAAGAACGGGGCCCGCTGTCTCGAGTACCGAATTAATTTTTAAAACTAAGATTGTATAGATATTTTGAACCATATGGGGCTGTAAGCTGAATTAGTGTAGATGATTTAGCCGTAGGGCGCTGGACTTATAATCAGAGTGAATGAAATCAGATTAAAATTTAGGTGTTGTTATAAGGGATTTTAGTAGTTAGGGAATTTTTTGTGAATTTTATAAGACGAAGTACAAGATAAGGCTTATGACCTTAAGGGTTTAGTTGGGAGCTATAAGGGAGGTTAGCTAAAATGGAGAGCTATAATTACGCTAAGAAAGAGTCAATTATTAGACTAGAAACAATTATACCGGGGGCGAAAATAATTTAGTTTGACCGGCATCGACTTTATGTAACATTTACTACATTTTAAGATTCGGAAAACCTCCCACACAATTCTGTTTAAATAACCTAAGGGTTTTATTATTGGAGTTAAGAATTTTAGTTAATTATAATTAGAAGGAAACCTTTGAAATTAAAGGATGTATTTAAAATTTATTGTTCCGTTAAAAGGTTTATCTGTATAAATTTTATTTTTTGTATTAAAGCAATTTTAAAAACTAGATGCTGGGTTTCATTATTAGCTTAGGGAGCCCTAAACTAGAGTTCATTTTAACAGTTTCTTATAGAGTGACTTTGATGTGCTTAGGTCACTAGGTATACGCTAAGACTGTATATATACAAAATTTTGGGAATTTGATCCCAGATGCTCGGTTTTTAGTGTTCCAAATAAATTTAGGCAAGACCTCCCTTGAAGGTTGCAAAACTTAAATGTTACTTTCAAGGTAACAAGGCGTGGTTTTGGGATACGCGTTTTGCCGCTCGAACGTTGCCGGTCCTAAAATATAACTAAATGAATAATTACTTAAATTTGAATAATAATAATAATTAGAAGTTACAGTAATATATATATATATATATATATATATATATATATATATATATATATATATATATATATATATATATATATATATAAGGCCTGAGTGGTCCAGAGGCAAGAACGTGTGCCTCTGAACTGAAGGGTACTGGGTTCGACCCCTTTCACTTTTTCAGTACATACTACATGCAAAATTAACATCAACCGAGGTTGTGACATTGTATTTGAGCAAATTGAATGCCTGCACGTTCCGCCCTTCGGAGGGGGCGTAAAACCTCCGGTCCCGTGTCCATGCCATGTTGGGCACGTTAAAGATACCTACCCTCCTTACAGAAAGGCAGGGGTTCGGCAACATTTTCAGGATAGTGAGGTGAAACTGCTCTCTGGCGCCGGTGTTTGGCCATAGTTGCGGAAATAGGCCGATGCTAAAGAAAAAAAAGTCTGGACACAGCAAGTGCGTTATGGAAGTGAATTTTCATAAAAATGTTTTTAATAGCAAATATTGTCTTTCTAATGCAAGCAGGCATCAGTAGAAACAATGTACCATATTTTATCAAATTTACTTATTGTTTGAAAATGTACAAAAATTTTCCGAAAATAAACTTACAATGTTTCCGAGAAAACTGGTTTCCTAGCCAACAAACCTTAGGTTAATAGCAAATTGAGTTATTGAAATCTGAACGATTTAATGAAAATTCACTACCAAAATGCACTTACTGCGTCTCGATTTTTTCTTACAAACATGCATCATATTTCGATAAAAAAATGCAAACAGCATATTGTAAATATTTTAGTAAAATGAAGGACAGTGACTGTTGAAGCGGAAACTTAAGTGTTTGCAGAACACTCTTCTTGCGACATTTTCTTTACGTAATCCGTATTTGTGTCAGGTTGTTTGTCTAAATGTTGCGAATTTGACGTTTCAAATCGCGACTTTGTCGTTTTGAGGAAAACTCCAATTTTTTCTTCTTTAAATGACTGTGACATTTGGTATGCGTGTTTTTATTATAAAGAGTGAACCATGTACCAAAATTAAGGTCTGTAAGTTTAAAGACAAAAAGTTATGGGCAGTTAAAGAAAAAAATTTGGAGTTTTCCTCAAAACTTCGAAGTTGCGATTTGAAACATCAAAACTGGCAATATTTAGGCAAAGAACCCGAAACAAATAATGATCATGAAAAAAAAATGTTGCAAGAAGAGTGTTCTGCAAACTCTTAAGTTTAAGCTTCAACCATCATTGTCCTTCATTTTATAAAAATATTTACAGAAAATTTCAAATAGACCTTTTCTCTAATGCTTTGGCTGTAGGTTTAGTTAAGTTATTGCTTTGACTGCAGGTTTAGTTAAGTTTATGGTTTACCGGTCTTATAATTTTTAGCTAATTTTCGTAGAAAAAATTCGTTCATGAGACTGTGACTTTTCAATTTTAAAAACATTTTTTCAAATGAGTGCAAACTAGGCCCCCTAGAATCCATAGCCCGGTTTACTTACAGTTTTTATCTGTTTGCATTTATACAAGGTGACGCATTTCTATAGTAAAGCTCAATATCATTGTTATCATACAAGATACGAGTTAAAAATGTATACATTAATTATAGGGTGTCTTAAGTTGCATCTAACAAAAATACTTTGAGAATCACAGCGTGGTCCATAAGTCGTTGGTGATCCCTGCAATTGTTTTTTCGAATACCTCTATATTATTGATTTTTGCCTTTTTTATCGAAATATGACGCGTTTGTAGGAAAAAATCGAGACGCAGTAAGTGCGTTTTGGTAGCCAATTTTCATGAAATCCTTCAAATTTCAATAACTCAATTTGCTATTAACCTAAGGTTTGTTTGCTGGGAAACCAGTTTTCTCAGAAACATTGTAAGTTTATTTTCAAAAAATGTTTGTACATTTTCAAACAATAAGTAATCTTGATAAAATATGGTACATTGTTTCTACTATATAGGCTATTCCGGTAACCAGATTGATGCCTGCTTGCATTAGATACATATTTGCTATTAAAAACATTTTAATGAAAATTCACTTCCATAACGCACTCGTTGCGTCCCGACTTTTTTTATTTAATTATCTTATTTACAGCTCCCAAGCTCACTGAACACTCAATAGCAATGTCTTTTTGCATCATGGACGTGTGCTCACTAAGTGAAATTAGTGTAATTATCCTTTCTCTTTTCCTTGGCATAATGTCCATGATGCCACAAACACTAAAAACTCAATAAAACGGCAATTTTTCCCAAAACTGCAAAAAACACGTGTAACTTGGTGACTACAACTGACAAAATGACTGACATAGACTATAATTTAATGCAGAATGAGAGGTTATGGGATATGTCGGAGAATCACCTGCCAGGATTGTCACAGTGGTGTTGCCGTGATGAAATAATACAGAAATTAGCAATTAGAAAATTCGCACAATACTGTATGATCTTAGCATTTAAGGGGTATTCCTCTGACTTCGTAATGTTCCGGCTTATCAGGAAAATTTCATGAGAAAGAGTGTCAAATGCTTTGCTGAGGTCACAAAACAAAGCATACACCATTTTACTTTCATCCATGCCTGTCAGTATTAATTCATCTACCTCCACTAAAGCTGCACTGTGGGTTGGTTTTTACGAAAACCATGTTGTGAATTGGGTAAATACTTGGACTTCTGAAAGTATGCCTTCAGTTGCATCTTTATGATCATCTCAAGAAGCTTGGCTGGAACTGGAGTGAGAGATATGGGAAGGAAATTATCAGGTGACAAGTAGTTGTTGTTGTTGTTTATATATGATGGCTGCGGCTTTTTGTCATTAGCACATTTTTTCAGTTTGGTTAGCCGTAAAGCATTTCCAGCTCAACAGTTTATCTATATTCAATATATACATATATGCACACATACACACATATATACACGAATATAGGTGACAAGTAGGTACCACACTTTTGTACTTCCCATCAGCAAGCTTTCGCTCGTGGGGAAAAATACCTTCTTGAATACAGTTGTTTATTATTATGGTAAGTAGACCCTTGTCATCAAAATATTACAGTTTAGCCAAACTCACCTCAGTCCAAAAGTCAAAATTAGAAGGGATACAGGTTGTTAAAGCAAGAAATCAGATTTTGATCTTCCTTGATGACTAGAAAAGTATTTGATGTATTGTGTTGCAAATTGGTATACATAAGTTATTCCTAGAGAAAGAAAATAACTCATTGCCAATTTAACTCTAGCAGACAAAGGGCGCTGCTTGCAGTATCCTTCAAGTCTTAAAATACTCACACTTATTTGTTAGCACTGTTAAAAAACTTTTAATGAGAAAATAGTATTAATTTCTATTTTCTTAACAAAAGGAGTATCCTTGTTGGATGACTCTAAAATCAATCATTTTCGCAATGTCTGCAATTTTAAAAGTGGCTGCCTTAATTTAATACTAGCAATGTTCAAGTGCTTAGTACTAGCTGAGAAATGAGAAATATCGCCATAAACACACTCAAACTCGGTAGGTGATAACCCATCAACTAAATGGGAAGACATTTACAATACTCATTTAAATTTTTTATTTACATACAAACGATAGAATGGACCCAAAATCTGGTTGATTACGTTCTAATTGATTCAAGATAAAGCTCAAATATACTGAATCCTAGAAGTTATAGAGCTGCTAAAGCTGACTACGACCATTTCCCAGTAGCAGGTATACCACCAGCCCAAATATCAAATTTGGGCACTTACTAAAAGGGACAAAGACCATTTAAGAATATTTGAACCTGCAAAACCAATATGGTGGGATAAACATTTATTGGGCTGTAAATTCCTAATATGTATTTCTGTTTGTTTAAATATTGCAGAAAAAAAATTAGGGTTTAATGGAAATGATCTGTTTCTCTGGAAGTGAAGACAATGGCTTAAATGTAGAATAGAGTTGGTAAATCGAAAAATAGAACTCAGTAATTTGCTACGTCAAAATTGAAGTTTTGTCATTATGAAGCATTCGGTATTAATTTTTGGATGTGCTGTCAAAATACATCTTGGACAAGAACAAGTATAAGACTTATTTGTCATGTGATGTGATAAGTTTAATTAGTAACAATAAATACAATCAATAAATAAATTATAAACGAGAATGGACCATAGACTGTTCTCGTTAAACAAATACCTTGGAGGGCTGACCCTAACATCCCAGGAAATAGGTAAAATAACCCCCAAGAAGATAGTGGACTACATAAACCGTCTAAACTTTTTGGACACTTATTTTGAAAAAGAGTCAAGCAAAAAAGAGACACTGGGGTCGCAGCGCTGAGAGGCCAAAGGCTTATATGACTCATCAAACAATCTACAATCTACTCTCCATAGAGAGCAAAGTATAATTTCTGATTGTACCAACTTTCTCAAGAATCAAATGTCAGCAAAAATATAAAGATAAATCATTTAAGATGGATCTGCCATTTAATGCAACTAGATAACAACCCTGTATGACAAAACTTTTCTCAATAAACTAGTCAACACAGGCATGAGTGTGAGCTGTTCCAAAATATCTATTTTTGACATTTATGCAAGGATTTCTGCTCTTCGTGATGGAGTTGTGGTCGGTCCAGATGGTGTACCAGATATTGTTCTAAAACGTAGTGCCTGTACGTTGAGCGTGCCTCTACATATTCTCTTAAATTCATCTTTGCGGTCTTCAATATTTCATGATGTCTGGAAGGAGAACTTCTCGGTGCCTGTGTATAAGAGTGGTGACAGAGATGAGATAAAAAATTACAGAAGCATCTGCGTCCAATCATCAATTCCAGAAGTGTTTGATGCCCTGGTTTATGACCAACTGTCGTGGTCATGTAAGGGTCTTTTAGTGCCACAGCAGCATGGTTTTTGTGATAACAGGTTCACAGTTACTAACCTGATTATTCTTCAGTCAACAGTACTCGATGCCTTGGAGTCTGGTAAGCACGTTTATGCCATATATACTGACTTCAGCAGGGCCTTTGATACAGTAGATCATTTACTCCTGATATTTAAATTACACAGGCTTGGTTTCAATGATTGTTTGGTGGCCTGGTTTGAGAGTTTTCTCACTGGTAGAACCCAGAGAGTCAAAGTTGCTGGATCTTACTCAGATATTGTTCACATGACATCTGGTGTCCCTCGGGGATGTCACTGTCCACCACTTTTATTCAATCTTTTTATTAACGATGTGGTCCATGCCTTTGCTGGTAGTGAGTGTCTGCTGTTTGCCGATGATATGAAGCTGTTTAAGGTGATAACTTGCCTTCAGGATCAGCAGGAGTTGCAGGATGATTTAGAGCGTCTCTCTTTATGGGGCTTTGACAACAAATTAAATCTTAACATCGGCAAATGCTCTCATATCAGCTTTTTCAGAGGAGGGAGGAAGTTCGGGACTTCATATTCGGTAAACAGTGAGCTTTTGTCTTATGTTAACCAGATCAAGGATCTTGGTGTTATAATGGATGAATAGATGAGTGTTATACAGCACATAAAGAATATTACCATGAAAGCCTCTAAACTTTTGGGTTTTGTTGTGAGAAACTGTAGACTTTTTTCATTGGATACCGTCAGATGTGTTTACTGTTCTATTCTTAGAAGTGTACTCGAGTATGCACCAGTAGTGTGGTCCCCTTATTATGCCAGCCAAACAGGGGCTGCTGAAAGTGTGCAGCATGCCTTTCTGTGGCACTGCTCTTATAGACTTGGTTATTCTATACCTGATCATGACTATGGGGAGATACAAAGTTTGTTAATGCTGAGCTCTCTTGAAGCGCGCAGAACAGTGGCCGGACTTTGTTTTATATTCAAAATTGTGAATGGTTTTGTGGACTCTGATGAGATTCTTGGCAGAATCGGCCTGAATGTACCTAACAGAATGTTAAGGTCATATAACTTGTTTTTTGTTCCATTCCACCGCACCAATTATGGACTTAATCCACTTATCAAAAGATATCTACGTATTATGAATGAGATCACTGAGGTGGACAATTTTGACATCTTTTGTGTTTCACGGTTTGCTTTCAGAAGGCATATGGTTGCGTCTGGTGTTGCAATGGGCTGCTGAACTGACTGTATATCTTTTGTGTGGCAGTTCTGCTGTGATTCTTTGTAGATTTATGTGTGCATATTTTATTTGTTTTGTACTTTTACTTGTATTGTAGCACTTAGTGGGGTTTCCCCATATAAATTAAATTAACCAAACTTTATCCAGACAATGTAGAGGGCCATGATCGACAGTAGCACCAAGCTTATGATTATTATGAACATGTTATATAATAGATTTTAAATATCACAGCTGAAAAGTTTGGAAAAACTATAAAGATATACATAAACATTTTTCAACTGTAAATTGTATAATAGGTAAGTCTTAAGTGTGAACCCATGTTTTTTTCAAACCTAACTATGAACAAACCCAAGCAAATATGTTGTTTCAAAGTTGGCGCTTCGGAGTATCTAATGTTTACACTCGAACTTCGAACTTCTTAATTCAAAACCGAACATCGAACTAACCGAAATTCTTCAATGTTTATATATCATTTTCTGAAATACAAAATTTAGGTATATTGTAGCATACAATACTTGGTATGTAGAAGATATCTATTCTTTCTGCAAAAAGCAAAGGTTCGACAAAATTTGCAGGTTGACTGGGTGAAAATGCCTTCGGGTGCTGATGTGAAGATGCGTCAACATTCAATCAAAAATATGCAACTGTGTATTGAAAACCTTTTTAGATTCCTACATCTATAGCTAAGCTCAATTATATATACTTTTTGTTGTTTGATATTATCTAGGCAGTTTTAGCAGTCTTTTAGACTGAGGGGGTTAAAGTTCAGCATGATAGGTAAATCATAACCACTTGAAATTTTAACTGTGTACTGATTCAGAATAGTTTTGGCCCATTGTGAAATAAAGCATGTTCAAGCTAGTATTTCCGGAAGGCAATCTGCAATTAACATCATAAAGTCTGAAAAATTATATTACCGATCGCTTTTGAACACTGCTATTATAATATTGTAACAAAAAAAAAGGCGTTGGGTTGCTAGAATACATAAAAAAATCTGCCAGGTCTCAATGTTCACCACAAACTGTCAAAAATAAGGATAAGTGAAATCTCTTTAAATTACGCTACCAACTCAATGGTACCGATCCAGAGTTTAAAGCACCGCTACGGAGTTAATGAGGCTGCTACTAGGTTACAATTTTTTTTAATAGCTAGTGCTACATGCACATCGCTTGGAACATATACCTGTAGCAATAGCCACTGCCTTTTGTTTTTTTAATTTGCTATAGTTTAAAAAAAATGAAATCAAAACAGTAACCATTCATCAATGTCTCAACTCAGCTTTATTTCTATGTTCCCATTTTTACATCATGAAATATGTTGTATTAATAAAAGCCTATATCAAATTTGGAAATGTACACACAGAAGTAGACGAAGCCATTCTTACTTCTATATTATTAAAGCTTGTTAATTCTAACATGATATTTTGTAAATTGACCAACCAGAAGGTCAACCATCATAAAAATGACCATTCTATCTTGTTCCTTGGAATCTGAACTGACACAAATTTTTGAAGTTGGCTCATTGCGAAATAAAGCATGTTCAACCTAGTATTTCCGGAAGGCAATCTGCAATTAACGTCATAAATTCTGAAAAATTATTATCCAATGGCTTCTGAACAATGCCATTATAATATTGTAAACAAAAAAGGCATTGGCATGGTAGAATACATAACAAAATGTAATCTGCTAGGTCTCAATGTGTCCCATCAACTGTTAAAAATAAGGATTAGTGAAATCTCCTCAAATTACGCTATCGACTCAATGAGGCCGATACAGAGTTTAAAACGCCGCTACCAAGTTAATGAGGCTGCTACTGGGTTACAATTTCGTTACTTTTGTCAGCTCTGAATCCTGTAATGTTCAGTTTTAAAGTATTTTTGGACAACGAACTTCGAATTATTTTTGAGAATTACATATTTTGGACAACGAACTTCGAATTATTTTTGAGAATTACATATTTTGAACTCCGAATAACTTTAACATCACCCGGCGTGTACAATTTTTCGAACTGAAGGTTCGGTTTGAAATTTCAAAGCTTCGTACACCTCAAGTATTTTTAGATAAGTAATATGCTTACATAGGATTTGTTTTTGGATTGTAGAATATAAGATCAATCATGGTAAGTTTGTTACGAGTAGGTTGATTTTTTCCAAACTTAAGATGAAATTCTCTTTTGGCTTCAGCTAGTTTTCTCGAGTGCTCTGTTCTACGCCATTTCTTCTGTGAAACAGTTGCATATTCTTTTCCTTTCTGTGGTAACAAATTCTCAGCTGCATTTTCTGGAACCCCTGAAGTCGATGAACACACCTGAAACAAAGTGCAAGAGGATTGAGCATTAAAAATTACTTATGAGAGGTGCATCACTATTAAATTTAAATTAAAAAACTATTAACTCACTTGGCACTTAAAACAATTATGTAATACATTAATTGTTGGTGCCCTTACTTGGTGAAACTATTCTATACTAAATATTGACAGATACTACTTCTCTAGCTTAACAATGCTGAAGCCAGAGAATTATCTTCACCTCTATATTTAATTACTTGTAATATTTGAATGACATTCACAACATTTGCTAACAATTATCATTGATACATTGAATGCCAGAAATAAACAATATAAAGGAAATGTCATCTCTGCTATGCAAGCTATGTCACACAGTGAAAGCATCCGTTTTTCGGTGACATAGGTATTGTTTGGGCCATTTAAAAATAAATACAGACATTTCGAGTTTTGCAGTTTAATTTTCTGCACATCAATACGATTTAGATAGGCATTTAAAGAAAATAACTTGGTATGGAAATGCCTAACTGCATCCTTTTGCTAAGAATTTCTCCTCCCATACTAGTTTTGTAATAATACAACTTGCCTTATGTTCTGTCGAAACGAAATAACTAAAAAATCTAAAAAGATTTCTACTTCCCCAACCTAAAATTTTTTTGGAGATCCACGGAGACAGAACCCTCCATGAGTCTGCGATCCTCATCTAATTGGGCCAAAGAGACAGGCTTTAGAATATTGTATATTTGAGTGGAGGGTGCTGTCGTCCGCGTAACTGTGAACTGGGTTGGATGTGCTAGAGAGGAGGTCATTGATGTGGAGAAGAAACAAAGTAAGGGCTAAAGCTGAACATCGAGGAACTCCTGCATTAATTGGATACAGTTTAGAAGAATGGCCATCCATGACAACATAAATGCTCCGGTTGGAGAGGAAATTTGCTGTCCAGGTACATAGTTTTGGTGGTAGGCCATAGGCCGGAAGTTTATACGTGGTCTTTCTAGTTATAATTAACATTTAATTAATTGTTAACAGGTTAACACTTTGGTACAGTGCTGTAAATCGCTAGACTTTCAAAAATTGCAGAAGCTGTAACTTTGTCAATATGGCGTTGATTCCAACTTTACAGATATCTTCTAGATTGCTTTCATGTTCGGATCTAAGATATACTGAAAAATATTACCACTCTCCCAAGACAAGTAACACACTGAATTAATAGATCGTTACTATTATGTTCGTTACTAGTATGTTACCAGTCCCACAGAACCGGTACCTTTTTAAATGCAGGACAGATCTATATGTGTTCGATGTCATCTATATAAGTAAAACTTTAATGCTGTTCGTTGGTAATTCTTACTTTTAGCGTTAAATATAAAATCAACAACTTCTGAAACTTTAGTTTTTTGGGGATCTTACAGCCATGCGGCTGCAAACGTGAGTAGTAATATGTATTATCTGAAAAAGTTTCAACCACATTGATCAAAAGTTTAATAGTTTTCGAGATAAATAAAAACGACTGATACTGGCCCACGGGGACCGGCACCACAGTGGAAATATGCAGTCACCACTCCCCAGGGACCACTACCGCACAGCTGAACAGTAGACCATTTCCAATGATGCAACCAACCTGAAAATGTTTTTACAATACCAGAAATATGTTCTATTTGTTTAAGAGATAAGCAGCCCAATGGCCCAGTACATCAAGATGGCATCGGACGTACCTGTACCTAGCAAATCCCAAAAACTAAATACAGAAGAAACTGTAGCGTTAACGTCTATTGATATTAGCTAGAATGTATATAAGGATATTATAGGTTGCACCTTCATACAATTATATATTATGATTAACACAGCAAACCCCAAAATGGATTTAAGTTATAGATCACGTCTAAGCAAATGGAGAGAAGGTGTACAAAGTGAATCCAGAAAAAAGTAACTAATAAAATGTAACTGGGGAATGTTACTGTTCGAATATGTCAAGTTTACCATATTGCATGTGAGAATATGTACATTGTTGCCCACCGTTTCCCCCCCCCCGTTAGCTTCTTAATGCAGCAAACCAAGGTGCCAACCAGGGTCTTTGTGATGAAAAACGATGAGAGGACAGAGTTGGGCGATTGGGAATCTGACAAGGCATATATTTTTGAGTGACCTTGACATATGTGTAATTTAAGGACAAACTGAAAGAGTTAAACTGTAGAATTACCTGTAACTGCATCAGGTCATAAAATTAAACAAAATAAAAGCAACTTACTGAATCATTTCGGTTCCTACTGTTTTTCCTACTTTCATCCTCCGATTCACTGGCACTCAAACTTGCACGCCTATTATCAAAACGAGGTATGGCTTTTATTCTGGCCCTATTTATTTTACTGGGACTTGGAGGTGGCGCTGGATAATCTACCTCAGAAGTCACAGGGGTTGTAGTTGGAAGCAGCCTTTTTATTCCCCTCTCTAAATAAAGACCATGAATCCATTGTTTATTTATTATTAGTCAAATAGTGAATAACCTTACCTGCAGAACTAGACTCCGATGTGTTCGTGATCTGAGGCAGTATTTGAGTTTCTTCTAAAGTACACTGCGTCTCATTCATTTCCTTAGGAGCAACAAAACTTTCATTATGAGTCACAGTTTCCTCTTTTGGTTTAATAGTCACATTTTTGTCAGAGTCAGTAACTTGATTACTTTCTACGTCATTTTTATGTCCGCTCTGAGAATCTTTAGATACGGTATCACTTGGTTTAACAGATCTACTTAAAATCGACGGCTTAGGTTTAAGAAATCTATAACGTGATTTGAATGTTGGTTTTACACCGGAATCAGTACAAGCCATTTTCGTTGAATAAACAGGTATATTTTATACCTGTACCTATGTTCTATTAGAAAGGAGTCCGAACAGCAAGACTACCTTGTGAAGAAGCTATAGTCGGTATGTTTTTGTTTATTTTTACCTCAATTTTATCTATAGAATTATATTTTGATAAATACAGAATCACAGCCCACGCACATACAAGGAAACACCACCTGTTACCTGTAGTTGAAACGATATGGTCCTTACACAAACTACAGCATACAAATTCTTTGTTATGCTGGGCAATAACTAGAACTACAAACTACAGATACAGAACAATCACATAAGAGCTGCTCGGTGAGCAAGATCATCAATAACTTGTGCAGAATTGCTGAACATTGTCGGGATTTTTAGATTTGTTGGACATTGGACATCGAATCGTAATAATTTGTAGACTTAGAATATAAAATTGTCCAAATTCGTAATCCTATACGGAACGTGGAACTATTATTATTATACTATTATGACGTATCGGTATAGGTAATGACATTGACATAAGTTGGACCACTGTTGACGTCTGACGTTGACTGTTGACCGGACCGTGGCCGTAGAAAAACTTTCTTGTTGGCCGCGGTGCCGAGCTGTTCTGGACGTGGACCGTAGAATATAAAACAACTTTTATTCTGAATTCCAAAAAGACATGGACTACAGTTAAAGTGGCTGCATAAATATCCATTGTAATGTAGACGGTGGAGGATGGACGACGTTAAAACCAATAAATGCGCAACTGACATTTAGATAAAGGTTCATAGATTAGATATAGATGCCGTTATTAACTACTAGCACAGCATAATAACAATTTAGTATGCTGTGCCAATAGTGTAGAGAAATAATTTACTCCGTTGCATGGGGAAAAAAATCGCTATGCTACATTGAGAAATAAAAAATAACATCAATTATAAATAATATAGAAATAGGAAAGCAAGATGAATGCAAATAAATAGCGAAGAAGCAGAAAATTACAAATAAAAAGACGATCTGGGACGGTTACATCAAGCCGACAATATAAGCCAGGTAGAGAAAGTATAGACATAAAGGACAGTAATGGAAGTTTTTTACTAGAGAAGAAAAACATTGCTAAACACTGAACAGCCTGTCTGAATTATTTGGAAAAAAAGAGTACATAAATAATGTGGCGTAGGTGGTATATCGCTTACAATGGGATTATCAGCGCCTATCTTTTTTGAGCGAAATATTAACCAACACAACTACCTATTTGGAGATATTGTACACTTTTCTCTTAGACCATTTGTATAATTAGTCTCATCTGAACGATGGACAGGCTGTTCACCTCCAATAAGACGTCATCCAGCAACATCATGGCGAATCGTTCGAGAATAGTTAGATGACCAATTTACTGGGCGGTGGTTTGGGCGAACGGGCCCAATCCCTTCGCCCCTATAAACTCTATTCAAACTGCCACAGACTTTTACTTATATCTTAAGCAGAAAGTCTCCGTAGCTTCGATTTAAATCAGTTTAACGAAGAATTAGGGATGCAACTCAAACCATTCAAAATCAGGACATACAAAACGCCTACACAGCAAGAGCGTTACGTTAATGAATTTTCATAGAAATGATCTGGCACCAAATATGTTTTTATAACTTTTTTTTCACAGAACTATAAATTTTGTCTCACACATAGATCGCACAGAAACGATCACAGTCAGTAGCGTGCTGATGATGAACCGGGATGGTTCGAAACTGCAGTCCACGTAAACCAATAAAAAGCCACAAAAAGTACAGCAAACAAATAAAGTATACAGGCTGTTTCAAAAAACATGCACCATCTCTCGT
Source organism: Tillus elongatus (assembly GCA_964006375.1). Lineage (NCBI taxonomy): Eukaryota > Metazoa > Arthropoda > Insecta > Coleoptera > Cleridae > Tillus > Tillus elongatus. The sequence goes on along the minus strand of OZ023264.1, from coordinate 54,613,023 downwards.
GGGGCAATTCCTTACTAAAAAATAAGAAAAAAAGTTCCTGTGCACATGGGCCCGGAAACGCATAGTTTCCAATATACAGGGAGTTGAATTTTAATTATTTTTTT